>JBAPLJ010000181.1:3600000-4200000 GCA_037832345.1 Rhizophora mangle | reverse complement strand
GGCATTGCATCAAATATTAAGTTCCCATCATTAGTGATTTATTTGTATGGGCTTGATATTTATTTCTCTTTATGTCTTATTCACCAAGACTTTTGTCAATCCTTTTATTAATGGATTAAACATATTCTAACTCTGACAATATTAATAATTATTAGTATATTTATGATCAAGTATTTAACATAATTGTGTATTAAATCCAATGTGTGACACTTTATTATATGCTCTTGTAAGAATTACAACACTATTACAATGTATAAAAATAGGGGCTACAAACGTTGGCCACAAAGGAACCTTATAAAGCAAGCTTTAACCATTCTACTTTTCTATTCATTGATGCTAGTGCTACAAATTCTACACCCAAGGTGGAATTTGTTATGCAAATTTGTTTCTTAAAACCCCAAGTAATAGTCCCACCAAGCATAAAGATCCACCATTTGGTAAAATTAAAATCCATTAGATTTCTCATATACCAATTCATTTTACTAACTACATATGTTATGTTTGACCTTATATACATTATTACATATGATAGACACCTATTTTGGTATATTCCAATTGTGATACAAGACTTCAAACATCCTTGGTAAACTTTATATTGTAATCATATAAGATGGAGGTAGGAATATAATTTGAATAATTGAACTTATGGAGAACTTTCTCAATGTAATGCAATTGAGTTGGTGTTGTACTCTTTTGATCTTGCAAGATTTTAATTACAAGGATGACATCTGCCTTACCCACATCTTTAATATCAAAATTGATAAATTGAAATATTTTGGTAACTTCAACTTATTTTAAGTTAGTTTAAAAAAATTAACATGTCATTTTCATATAAATAGATAATGACACATTTTCTTTCATTAAACTTATTATAAATACATTTATTTAATTCATTAATCTTAACCCATTAATAAGTACAACCTAATCATTATTTTTTCTTTTTTTGCTTAAGTGCTTATTTTAGTTTACACAAAGACTTTAAGTTAGTACACCATTTAAAAGCCTTTTTCTTTTGACCAAGTACTAAAAAGCCTTTAGGTTGCTTTATATCCACTTTTTCTAATTTATTATTTAAGAATGCTATTTTAATGACTATTTGATGAATTATTAGGTAGCAAATAAAAGCAAGTGCAATGAGAACTTTGATTTGAATTGTTCTAGCCACCAATGAATATGTATTAAAGTAATCAACACCCTACTTTTGTGTAAAATTTTCACAACTAGCCTAACTTATACTTGTCAATGGTTTCATCAACCTTTATTTTTTAAAAAAAAAAAAACTCATTTGTATCAAATTAGCTTTATACTGGGTGAGAGGTTTACCAATTTTCATGTCTTATCACTCATAATTGAGTTCATTTCATCATTTAGTGTTTCCTTCCAAAACATAATATTTTGTGATTTCATCCTTTTTCCAAATATCTCGAGATTAACTTCTATATTAAACAATATAGAATTAATTCCTTTATCATTCCTTTAACTAAAAACATATAGAAATTAGGACTAAAAGTTTGTGCTTTCCTTGTTCTCTTAGTCCTACAAAGTTTAATAACTTCAACATTTTTATTTTCATTTGCCAAAGTATCATTATACTTAGTTGGAACTTGTTTCTATTTTGGAACTTTAGAAACTACGATGAATCTATTTTCATTTAAAATTGCATCCATTAATTCAATGATTATGCTAACAAATATTAAGTAGTTAAACTCTATGATCGTGAATCAATAGGGCTTGCTATTGTGAATGTGTTAACTCCTTTTTCACCTAGTCTTTTCCTAGTTAAGGTTAGACTTTCTTTTAGTGTAAAACTCAAATGGGGTCATTTTGTTCCTTTTGATTGGAATTATACTCAAAATGTGGGATGTTGTAAGCCATGTTTCACCCTAAAATCTTTGGTTCAAACTAGAATTTGAAAGCATAGCATTAACCATCTCTATTTACATATGAATTTGCACTCAGTAATACCATTTTGTTGCAGCATATAAGGAGCAATAATTTGATTAATAATTTCCATTGACTTAAAAAAATACATTATTATAATACTTTCCTCTCTTATCAAATTATAAGCATTTAATGAAAGATTCATAATGTAATACAACTTTAGTTTTATAAACTCTAAACTTTTTTAGCATGTAGTAAGTAAATATGACAAAATATCAAGTAATCATCAATGAATGTTACAAGGTGACTCTTTCTTCCTAGTGTTGGCATGTTTGCAAATAACACTCATCACTATAAATTAGTTTTAGTATATTTGAAGACCTTTGGACTATAGGAAATGGATGTCTTATTATTTTCATTAGCATGTATGTTATGCATTTATTTTAAAATTTATCAAAGTATGACAACAAGTATTACTTAACCATATTATGCAACATTTTAAAATTTACATGTCCTAGTCTATTGTACCATAGAAAAGAATGTTCAACACTATATGTAGAAATATTAGTATTATTATTAGTAACCACATTAAATTTGAATATGATATCATTATGGTAAGCTTTGCCAATAAATACTTCCCCTTTTCCTTTAAGATGATAAAGTTATCAACCTTAAATGTTGCTTTAAATCCATTTTTTTTTTAAATCTACTCTTGAAATAAATTAGTAAGAGTAAGAACTCTTTAAGAAGTGAATTATAATTCTACTTCCCTAATTTGTTTGATACAAATTGTAGTAAAAGTTTTCATATACACTACAATGCTATCATTCATTGGTTTCATAATTTTGAAAAAGCTTTTATTCTTATAAACATGTTGAGTAACATCAAAGTCAATCCATCAAGCAATGTCATCTTTATTGTGAATTGATTTATGTGATTATAACAACCATTTTTTTCATTTGCAGTCCTTAAGGAGACCTGCTTTTCCTTTTTAAATTTTCTTGAAAAGACAATATTTATATTTTGTAATGTTGTTCGTTATGATAAAAATGACATTTTCCCTTTTGCTTCTGCCTTTCTTTTCCAATTGGTCACCTTATGTTGATTGTTCCTTTTATTAGTGGACTTGCTAGATTGTCATTTCTCAACCACATACACCTTTAAAACATAAGATTCATGCATTTTATTTTCTTCATACATGCAAAACTCTTTTTCTACATGAAGATGGTTAGCAAGACTTTCAATTAGAATATCATATGTCTTATATTTTAGATCAAAATAGTTCCAAAAATGGGGTAGTTTATTAATAATAAAACTCACAATAATAGTTTTGTCCATAGATATTTTGTGTTATGAAAATTAATTTAAAATCCTTTCAATTGCAACAAATTTTTCATTACTAGTTTGCAATAAATTATCATAAAATTGTTAAATTTTGACATTAAACATTTCTTACTGGTTGCATCCTTTTGCATGTACTTCATTTTCAATTTTTCCCATAGTTCCTTTAATGTAGGGATGTTTTAGTAAACATCAAAAAGTGAATCATTCATTGCATTTAAAATATATCCCCTACAAATTTCACCATTTATCTCCCATTTTTGCTCTTTTTTGGCATTAACAACAATTTCGTTTCTCATTAAACTTGCATTGTTGTATTTAGAACATAAGTTACTTTTAGAGACACTAACAAGAAGAGAACACATTCCTTTTAGTGTAGCAAGTTTCCTTTGTTAAATCTTTTAAGTTTTATGAATTTGGAAGTCAATTCTTTTAAAGTTTTAGCCATTATTTTGCTTTAAGATTATTAGAATTATAAATTGAATAAGTTAGCAATTGCAAAATATCTTCAAGTCTTATATCTCATATCACTATTCTTAAGACAAAATTTGTCATCTATTTTATCCATTAGAGAAATAACAAATTTCCTAACAAAATAAAATAAAATAAAACTAGATTATAATATGCACTTCATGAAATTTAGATGTAGACAAATGCTTGTTGTTTTTATAGAATTATGTATACTATGTTTTATTTTTCTACAATAAAACAAAACAAGTTTGGACCATTTTATAAAATCAAATGAAATTAATTAATTATAGTTATATAACTATTTTTGGGATACAACTATTCAAACACATGACTATCTCTAGATAAATAATGTAATAGTTATATAACTATTTGATGGTAAACCATAAAAATAAGAATTTGTTACTACTACAGAGTTTTTATCAAGATTTGAGTTGGTTTGTAGGTATCCATTAATTGAACATGTAAGACTTGAAATCAAATCTTGTTGACACTTTGAATGAGAAAGAGGATAAGATAACATACTAGAACCATAAATTGAATAAAATTGAATAATCTAGAAATTGTAAAATTGTAGACTTGCTATCCAATTTTGTCCTATATTTATGCACTAAAGAAAGAATGAATTTCCTTAAAAGATAAAATAAAATCTACTAGATTGCATTGTGCACTTTGTAAAATCTGAATGTAAACAAGTATATACTATTTTCACAAAATTATTTATAATGTGCTTTGTATGAAAAAACATTATAGACTATTTTATAATCATCAAAAGAGATTTGTTAAGCACAATTATAAAACTATCTTTGTGACATAACTGTATAAACACATAATTGACTTTAGATAAAAACTATAATAGTTATATATCTGCTTTAAGATATAACTATTTAGTCATAATTGCTATAAGACACAAATGTATGCACTTAATTGCTTATAGGATAAAATTGTTTTGTATGTAACTACCTTGGGACATTGTTGTTGGCAGTTAATTGATTTAAGATATAATTGTTGAGACTTAATTATCTTAAGACATAACTATTTAGAAAAAAATGTTTACTACAAATTATTCCAAAGTATTTGTAATTGCATTTAGACAAATTTTTTACAAAAATATAATTAATCAAAATAAATTAATTGTGAATAATATGGCATGGGTTATGTTTATATGTCAAATGTTTAGTGCATCTATAAAAGCACTTAAAATGCGTCATGTGCAAGCATGCTTAAAACTTTACCTAGTATTCCTTTAACCCAACAAGCATCCTTTTTAGTGTCCTTCCTAGATGCCTTGATTTTTTGTTTTTTTTTTTTGGGTCTCCATATAAAAGTTTGCTCCTTTATTCTCCATTGTTTTCTCTTGAAATTATATCAACATTACTTTCAGTAGTGTTATTTAAGGCTTTAACTAATTAAAAGAGAGACAAAAAAAAAAAGATTTGACTAAACTTTGGTATAGGTAAGTTCACAATTAGGTCAACAAGTTTTTCATTCCTCAAAAATGGGTCAACAACTAAAAAATTATCCAAATATATTCAATTTTGCTAGATATGGTCAAACTTACTTGTCCAATTGACTTTGTTCTGATAATCATCTCTTAAGGCTGCATTCTATTTCTCCTTTGACTTCACTCTTTCTCCCTTCAGTCTTTATTTCTCTCTTCTCTATCTCTTTAATTTATTAAATAATTTGTAAACATTCATACCCATATGAAAATTTATTCCATAAGGTCATTTAATTCCATACTATTATGAAAATTATTTTTTGGTTATTGGGTTTTAACTTTTAACTCTTATGAACAAATCAATTTTCATTTAAATTTTAATGTAATTTTAATTAAAAATTATAGGAGTACTATAATTTTATTAATTTGATAATACAACCTTACACAATAATTGAAAAGCACATGAACAATATAAATAACATGCCTTTATATAGAAATCTACCCAAATAGTCAAATTCAAATTAAACTCAACTAGACCTCTATTATAATAAACTTTTAATCTAAATTAACTCCTAATTTGAATTAACATCAACATTCCCCCATAATCCCAAGTAGGTGATGCTCTCAACCCTAACATCTGCTTTAGCTTGACAAATGCTTCATTTTTCATTGACTTTATAAGAATATCAGTCACTTGATCTTTAAACTTGCAATAAACTAATTCAAGTTCTTTTTTATCAACTTGATCTTTTAGAAAATGAAAACGAGTATCAATGTGGCCAAATTAATTGTAAAAGCATTATCAACAAATATTTTGTTAGGAACTTTAATTGGAACATATATCTCACTTAGCTAATTATGAAACCAAATAGCTTGACATGCTCTTAAAGCTGCAGTTACATACTCTACTTTACAAGTTAAATGCATAATAATAGATTGTTTCTTAGACAACCATGAACAAGCAGTAGTTCTAAAGTTAAAATAGTATCCATAAGTATTTCTACAATCATCTGCATCTCCACCTCAATCATTGTCAGAATAGCTTATAAGAGTAAAACTTTTAGTTAATGAATAAAATATGCCATGATCATAAGTTTCTTTTATATAACACATAATCCTCTTATCAACTTATATATAAGGTTAGCGAGAAGACACCAAAAATTTGTTAATCAAATCAACTCCATAAGATATGTCAGGTTTCATGCATGTCAAATTTCTTAAACGCCCAACAATCTATTTCAAAAGTGTAGAATCAATAGGTTGCTTTATTGCCTTCTTTAGACAATCTAGTACCAACTTCTATAACAGTTCTCATAAGATTACAATCATACATTAAAAAGTTCTTTAATTGCATAGTAGTATACCTTTTTCGACAAGTAAAGATTCCATCATCTCCTTGAGTCACTTCAATTCCAAAAAAACAAGACATTAGACCCAAACTTGTCATCTCAAATTCATGCATTATGGACTTCTTAAAGTCTTTAATCAATTTAAGATTGTTGCGTTAAAAGATCAAATCATTCACATATAGACATACCAATAATATATCACCATAATCATTAATTTTCACATATAAGGTATACTCAAAAGGACACTTTTGAAAATTATTTTCTTGGAAGAAGGAATTAATGCATTTGGTCCATGCTTTAGGGGCTTGTTTTAGGCCATGCAATGCTTTCTTCAACTTATACATCTTCTCTTCACTTCCTTTCTTCACAAAGCTTAGTGGTTGCTCAACAAACACTTTCTCTTCGCGAGGACCATTAAGAATAGTTGACTTCACACATATTTGATCAATTTTCCAACAATTTTGTATAGTTAAAGCAATTATAAGTCAGACAATTTCCATTTAAGCAATAAGAGAGAACACCTCATGATAATTATAGTCATGTCATTACTCAAATCTTTTTGTAACCAATCTTGCTTTATATTTCTCTACTTCTCCATTGGACTTCTTCTTAGTTTTGAAAACCCACTTCACATCAATAGCTTTTTGACCTCATGGAATAGTAGTAAAATCCCACGTATTATTCTTTTTAATTGCCTTGCTTTTTTTCATTCATGACATTCACCCACTTTGTATCTTGAATTATCTCATCAAATGACACTAATTCATAATATGCAAATATGGAAAAATGCACCAAATCCCCATCATTATTAATAACATTATTAGGGATTATCACATAATCTTGTAATCTAATTGATTGTTAGTAATTTCTCCTTAGTCTTTGACTCATTTGTAAAGCTTATGACTTAAGATTTTATGCATCAACTAGTAAGACTTCCCCATTTACAATAGGGATTATAGCTTAAGTTTCTTCTTTTCCCAAAATAGCAATTAGACATCTTTGAGAGTTATTTTTCTCCTTAGCATCAAGCTTCCAAGCTTCATCTTCAACAAAAGTCATATTTCTACTTACAATTACCTTCTTTGTCATAAGATTAAATAACACATATCCTCCTTTTATGTAACCAAGAAAAATTGTCCTTATTTCTTGATCACCTAATTTTGTCCTTGTCTTTGCTGTAATGTAAATATAAGCAATAGAACCAAACACCTTGAGATGCCTTACATTAGGTTTAAAATCACTTCATACTTCTTCAATAGTGACATTTTGAATACTTATTGTTAGAGATTTATTCAACAAGTAAACAACATATAAAACAACTTTTACCCAAAATGGATTAGAAACTCCCTTGGCCTCTAACAAGCTTCTCACCATATTCATGATTAATCTATTCTTTCTTTTAGCAACTTCATTATATCGTAAGGCATAAGGAATTGTGACTTCATGCTTTATTCTTTATACTTCACAATACTCTTTGAACTCATTAAAAATATACTCACCACTTCCATTAGTTCTCAAAATTTTAATATGGTATTCACTTTGTCTTTCAATATAGGCCTTAAACTTCTTAAAACAATTAAACACCTCACACTTTCTTTGCATGTGATAAACTCACATTTTCCTTGTAAAATCAATCAATAAAGGTAAGAAAATACTTATTGTTACTGTGTGATAAAACACATAATAGGCCATAAACATTAAAGTGGATAAGTTATAGTGGTTGTCTTACATGCCAATTCCTTATCACAAAGGGTTGTTTGCTCTGTTTAGCAAAAATATAAGCTTCACAAATTTGATTAGGATGATGTATCCTAGACAAACCTGTCAACATGTTTCCTTGTACAAGCAACTTTAAATTGCAAAAATTCAAATGGCCAGAATGAAGATGTCACAACTAAGACTTATCTTTGACAATAACACTAAAACAAGTATAAACATTAGTGGCAATATCAACTTAAAACATCTAATTCTTCATTAAAGGGACTTTAAAAATGAGTGTACCTCTCCTATCAAGAATTGAGAGATAGTTATCATGTAATTATATGTTATACCCTTTTTTAGGAAATTGACCCAAACTAATTAGGTTGCTCTTCATGTTTGGTACATCAAATATGTCTAATATGTAATTATGGTCTCTATTTTTCAACTTAATGAGAATTCACCCTTTTCCCATCACTAGACACTATTATCATCAACAAATTTGACTGTGCAGTTCACACATCTAATTAGTACACTCAATGTTAAGGAATCGAGTATTATAGTTTAGTTTTTCAATAATTGTAATAACCATCATAAGTGCTTCATTTCCACCATCTAAATCTCCCTCTTGTGTATAATGAGCTATCTAATTATACTCTTGAGACTTATACTTATTAGCATAATGACTACACTTATGATATAAGTAACACTCAATATAAGACTTATCATACCTTCCTTTACTATAACCTCTTCCTTGTCCTTGACCTCGACATCTATACATCTAGTTTGATCCCCTTTAGCCATTGTATTAATTGTCACCATCTCCAGTTGCTATAGTGACCTCATCTACCTTTATTGTTGTAGTAATTATTACCATGTCCTTGTCCTCTACCATGAGAAGAACCTTGATTTTGCCTCGATTGATCACTCTGATTACTTTTGGTAGGAGCCTAACTTTGAAGTACTTACTTTACTGGCTTCTTAGTATGCTTCTCATTCATGTGTTATTCAAGAACTAACAATATGCCTATTAGTACATCAACAGACATATGGGACAAATGATGTGCTTCTTCTATAGCAACCATGATATGCTCATACTACAATGTGAGTGTTTACAAGATCTTTTCAACTTCCACCTAATCATTTAGTTGCTCTCCTTAAATTCTCATTTGATTTGTTAGGGTAAGAACTTTACTTATATAAACTAAAACTAGTTTTGAAACTTTTATCTACAAAAGCTCAAATTAATGTCATAAAGTTTGAAGTTTCATTTTTTTTTTTAACTTTGTCTGCACCTTAGAATGATGTCATCAAGATATCTTATGCCTACTTTGATAAGGTTGTTCCTGTAATTTTCTTAAAAATTTCATCATTTACCCCCTAATGGATGAAATAAAGTGTCTTTTTATCCTTCTTTTGTAACTCTTGGTGAGCAGCTCTCTTTATGCTTCTGTGGAATTTGTTATGAGTTTTGTAACTCCATTCTCCACAATACTTAGTAATTCATTGTAGTCAAACAAAAATTTCATTTGCACAGCATCAATTGTAATTTTTTTTCATGTAAAGTGAGAACTAAAACAAGAATTATGCCATTCATATTGAAATTCATTTTTTTTTCAAATTTGGCTCCAAACTTTTGTTATTTGCAATATATCCCAAAATGTTTAATATTTACAATATGATCCCTTGACTTTTATTATTTTTAATTAGACCTCACATATTTTTTAATTTTCAATCAAAGCCCTCAACTTTGATAGAATAACAAGAAGGAGAAGCAAGCATTTCAGCAAGATAACACAATGCGTTAGTGAGTTAAAGAGGTAAAGTAGTGACCTCTAAATAGAAATTGTCAGGTGTAGGGTAACAATAATGAGCAGTAATGACACAATTAACAGTAGAAAAAGTTGACAAACCTTTAAAATTTTGTAAATTTGCAACATTTGAAGTTTCTCAAAGGCATGTGGTTGTTAGTTACAAATCTCTAACAATGTGGGTTGTAGTTTGTGCGATTTTTGTAATTTCAACAACTTCTATGGTTGTGACTTCTGTAGCTAATCCAACAAGACTTATATTTTTTTTTTAATTCAAATCAAGAATACCCATTTTGATACAATTAATAAAAAACTATAAAAATATTATAATTTTATTTTTCTAATAAAACAGTTACACAATAAATAAGAAATATATAAATAATATAAATATCATGTTTTATATAAAATTAAATATCTAAATATATTCAAACAATAAAATTTAAATTAAATTTAATTAAATTTTTATTATATTAAATTTTTAATCTAAATTAATTTTTAATTTATATTAACATCAACAAATTTAACATTTAATATATATATTAATCCTCTCATCAATTTTTTTTGTGTTGCCTTCAACCAATTTCAAAACTTAGTTTATATATGTTGAAATGTTTTTTTTGTGAATATATCTATACTAACAAGATCATGTACCCAATTATAAATGTGTATTAAACATATATATATATATATATATGAAAAGAGTACATATGATATAAACGTTTGTTTATTTGCAGCCGTTTTTTTATTTCTTTTGGTCTAATATGCTTGTTTCTTTTCTTTTCTCCACTAGAAAACTTCTAACCAACTACATATAAAGGCGCTGTTCAAATGGGGATGCAATGCAGATGAACCTCGATTGGCGTTTGACCTTGGCAAACTTATTCTATTAGAATCAAATTAGTCAATTCAACCAATAAAGTCAAAAAATATTTTAATTTAAAATAATTTAATTTTAAAATTTGTATATAAATCAGCAAACTGGTTGGTGTAACTTTATATTACTAAACCGTATCCAATATTAACAATTCAATCAATTTTAAAATTAACGATGTGACAAATTCTTGATGTGCCTTGTCGCCTTAATAATGGAGGGAAAATTCAAGCCACAAGGGGTCTGCATGTAGGCCCGACCACGAGAGACTGAGAAGTCCTAAAAAGCACACTTTCCGCTGTGCCAGATGCTCTAAAATGTGAGGTTGTTGTGACCTTACATACATACATACATACATAATCAATCAATCCATCAATTTAGATTTTAATAAATTAAAATATTTTCTTATTTAAGAAAAAAAAACAATTTACTATAAAGTACAAATATTTTCAATATACTTTTAATTTTATTTATTTGACTTAAATTTTTTATATTCATTTATATAATAATTTAATTATTTTTAGATGTTATTATATATTAACTTCAAAATTGCATGTAATTAATTTTCTCAAAATATTATAATATATACAACACTAATATTTCATATAATATAAAATATTAAAAACACTAATAACAACCTTTAAGCAGTAATTTTGTACGCGGTGAATATATAATGAGATAGATGGATTGCATATTCTAGAACAATCTTGTTGCAATAAAAGAGGGGCTATAGCAATTACAGATCAATTTGTTGCCTAAAAATCAAGATTTTCTTTGTAATCCATCAACAATGACTTCCTCCTCGAACAACTCGGGAAATGAGTTGTAATAACTGTCGTTGGGCAGTATTTTTGCAAGGGTTTTTAGAATTAATAAGGTGTTTAAGAATATGTCAATAAAAGGTGTGCTTATTGTTTAAAATGCCTCGTTTGGCGGAAGAAATCGCAAGCGTTCCTTAGCAAGTCCTTTCCGGCGACTTCGTCCTTCAACAACTCGGGAAATGGGTAAAAATAAGCAACATTGTTGAAGGCCAGCATTTGTTTTCCATTAATTAAAATTAAATAAGGCGCTTTCGACTGATAATTGTTGCGACCTGACGCAGAAGAAAATGAAGTTTGATGTGGGACCCTACTAATGAACCATGTAGTTGGACACAATTCTTATTATTATTAGTCATGATGAACAACGTCGTGTTGTTGGTGATTAGTTTCAACACCCTACCAGTGAACTTGTGAGGTTCCTAAATTTGCAATTACCCTTTAAAATCTTAGTGAACTTTTAACTAAAGATTAAGAATAATTCAAAATATTTATCTTTTCTAGCACCATTTCCTTTTCTTTCTTAGCTTGTCATAATGAATGTAAATCTCACACTAAAAGTATATATATATATATATATATATATATATATATATATACTTTTAGTGTGAGATTTACATTCATTATGACAAGCTAAGAAAGAAAAGGAAATGGTGCTATGGTGTTTATGGAAACACTATCTCAATTAGAATATCATTTCCCATGTTTCCACGAATATTATTTAACTGATTTTAAATTCACTAATATATTTGGATTTCTTACTCCTTATTGTGGGGAATGTTATCACTTCCGTGCCTATAGATAGGTATAAAAACCTTAAGTCTAAAAGGAATAATTCAATTACATGCATTCTTTGTTACACAATGTAATTGAAAGATGCTCTGCAACATTAAAAGTAAGGTTTCCGATTCACTACCAGGTGATGCCATATGAATTTAAAAACTAAAAATATACTATTCTTATGTGTTTCATACTTTTATTAAAATGTAATGACCACTTGGTACTTTTTGCCCATAATATGTTTATGTAAATGTTAATATTGAAGAAAATGATGAAAATAATATGTCTTATTAATATTACTTTGCATTAATTAATTCAAATGAGCCAAATTTAAGAGTAAATTGCACAAACCTTACATTAACAATAAAATAGTTATACTAATATTCATGTTTAAGCCATTACTCCAAAACTTGTTATAAAAATTATAATTTTTTTGTATCAATTTATAATATTATAGCTTTCATTTTATATTAAAATATAATAAGACTCATTAATTTATTCTTGATAATTTATATACTAATGGTAATTTATATCTTTATTAATATAATAAAATATTTTTTATTAATAAAAAATCATAAATAGATAGCAAATAACACAAATAGACATTAAATAGTAAAATAAGAATAACATATAGCAAAAAAAAATAGCAAGAGATTAACATAATCAAATAAACTTTTAATAAATAAATTTTCCAAATTTCTCCCTTGATATTTTTTTTTTTTTTTGGGTTCACACACCTTTTTTCAAAGTTATTTTAACAAATTTTATCTAACTCTAAATCATAGTAGGCCCACAAATAATTTGGAAGTTTACATCATAAAAAACAACAATAAAAGTTTAATCTCAAATCATTTATGGGCTTGTGGTGGCTCCGATGACTTATGTGGCAGATTAGACAAAATTGATATGTTTTCCTTTTCAATCCAAATCATTAATATCCACTCTAATACTATCACTGATAGAAAACTATAAAAATATTATAATTTTATTAATATGATAAAATAACTATACATAATTATTGAAAATATATAAATAATATGAACAACATGTTTTTATATAAAAACAGATATCTAAATATATCCAAACAATCAAATTCAAATTGAACTCAACTAGTTTTCTATTATAATAGAGTTCTAATTTAAATTAACTTTTACTCTAGATTAACTTCAACAAATTTAAGATTTAATGCACATATTAATCCTCTTATTGTTCTTTTGCATTGCCTCTAATGAATTTCAATACTTAATTTATATATGTTGAAACAAGATTATAAACCCAATTATAAAGGTATATTAAAATATCAATGATTCTAGTGATATATTATTGGTATGTTTATATGTAGATGATTTAATTTTTACACGTAATAATCTTAGACTGATTAAAAACTATAAGAAGTCCATAATGTATGAATTTGAGATGACAAATTTAAGCCTAATGTCTTATTTTCTTGAAATTGAAGTGACCTAAGGAGATGATGAATCTTTATCTATCAGAAGAGATATGTTATCGACCTATTAAAAAAGTTTCAAATGTATGATTGAAGACTTTAACTATTTCTATTATTTTTTTTCCCCTTAATCTATCATTTTCCTTTTAATATGTTTTTTTTTCCCTATAAATTCAATTTTTGCTATAATTTTTTTTTATAATTTCTCAATTTTTCTTATGCTACTTATTCATTCACTTTTTATATGTTTTGCATTTTTTTTATCTTTCCCATTATTTAATTTTTTATCTTTGCACATTTACACACAAGTGCATTAAATCTATTTTTTTTTCTTTTAAGAAAAAAGTTTCCCATTTGTATACAAACTTATATAATATTTAATTTATTGCTACAAAAATCAATTAAATGATCAAGATATCATGTTAATCAATTTTTGTTTGTTTTCCTTTGTTGGCTCATGATGTTACAATGTGCTGATAGATACAAATTTGATTGAAATAAACTAAAAATGCTTTGAGTTTGGCTTTAAGACGGTGTGAATAACCTTTAGGCAAGATGAGTTGTCCTTTTCCTCTTTAACTAGAGTTTTAAGTGCTTTTTTTTTCTTTTTTCTTTTTATATGTAGTTTATGAAGATGGTTGCTTACCAACCCATCTATAAGCTCTCGGTAATCTAGGAATGTACTCACGATTGATTTTCTATGTGTAGTTTATGATGGTATTTGCTTACTAACATAACGTTCAATGAACACAATACTAATACTTGATTAAGTCTAAGAAAACAATGTTTCTAATAAAGAAAGATAGAGATAAAACTAACTTTTTTACTAAAAGCATTTATTCACTTAGATGATTTAACCCTTAAGTTTACACATATTTATAAGTAAAATTATATAACTAATTAGAAAAAGTTTTATTTAAATGGGAAAACACTTTATAGAGTACATGGGAAAATATACAAGAATTTCTATAGTTCATTTAATGACTAAATAGTGGAATTATACATGAGAACCAAGTCTTTTAGAATTTTCCTATGGGCTTCTAATGATTCTTCCAATTAACGAAGTCTTGAGCTAGTCATTTTATTTTAGTCCCCTTTACTTGGGAAAAACTCAACCTTGAATTCAAGTTAGGCTTCAAATAGAGAGACTTATTAGCTTAATAGAATGGATAAATATCTACAACATTAAAGGTTTTTGAAATCCCTTATTCGTTAGGTAGATCAATCACATATGCATTATCATTGATTTTCTTCAACATATTATAAGAATTGTACTTCTTAGGTTGTAGTTTGTTGTAAGAACCAACAAGAAGTCATTTTTTGTGAAGGAACACTATCACCATGTCACCTTCTTGAAATAGCTTACTTCTTCGATGTTTATTTATAGCTCTATTGTACTTCTCTTTAACAATTCCTAATTTTTACTTCACCTTAGCTTGGATAAATTACATTTGTTCTACAAGATGCTCAGTTGCAATGTAAGGACTAAAATTTGAGAAAGTTTGACCAAATCTAAAGCATGTTATAGATATTTAGTATAAATAATAAAAAAAAGAAATTTCCTATAGCATTATAAACTACACTATTATAAGTAAACTATACTTAAGTTGAGGCAAAATCTCATTGCTTTGACTTGCCTCCATAAATGCTTCAAATAAGATTATTTAAGGCCTTATTGAGTAACATAGTATGACCATCTATCGAGGGGTGAGTGGTTATTGAACTTTAATGATGAATCAAACCATTTCCATTATATGGTCCAAAAGTGACTAAAAAACATGGTGTCATAGTCAGAAGTGATAGATTTGGACACTATGTACCACCTCTTTAAAAGAAACTAAGCTACACTTGAGGTATTAGATGTCTTTTTACAAGGAATGAGTGACTTATTTAGGAAAACTTGTAGACAATAACAAACACATGATCCATACCATATTGAGTACAAGGTAAGTCTAAAATAAAATCCACAGACATGCCTTTGTAAATAATGTCTAAAACATACAAAGGCATATAAAGCTTGATAATTTGTGGCTGACCCTTAACAGTTTGACAAATATAGCACTCCTAGATAAATTTTTCATTATTTTCTCTTTAACTATAACCAATAATATTACTTTTAGACATCAATAATTGTCTTATCACACCCAAGATGACCTATAACATTACCTTCATGTAAATCATGAACAATTTTCTCCTTCAATAAAGATTAAGAAATACAAAACTAATTTCCACACATTACATAGTCATCTTGGATATGGAAATCATCTATAAGTTGTCATTGAATAAATTCTCCAAATTGTTTCAAAAATCTTGTCATACTCATACAATTTATAAAGAAATTCAAAACCCACTATTTTACTACTCAATGTGATTAATAGTGATTCTCTCCCACTTAAGGTATTAACAATCTTATTTTGTTGACCTACCTTGTGAAATAGCTTAAAAGGAAACTTTTGTTGGAAAGTGGACCACCTTGCAAACATATTACTACTAATTCACTTTTGACTATGAAGATACTTTAAAGTTTAATGATCTAAGTATAAGATGAACTCACATCCTATTAGGTAATGTTTCAAATGCTTAAAAGGTCTTACAACTACATAAATTTGCTTGTCATATGTTGACCACTTTTGTCAAGTCTCATTAAGTTTCTCACTAAAATATGCAATTAGCCTTTTTTTTTTCTTAAGAAATAATAACATAAACTCTAATTTTACTAATATCACATTCGACTTCTTAATGAGAGAAAAATGCTATTTCTTTTTTTCATTTCCCTACTAGAATTTTCTTTTCCTAAGACACTCAGTAATAAGTATTGAAATAGTAATAAAATTATGAACAAACCTTCAATAAAAGGTTACTAAGCCATAGAAACTCTGCACATCACTTATGGTTTTAGCAGTAGGTCAATCTTAAATTGCTCACACTATGTCCCCATCAATCTGGATACAATTAAAACTAATTATATACCATTAAAAGAGTAACTTGTCAATCATTAAACTACACTTCTTCAAATTCACATATAGCTTATTTTCATGCAACATGACTAACACTTATCCTAATTGTAAAACATGATCCTCCATTGATCAATTATAAATAAAAATGTCATCAAAATATATAACCACAAACTTGCTAATAAAAGGGTCTAATACTTGGTTCATCAAACTCATAAAGGTGTTAAAGGCATTAATGAGACCAAATGGTATCACTAGCCACTCATAGATTGTCTTAAGTTTTGATTGTAGTTTTCCACTCATTTCAAGTTTGATCCTAATATGATGATAGTTATTTTGAAGATTAATCTTTGAAAACACCTTAGATTTGTCTAGTTGGTCTAGCATGTCATATAGTTTGGGAATTAAAAACTCGTATCTAATGGTGATCTTATTGATTGCCTAAGTATCAATGCACATCCACTAATCACCAATTTTCTTTGGATTTAGTAAGTATAGTATTACACATAAGCTTAAAATCTCTCAGATGTACCCCTTTTGTAGCAACTCTTTTATTTTTTCTCTTAGGATCTTACTTTTTTTTGGGACTTATTTGGTAATGTGGCAAGTTAATTAGCTTTAAGAACTAAATCAATTTGATGTTAAATTTAATGCATTAGTTAACCCATCTTGTAACTCTATTAGTAAACTCTAGCTAAACTTTTCCAAAAATGGCTTAACTGCTTTTGGAATTTCTAGCTCTAAACTACTTTTGGAAACTCTCACTGTATATTTTACTCCATCTTTTTCAAGCTTATAGACATTCTTTCTACTTGAGTATTGAGCATTAATGTCAAAGTACTAAGGTTATCCAACACCAAATTACTAGGGTTACCTAGACAATAGGTGGCAAGCATCCATTTCTACAGCATTGCAATAGATTTTATCTATGTATTGGCTAATTGAGAAAGGAACCTTACATTGTTTTGCTACTTGGGTTTCTCCAAATATTTTGATCCACCTAATGGTGTATGGTTTTGAGTGTTTTTCTATTGATAGCTACAAATTTTTAATAGTTTTTATCCTAATAATATTTTTTTGATCACCACTATCAATAATCAAATCAAACAAAATATTGTTGATTGTGCACCTGGCATGAAATAACTTATTTTATTAAGCATCATTCTCTTGTTTAAGAGCAAGTATTAGTTTTTTCACCACATAACCAAATTTATCATTCTCATACTCATATTCCTCATCATTTAGGTAATAATAGGTTTCATGATTTTTAATTTTAACTACTCCCTCTTGCTTTATTATGTTCACAATATTTTAGCATAGACAATCACTATAATAATGACCTACATTGTTGCCTTTGTAGCACTTGCCAAATATAAGATTTTCATAAGGATTAACATCTTACATTGCAACTTTCTTAGCAAATGGCTATTTACTTGTGGTTTTGTTAGCTATTGCCTTTTTTTGACTGGCTTGAGACTTTTATTGATCTTTCTCTACAACATAGTTATTAGAATCAACATAAAACTTATGAAAAAATTCAACATTGTCTTATTCTTGCAACATCATCTTAGATTTCAACATTATATTTCTAGTCTTATATAAGTTCAACAACATTTGAACTCTAATTTTATTCCAAGTAGCTGGTTTCAATCCATTATGATATTTAAGATTTGCTCACTTTTTAATTCAATCACATCATTACATTTGAATAATGTAAAAAATTCTAATAAGTGCTAATGAACTGACTAGTTGTCTTGGTTACAATGTTGATATTTTTGGAAAATAATTTGCTTATAATATGAAGGACAAAACACTCCCCTCAAAAGTTGTTTAATTTTAAACTAGTCCTTGATTGAAGCTTTCCCTTGTCTTCTTCTCCTTCAATCTTTTCTTCGTTCCAACCAAGCAAAGGTTCCTCCTTTTAGCCAACAAAATACTAATCTAACTTTTCATTCCTTAAATATTGCCATATAATCAAAGAACCATTTTACTTTGATTAACTAATCCAAAAAATTTTTAATATTTAATTCACCATTAAAGATAAAGATATCTACTTTTAGATGAAATTTATATGATATTCTAAGATGTTAGGGCTATCATTATTTGTACCTAACATAATCTATGTACTCATCAAAACCACCATCCTTATCATTAGAATTTGTTGCATAAGCCTAACATATATGTGAATTTGTTTCTTTATCCAAATCTATTGCATAAGTTTAACACTTATACAAATTTGTGAGTACTAGTCAAATGAGAGGCTGACTGCAAGTAAAATCTCAAGCTTGATTCTTTTCATCACTTTGGTTCCCACTAACACCTCCTACCTAGAGAGTTTTGAGTCAATTTTTTATGACTTCTAATCCATATTCTAATCAGTCAAATCTTTAGCCAAGGTTTTGTGGTGTTACCTCTTAGACATGAATGGTTAACCACGTGAAATGCAACTCCTAATCAACATCAATAGGATGGTTGCTACTCCCTCCTTCTCATTTTGCCATCAAAATAGGGAAAACTTGCTCTGATACTACTTGATGTAGCATCTAGCAAAAATAAGGTTAACATTAGATTAAACTTAAGAAAATAATATTTTTCAAAGGGAAAAACAAAGATAAACTCAGCATCTTTATGAAAGTATTTATTTACTATGATAGTTTAACTCTTAACCTTACACATATTTATTACTAAAATTATCTAACTAATGAAGAAAAATTCTAGTTAAATAGGATAAAAATTTATAGGCTAACTGGAAAAATGTCTAACTAATAAGGAAAATAATTAAAAATAAAAATATTAATTTTTGAATAGTTCATATAATACCTGAATAATGGAATTATACTTAGGAACCATGCCTTCTAAAATTTTTCACTGAGCTTTTAATGGTCTTTCAATCCATAAAGATTTAGACTACCTATTTTATATCATTTAGCAACCCATCTTTAAGCGCTCAGCAATATGAAGATATATTCATGATTGGCTTTTATTTAATTTCATTGGTGTGTAAGTCAATGAATCTTAAATGTGTTATCTAATATTAGTTGGTTCTTCTCACATGTGTAACCTTTTATTGTTATTATTATTATTTTTCAAGTGCTTTTTACTATTGTCCCCATCTAGAGAGTGACCCCTTTTAAGCTCCTCCAAGTGAATAAGAAGTGTCATGTGATTAGCCAATTGAAAATAAATTTTTCATCATTGTTTCCTTGTTTTTAATTGAATAAAGATAAATATAAAATTTTAATCATTATTTCTAATTAGTAAGAAATAACCTAAACAAGTATTTAGCTTTTATTTGGTGTCATTATAACTTCTTATTGGCATTTGGTCAAGGATAGTGGGCTTCATGATGTAATGAGGCCAAAAATGACTTTCTAGAAGATACAAGTTAGAGGCTTGTGGGGATAATGAGCTATGGCATAGTGATGGACCATTAGTATGATGAATAGAACCTTAAAAAAACAAACGCAAACAAAGGACAAAAAAATATAATGTTTTTGGACTATTGTGGTGGATTAACCCATTATACTTTTTGGTTGTAAGATGTGGATTGTTTGACTTAAACTCAAAGCCCACTTTGTAACATAATATGAATTCTTGTTTTTCTTTCTTAACAAAATAAATGAGTAAAATATAGACTAAAACCTAACAATACTCCCTTATGATTTTAACAATGGAGAGAGTGTTTGTGTGTGTGTGTGTCTACAATAGACTTTAAGGGTACAATACAATGATATTCAAAGAGAAAATAATTATGGTAATAAAGGTTAAGTTTGTCATAATTATGTAATATTGTGTTGCAAAAGGAAGCAAAAATTCCATTGTAAGTCATTACTACTAGTGGTCTCTTTATTAAGAACATGAGAAAGGACAAGCAGTAAATTGAGATGACTAGAATTTGTTTACAAAGTTATTTTTAAATTAAATATGACAACTTGATTGATATTTAAAGAGAATATTATTGTGGTATTAATAGGTAAGTTTGGTGCAATTGCATAACAATTTGTTGTAGGAAAAGTAAGAATTCCCTTACAAGCCATTAGTAATTGTGAGCTCTCTATCAACAATATGGGAAATTAGCATTTGCAAAGTTAAATCAAATTTGACCTTAAAATCAAAACAAAACCAAAACCCTTTTCTTTGGTTCTACATGGAGTTTGTCTCACATCTTTTTAGCATTTGACCAAGAACTAATGTCAAACTTTAAATTGTCACACCTACAACTTGATCTTGTGTTAACAAATTTTGAGGGCATGTAAGGGAAAGTGAAACTAAAACCATCTTCAACAATTATTGAAATGACATGTGTTACTAAACTTATCATTTATTCAACTTTTGTAGCTAAGTTTTCTCTCAAGATTAACTAAGTTGATTTGATTGAATTTGTAAAAAAATACAACTCAGTGGCAAGAACATATTTCATTGTTGCATAATTAATAGGTCCACTACCAAAATAATTTTGGCCACTTATTGCTAGGGATGAAAAAGCATTACATTTGCACTTTATTAAAGTTGGTTAAGTTGCTTTGATTAAATTTGTAAAGGGACAACTATGTTGCAAGAAAAAGGCCTATTGCAATACAAGATCAACTATATAGGTATTGTGGAAAGTGGCTACATTTATTTTTGCAATTGTTATGATATGAGTGTAAAGATTGACCAATTAATGAAGGGAAAGGGAAGAATTTCTTGTGTACTTTATCAAATAAGGCTAAATTACTAAATTTGAATTTATTCATAACCAATTAGTTGCAAGGATATATATACATTTGTTGCATTAATTAAATGGTCTACTACAAATCAAGATAAATGACCATCTGTATGGATAAAATGGGTAGTGGCCAAATAATTTAGGGCAAATTGAAACAAATATTTGCGTATGCTTGAAATGAGTAAAGATTGACCATTTTCCTACCTTAGTTAGAAAGCTTTTTATTTTTTAACCAAAATCTTAGAAACTTGTTGCACATCCATTATATTACTTTTCACAACTCAATGCCAATATTGATAAATTGGGTAGTGACTATATAATTTGGGTAAGCCAACATTATCAAATAAAAAAACAACAACAATTTTTAGGTAATGGCTATAAACCGTTACATAAAATTCTTAAAATAGTACTAATAATTGTTATATAAATTTATTATGATAATAGTTGATTTTAAGTATTGATTATAAGGTAATAATTTAAAATTATTATATTTTTTTAAAAAAAATATTTAAATAATAATTTTAAATTATTATTTATATTATTATGTAAAAAAAATAAATTGTTATTTATTTTTTTAAATAAAAGATTAAGATAATGATTTAACAACTTCTTATTTAAAAAAAAAAAAAAAAAGAAGTTGCGATGTGAAATCGGTGCCTATTATTTTATTTTAAAGTAAAAACTAAGGAGAAGATGCAGTAATTTTAAATTTTTTTTTTATTTTATGAAAACTGAACCGTTGCCAAAATGGACTTCCGTGTTCGGCACGTCATCCAATCCAATATTCATTGCCGCTGGGACTATGGTGTTTTACCATTATTCTTTCAAGATGCCGTTTTTCATTTCCAACACGGTTACGAATGAGCAAGGGATGAGGGATCCAACTGGTACGGAAATTCCGTGTATTGTTAGCATTTGTTTTTCTTTTTGTCTCAATATTTTTTAAATTAAATCGAATTCATAGGTCATATTAGAAAAATTAAAAATTGAGATGCAGTTTTAAAATTTATTATTCAGATAATAAATTATTCAACTAATTATAATTAAAAATATACATAATTAAATTATTTAAATATTATAATATATATATATATATTTGAAAAAATAATACAAAAATTCTTCGTAGCATCGAAAGAAAGATAGTTAAAGAAAAAATTAAAAGCTTGGTTTGCTTTGTAGGTTTGGTTTTCTTTGAAAGTAATTTAGTATTCTTATCTTTGAGGTAAAAAACATCACTTATAAAATATTTAGTGGTAGTAAAAATTAGAATTGTTGCGGGAATGAGACGGTGTTGGTCATTTAGGATTAGTTGACAATTTGCGTCTCTTTGAATGCTGTTGAAGATTTTCTGCTGATTTTCGAGTGAGAATATGTTATTCCACCATTTTTTTAATTAATAAAAAAATCTTGTTCAAAGGTTTGACTATGACTTGATAAACGTTTGTAATATATATATATATATATATATATATATATTTATTTAAATGACTAATTTAGTTATTAAAAATTTAATTTTTTATATATATTTTTTGAAATTTTAAACTAGAGGTTTGACTTCAACGCACCTCAAAAAGTTTGC
This sequence comes from Rhizophora mangle, assembly GCA_037832345.1. Taxonomy (NCBI): domain Eukaryota; kingdom Viridiplantae; phylum Streptophyta; class Magnoliopsida; order Malpighiales; family Rhizophoraceae; genus Rhizophora; species Rhizophora mangle. Next base: position 4,176,854 of record JBAPLJ010000181.1, on the reverse strand, counting down.
CGAAGGGTTTTCTATTGCTCTACGGCCTACAACCACCGCAGTCCATGGCTCTAGCTATTGTCCTAAGCAACAGCATGTTGCATAGAAATAAGTGGGTTGGTACTTATGAGATATAGTTATTGGTATCAAAATTGTTTTTATAAATGAAAATTTTGAGCTTAAATCTAAATTTTAAAATCCAAAATTTACTAGAACAGTTTTCCAAAAGTTTTTGGTTATCAATTGAAATCCAGCAGGCTACAAATTATGTTACCTCACCAGTTAGATCTACTGGGACTTTCACCATTCTTATATGCCATGCATGGCCCACCATAATTTTGACTGAAGTCTAATTGTTGAACCAGCAGTTTAAGAAAGCATTGGCCATTTCAATATTCTACTTAGATTAGGACAACAACATTGAATTTTCAACAATGGCTAGAGAACAGACTCATGGTTTAGAAAGTGATTGGTTATAGACCAGTTAAAAGTGGCAAGTTGGGTGAAAATGAGAGTTTGACAGAATCTTATTCATATTATTATAAATATGGACATCGATGAGCTTAAAAAGAAAAAAAGAAAAAAAAAAAAAACAATACCTGACGATTCTCATAAAAAAAAAAATCATAGTCATTGGAATATTTTACCAATTTTTATCGTTGTAACATATTAAAATAGCCAATTCTTGGCACTCTTCTTCAATTGACCGCACTGTCAATTCTTCTGGGTCCTTTTGGTTGATTAGAAAAACATGACAATAGGCCTGGAGCCCTTTCAGACCACGGAAAGAAAAACATGATAATAGGCTTAGAGCCCTTGCAGACCACAGAAAGAAAAACATCACAAAGATAAACACTGCTAAAGAATAATAACATTTGCCAGCTTTGGTCCTCCATGTGACTCGTCAACTCTGAACCCACGTGTTAGACCATACCCATCAATGGTACCACCAGGAATAATTTTCAGTGATGTTAGGCCATAAGAAACTTTTTTGATAGTAAATGTAATGAGGTTTAATAATCATTTTTTATTTTAAATAAATGTTCAACCACTAAACATGTGTTTATTTTTACAATGTGTTGAATCATTTGACAAAGAACTTTCTGCATAATTTTTAGTATATTTCTTCTCCTGGGTTTTAATTGGAATGTCTTGAATCAAATTGACACAGTTGGAGGAAATTTTTTCTAATATACATAAAAAGGGAAAAATAAAATGTTTAGCCAAATTGGCCACCAAGACTCTTAATATAGAGGTCTTGGGACATTGATATACGGCAGCCATGCTTGTGCCTGCTTAGTTTTATCAGTGCTTCCAACTTGGGTTCGCTGCGTGGACTAAACGGCTTTAAATTTCCAACTACTTGCATGAGTATTCATTCACCTACAGTAAAAGGTCCGCTCTATCTTATAGTGGTTTTCCTATTGCAACATATATTAATTAAGTTGTCAAAAACTTCAAAGTTTCATCAATTTTCAAGCTATCAAGCTCTCATCATAAGCATGGATTCCTCTTACAATGAGAAGGTAATCAACTCTCTCTCTCTCTGTCTCTGTCTCTCTCTCTCTCTCTGTGTCTGTGCAGTTGCATTTGTGCATTTGATAGACATCATTAGGACATGAAAATTAGCCCGGCATCTTGAACTTTGATGGAAAGTAACTGAAATATAGATTATTATATGTATATATGTTTTATACATATATAGATATATATGTTATGTATGTATGTATTCCAAAGTTTTCACGAAAATGGGTATGCTTAATTACTTATGCACAGTTGCAAGGGCTCCAAGTTGAGCTGGAACGCGTGCAAAAAGAGAATCAACCCCTCAGAATTATGCTGGAAATTGTGAGCAGAAAATTCAGCAGCCTTCAAGCAGAAGGTCGGGAAAAGAAGGCACAACAGATGACGACCAACTTAACACAGAATAAAGACGCTTTCCATGGTGTCTACGACACGAACAAGAGAGCAAGGATTGAAGCTCCCGTGATCAGACCTAGACAAATCATTGTCAGAACTGACTCGAAGGACAATAGCCCGGTGAGTTCTTGTTAACTTTGCGTAATGTTGTGATGCCGCTTATAAGATTTGGGGGTGTTTTGGATGTGATTTCTAAGAATATTTTCGTTGCTAAGTGATTTTAGGAGAGTGTGAGATTAGATTTTAGAAAGTTTTCTTGAGAGCCCTAGATTACACTATTGGTTTCTAACCACACATTCTTTTTTGATCAACAGTAGCTTTTTCTTGTCATTTCAAGATCTACTGTTTTTTACAAGTATATATCAAGCTTAGATCTAATCTACTTCTAGAAGTTTCTGTTCTGTTTATAGCAAATCTTCAATCCTTTTGCTACAATATTCTGTCGCTAAGATTGTTGACCGATCTTGAGTTGGTTCATTGAATCTAGATTTCAAGATCCAACATCATATTTCAACACTCCTGTCTTGATTGTTAATGTTTGAAGTCTTATTCTGATGTTACAATTGTTGAGTGGCTTGCATGCTAATGGCTTGGTGAATTTAAGCCCTTTAGTTGATGTTTGTTTTGCCATGATCCACTAGATTCTTGGAAATTGCAATTACTGAGTTGTTGTCATAGTAAAGAACAATTGGTTTCACAACTGCAACTATCAGGTCTTCAAGCATCTTCCTGATATAGATTGCCTGATTAGCAGTAGCAGCAGCTGCTATTTGCTCTGTTTCTGTAGTAGATTGAGCAATTGTTTCCTGCCTTTTGGAATTCCAGCACATTGGTCTTGAACCCAAGGAAACAATAGCCACTTCTTCTTTTCATGTCATGTATACTTCTAGCCCAATCTAAATCTACAAAGCCAATCAATTCTACTTTCTTGCCAACTTCATATTTTATTTTCAAGTTCCTCGTGCCTCCAAGGAATTTAAGAATTGTTTTGGCAATCCCTGTATGCATGCTTGTTTTTACTTCACGTACAGAGTGGGTTCATTAAGATTCCTCCTGAATCCTTGATCAGTGAAGTAGGAATTAACCCTACTATACCAAGTCCTTGAAGCTTTTACGCAATAAAAGGCTTTCTTGGGTCTATAGATCTAATTCTCCTTGTCTCTGATCCTAAAGCCTCAAGGCTGTTCCACATGGACATCTTCATGTAAGTTTCCATCTAGAAAGTTGACTTGACATATAGTCGGTAGACTTTCCATCCTTTTTAAGCTACTAACAACATTCTATTTACATTAATACTCCAAAAGTTAATTAAAAATTTATGTTTGTTGATAGTTTTGAATCATCTCCTTCACAATAGATATTTGACTAATAATTTTGATTTGTGGACAAGATAATATATTTTCAAATTTTAAATTTATGCTCACACTTTTAATAGATAGAAAATAAGAATTAAATCACTTTTCAGCAAGTTTTAAAATCTCATTAAACATGTCATTAACATAGAATTCAAGTACTAATAGATTTATCATATTTAATGATGAACTAATTCTTGGTTTACCAAATTTAAAATGGTAATATTTAATATTGTTTCATCAATCAACTGCACTATTTTGGAATTTGGAATACATAAGAGTTATTTTCTTTTTCTCACAAATATCATTACGATTGAAATAAGCTTCATGTTTACCTGACCAACTCACAAAATCTTTAATAAAAAAATCTCTATCAAAAGAAGAAATATCTTCGAAATTACATACGTGTCAACAAACAAATTGATTGCGAGCGACACCTTCAACATTAGATTTGTTGTCTTCACAATCCCAAGAGGATATTCTGCACAAAGACTTACCTTCACAATCATTGTTATTAAAGGTGTTGCTTCAAACTTTGTAAGACAACATTAGTATCAGCCAAAACTCCTTAGATACCAAAATGTGCAAAACAGGAGCACGAAAATAGGATAATCAAGGGTCAACACTCGATGAAGTTTTTATAGGAATTTTGAAATCTACCAAAGAGAATGTTAACTCAAATAAAAAAAAAAAAAATTCACATCATTTATATGATAACTAGTAGTTGATAATTTAGTAAGATAGTTTATATTTTAAGATTATATAAATATTTATAATTAAAAATTTTTAATTAAATAGGATAATATTTAACTGAAATGAAAAAATATTTAATAATTAAATAAAAAATTAAATTATATTATTAAATATTTATCTAATAAAAAATATTTAATAACTAATTATTTTAAAATAATTTAATTAAAATTTTTAATTAAAATAAATTATAAAATCAAAATAGTATCCAAAATTACAATAAAATTATAAAATGATTAAAGATAGCTTGCGGCGTGTACCATTTCAATTCTTTGCAAATATTTTTATTTCTTTCATGGCATACGTCCATTCTTCATGATTTGAAACTTTTGCAAAGTTTTGAGGTTTAACTAATGTAAATCTACAAACCTTTATATTTCTTGTGGCTTGACATATTTCTGTCAATGCTCTGGTCCTTAAAATTGGAGATTCTAGAGATGAAACTGCAACTAGCAAAGGTGGTGGTGCTCTGGGAGTTGTTTTTGTTGAGATTTCATCGTTATCTACTGTAATCTCTCTTCTGCTGCTACTATTGTAACTATTGTTGCTGTTACTGTTACTGTTGCTTGGTTGCTCAGTTGTCACTATCTTTTCAGTGACTGTGACTTGCCGGTTTCATCTTCATTAAATTTGACATCTCCGTTAGTCACAACTTCTTGAGTTTCTAGACCATATCCTCTATAGCCTTTGTTTGAGTGTTATAATTCAAAAAGATGTCATTCACTGACTTGTCTCAAGCTTTGTTCTTTTTGCATTTGGGACATGGATATTGCAAACTAATGTAAAGACTCTCAGATGCTTCACAATTGGCTTGTGATTACTCCAGGCTTCAAATGAATTTCTCTCATTGACTGCTCTTGTAGGTAGCTTATTATGAAGATAAATTATGGGTTTACAGCCTCTTCACAGAATGTCTTGGGAAGATTCTTCTCTGCCAACATGCATCTTGTCATCTCCATAACAATTTTGTTCTTCTTTTCACAAATACGATCTTGTTGTGGTGTGTAGACTACCGTGAGTTGATATTCTCCTCCTACAGTTTCAAGGAATCCATCAAATTGGTTTAAGTTATATACTCTACACCACTGTCAAATTTGAGCACCTTCAACTTGAATCCACTTTGGTTTTTGTCATTGCTTTGAATATCTTAGGAGGAAAGAATATATCAGAATTGAATCTCATGAAATATATCCAATTCACGTTTGTATAATCATCAATAAAGGACACAAAATATGCATTTTGATTGAGTGACTTGGTTCTCATTGGTCCACAAGTACTGGTGTCTACATCTTGCTTCACCTTTACTCTTCAAGTTTATTCTAAAGAATTAAAGGGTTCTCTATGCTGTTTCCCTTGCTGACAGGCTTCATATACTCCAATCAAATCAGATAGAGCAAGTGCATGACCTATTAAATTCTTTGATTGCAAGCACTTCAGAGTTTCAAGATTATGGTCTTCGAATCTTTTGTATATAAAGACATAAAATAACAAGAAAACTCATCTTCAAAGTAAAGCTTTTGTTCTTAATGTGCACATTAGCAATCTCACCACCATTTGAGTCATAAATTCTACATGAATTATGTGCAAAATGGAGAGAATATACGGGTTGTATCATTTGAGCAACTAAACATGTTTTTGATTAACTTTAGACGCTGACAACACATTAAAGTTGTAATTGGTGCCTTTCTTGCTTTGAACTGCTACTGTTCCCTTGGCTACAATCTCAACATAAGCTCCACTTCCCATACTTACGGAGCCTTTATAATTTAGATCAATCTCTGTGAAGATTTCATCTTTACTAGTCATGTGATTTGTGCAACCACTGTCTATGAATCGGACATCCATCCTGTTTTTACCTTCTGTTGCATCATGATTAGCAATGAACACATGATGCATACCTTCAGCATAATTTTGCTTCCAGATTATGTTGGTAAGGCCTTCATTGTTGCTGATATGGCTTGTACTACTGTTGATTCCTCTACTGTTGCAATTATTATCTACATCATCATAATTGTTGACTTTCTGCTTCTTTCTTTCTGCAATCTCATTCAAGATGACCAAATTTCTTGCAAAATCAGCATTGAGGCTTACTTTTCTGTCAACAATCCTACTCCAAATGGTTGGTTTTGTCAGAATTCCTACAGGGTGAAAATTTTCTCTTTTTTTTCTCTTGAATCTTTAGTGATAGCTTTTTGATCTTCTACCTTTTTAGAGATTGGGACCTTTTGTTGGAATCTAGACCATAAAGCTCCTTTTACAACTTCTTCACTTCTCCTTATGATCCTCTGTACATGTGCCTTGAGAGATCCCATCCTTTTGGAAAATTAGAGAGTTGATAAATTTCTTAGTTACTTGGTGGCCAGGATAGTTGCATCAAAATTTTCAGGTAGGCTTCTCAACCCTCTTCACGACTCTCAGCTCATTGATCTTCTCTCCTTAAAGCTTCATCTGATTCACAATATCTTATACTTTGGCTAAGAATTTTTTGATTTATTAACATTCAGAAATTCTTGAATTCTCTCCTTTAAGTTTTGCGGATGAGACTGTTATAATCCTTGGGAATATGGTTTCTCCAACTGAGTAATGAATGAAGGTCAGGGCTTTCATGTTTCTGGCTACCCTTTTTTTTGTTCTCTCTTCTTTCTACAACAATAAGCTTGGCAATTAAGGCTGGAGCTTTATATCCATTATTAATCCCTTCCCAAAGATCATAGGCTATGAGGAAAGCTTTGACTGTGACTACTCAATCAATAGTCACAGTTTTCTCCAGCAAAAAATGATGGTGTCAGGAACTTGAAATTAGTTGTGACAAAATTTGTTGTTATAGTTACGAAAGCTAATGAACTTGTTGCAGTAGTGTTCTTGCTAGATCTGCCATTTTGTTGTGGCTAAATTTGTGATGCTAGAGGTTTTGGTTTGGTGTGGAAGAGTTTGGCCACTTTTTTAACCCCAAAAAAAAAAAAAAAAAAAAAAAAAAAAAAAAAAAAAAAAAGGAAAAGAGAATGTTAACAGATCTTGGGTTGGTTCGTTGAATATGGACTCTAAGATCCGACATAACACTTCAACAGTTCTATATATTTATGATTTAGTTTATTCTCAGGTTTCAGAAAACTTTCTTGGAGTTCTTGTCATATTTTTGTTATTGGTATCATTATCATCATCACCTAGTAAAGTTGAAACCTTATGCTTAAAAAAAAATGTTTGCCGATATGGTGATTTTAGATCGTGAAAGATGGATATCAATGGAGAAAATACGGGCAAAAGCTTATCAAAGATAATCCGTCACCTCGGGGTTACTTCAGATGTTCCATGGCCCCTAGTTGCCCAGTTAAAAAAAAGGTAATTAATTTATGGTAATCATGTTTAAATTAGGCTACATCAGAGCACTCTAAACGGGTCTAAAAAACCCAAGAATTAGAATCTGTAACCAAATACGTACTAACATATATTAATACATGTGCAAAATGCAAACTTCAATCTGCACATATCTGAATCGATCTGCACTTCTTTTTTCTTGTTTTCTGATTAGAAGATTTGCACTTCTTAAAATATTTTTAATGTCTAAATGAAATCCAAGGTGCTTATCTATCATATTTAATGCTGTTATAGATAATGTAATTGTCATCTCCCTTCCCTAAACCAATTATAAATTCTTGTTTAATTGACTTTTAGGTTCAAAGATGTGTGGACGATAAATCATTGCTAATTGCAACTTATGAAGGAGAACACAATCATGATGCCATGAACTCAATCGGAAAATCCTTACCCTATCCTGCAGGTGGCTCAGCAAGAAGCTCGATCCCAGATATTCATTGTCCAGTTAGCACTACCAGTCGTCTTTCTCAAGCAGCCGTCCCTCTTGATCTAACTCTCTCAAGTCCCAGCCAAGAGAAGAGAAAAGAAGCGGAGAGTTCTACAGTTGATTATAGCAACAATAGCCGTAGCAAGATTGAGGAATATGTGGCGTCCCTAACTAAAGATCCCCAGTTCACTGTAGCTTTGGCCACGGCCATTGCACGCTCCATGACACTGTGAACTTCTATTATGCCATCACCTGCACTATATGGGTTTAAATGGATATGGAACAGATTGATTTTAAGTCTCATATGTCGTTTGTCACTTCAACATTTGGTGTTGTATTTCCTTGGTTGATCTGTGTTGAAGTTGCCGTTTCCCTGTAACAAATGAAGAGGGGGTTTAGCCTCCCGTTCAATGAATCAATTGTTGAAAACCCAAATTTGAAAATTTCTTTTTACCCTTACCGTGGCATTCTGGAATGATCGCACAGTGCATTCTATTCATGTTGTCTGTTTGACAATGAGACCGCAAGGAATTTCTAAGACCATGTCAAGATCTGGACATTTCCATTTTCTTTAGAGGGAGCTGTGAAAGATTGACTTTATTATCTCCATCCCGAGGCCATTTGGAGTTGGAATGACATGACAAAAGCTTTCATCAAAAAGTTCTTTCCTACTTCACGTACTGCTGCCATCTGAAAAGAGATTTGTGGGATTCGACAGTTTAATGGCAAGACCTTCTATGAATACTGGAATTAGTTTCATAAGTTGTATGTGAGCTATCTATTTCACCAGATATCAGAATAGCTTTTGATTCAATACTTTTATGAAGGTTTACTCCTAATGGAATGTAGCATGATCAATGTAATAAGTGGTGGCACATTGGTGGATAAAACACCCCAAGTTGCTTAAGTGTTAATTGAAAACATGATAATGAATTCCTAGTAATTTAGCATAAGGGCCACAATTTCATCTCAAGGAGTACATGAAGTATCACCCATATGTCAAGATCATCAAAGAGTGAAGCATCGTCTCAACAAACTTACCTCGTTTGTAAGGAGATTGGCTATGGATCAATAACAGATAGGCCAAAGGGATTCTCGACTTACCCCCAGGAGTCAAGTTTGTGGTATTTGTGCAAGTCCAGGGCAGTTTACTGCCTCATGCCCAACATTGGTAGATGAGTCACAAGATCAAGTCCTTGTAGTCAGAGAATATTAAGGAAGGACATATCAATAAGAAGATCAACCTTAGTACAACCCATACTTAGTCACATACAACCTAGGGTGGCATGATCATCCTAACCTTTGGTATGGGAACTTAGGATCAACATCACAAGAGCAACCAAGACAGCTACCTTGGAGATTTGGCCAAGGTTAGCACCAATAGTAACCGCATGGCTAGACATGTCAAGCACCTTTACCTAGGTTTAAGTCATCTTTAGAGGATATGATGAAGTAGCTAATAACTCGCAGCTGGCCGATCAAAATATTCAATTCCAACAGAAAACTGACTCAACCATACAAGATCTACAGACACAGATGACTTAACTAGCCACTTCAATGAATGCCCTTCAATAGTAAGTCTCCAGGCAATTGTTAAGCCAATCCATCCCTAATCCAAAAGGGGGTGTAAATGTCATTGAATTAAGGTATGGAGAGGTGTTGGATGAGCAACCAAGACCAGTAAAGGAGAAGGATGAAAAACAATCATTTACTTCAAACTCGACCAAGACCTAGACGAGCTAGGAAGATCAAGCCACCAAGGGAAAGGAGATAACGAACTAGTCCATTGAGCCACTCCCATTTCTTCAAAGGATGAAGTTTAAAAAAAAGGATGAAATACTAAATAAGGATAAGGAAGTTCTGGAGATGTTCCAAAAGGTGGAAGTCAACATTCCACTTCTTGATGCAATCAAGCAAGTGTTGAGATATGTTAAGTTTTTGAAAGAGCTATGCACAAATAATTAGAGGCTCCAAGGAAGGGAGAAGGTCAACATGTAACAAAATGTATTGACTTTTATACAACCTCTACTACAAAAATTGTGAAGATCTTGGTACTTTCACAATTCCCTACATTATTGGTAATCGAAAGTTTGATAAGGCCTTGTTGGACCTTGGAGCTTCGATTAACATTATGCTTCTTTTGGTGTTTATTAAGTTGGATCTTGGACCATTGAAGGGAACTTAATTGGTTATCAAATTGGACAGATCAAAACCAAGAATAACAGAGAAGGCTCAATTAGAAACAACTAAGAGCAAGTCAATCAGACTTCTTCCATCCATTATGCAACCTCCCAAGCTCAATTTAAAGCCTCTTCTAGAGCATCTAAGGTATGCATTCTTAGTTGAGAATAGCAAAATTCTAGTGATTATTGCTAAGAGCCTTGATGAGTTGTGGGAAGTTCAGTTACTTGAAGTTTTATGGGAGCACAAGAAAGTTATTAGTTGGACACTTAGGGATATCACAGGGATTAGTTTGACAATTTGCATGCATAGAATTTTCCTTGAAGAAGGAGCCAAACCTGTAAGGCAACCACAATAAAGACTCAACCCACTTATTCTTGATGTCGTGAAGAAAGAAGTTTCCAAATTGCACTAAGCTAGAATTATTTATCCAATCTTCGATAGCGATTAGGTGAGTCCAGTCCAAGTGCTGTCGAAAAAATTTAGAGTTATAATAGTCAAGACTAAGAATAATGAATTGTTGCCAACTCATGTGCAAAATTCTTGGTGAGTGTGTATAGACTATCAGCAGCTTAACCAAGTGACACAGAAGGATCATTATCCTTTACCTTTTATTGATCAAATTCTTGAAAGACTATTTAGGAAATCTCACTTCTATTTTTTTGGATGGTTTTATGGGATACTTTTAGTTTTACATTGCCCTTGAGGATCAAGAGAAGACTTCTTTCACATGTCCTTTTGGCACTTATGCCTACTAGAGGATGCCATTCAGGTTGTGCAATGCTATGGACACTTTTCAACATTGTATGGTAAGTGTTTTCTCTAATTTCTTAGAGGATAGATGGAAGTTTTTATGGATGATTTCATCATCTATGGCTCCTCTTTTGATGAATATTTAGAAAGATTATCTCAAGTTTTAAAAAGGTACATAGAAACTAACTTGGTCCTTAATTATGAAAGGTGTCACTTAATGTTTAAGCAAGGAATTATGTTAGGACGTGTAGTTTCCAAGGATGGTATTAAAGTTGATTTAGAAAAAGTTGAAGTTATTTCTTGTTTATCTTACCTCGCGTATGTATGGGAAGTTTGATCTTTCCTTGGTCATGTAGGGTATTATTGAAGATTTATAAGGAATTTTAGCAAGAGAGCCCTCTCATTGACCAACCTTCTAAAGGCAGATGTAGAGTTTAAGTTTGATAAGGATTGTCGTGAAGCTTTTGACCAAGTCAAGCATGCCTTGACCACCACGCCAATTATGCAAGCCCTAGATTGGTCTTAACCATTCAAGCTAATATGTAATGCATCCAACAATGCAGAGGAAGTTATTTTGTCATAGAGATTCAATAGGTAGCGACAAGTCATCCATTAAGCATCTTGCACACCTGATGCTACTTAATCTAACTATACCTCAACAGAGAAGGAGCTTTTGACTATTGTTTTTGCTATTGACAAGTTTAAATCTTATTTACTTAATTCTAAAGTCGTAGTTTTCTTTGATCATGCAGTGCTTAAATATCTCTTGAAAAAGCTCAACACAAAGCCACAATTGATCTAATGGATGTTATTACTCCAAGAGTTCGATGTTGATATTGAGGATAGATTGGCGCTAAGAATTTGGTGGCTAATCATCTCAACCGGATTAAAGGGAGTTTAGAACCCCTTCCTATTCAAGATGACTTCCTGGATGAGCACCTCTTGCAAATCCATGGTATGTCTCGACATCAACACATTCCTTGGTATGCTAACTTAGTTAACTTCTTAATTGTTGGTGTGATTCCCTCTAATTTTTCTAAGCATCAAGTAGACAAGCTTTAAAATGAGTCCAAATATTATGTTTAAGATGATCCTTACCTTTGGAAATTTTTTAGTGATAACATCATTAGGAGATGTGTGCCTGAGAATGAACATGAGTCTATCTTGAGGTTTTGTCATTCTAGAGCATGCAATGGTCATTTTAGTTCCTTTAGAATAGCTAGGAAGGTGCTAAATTTAGGTCTTTATTGGCTAACTCTATTCCATAATGCTTATGTTTTTTGTAAAACATGTGACCGATGTCAATGAACTGAGAATTTATCACGTAGGCACGAGATAACCTAACAACCATTATTGTTTTGTGAAGTTTTTTATGTTTGGGGAATAGACCTTATGGGACCATTCCTAATTTCATTTGGTTATATTTACATTCTTTTTACAGTTGACTATGTTTCTAAATGGGTAAAGGCTAAGGCTACCCAAACTGATGATGTCAAAGTAGTGGCAAGCTTTGTCAATTCGCAGATTATTTGCAAGTTCGGAGTTCCACGAGCTATCAGCTCAAATTAGGGATCCCATTTTTGTAATTGACAAGTAGAAGCCTTGTTGAAAAAATACGGAATAGTTCACAAGATCTCCACCCTATATCACCCATAGAAAAATGGCCAAGCCGAGGTCTCCAATTGAGAAATCAAGAGCATACTTGAAGAAATGGTTCAACCAAACTGGAAAAATTGGATTGCATGGCTAGAGGAAGCATTATGGGCATATCACACCACCTACAAAACCCTAATTGATATGTCCCTATATTGAATAGCTTATGGGAAGGCATGTTACTTATCGGTGGAAATTGAACATTAAACATATTGGGTAGTTAAGCATTACAACTTGGATCTAGTTCGAGTAGGAGTTGAAATGAAGCTACAACTTTAAGAGCTTAAGGAGATCCAAATAGAGGCTTAGGAAAATGCTCGAATTTACAAGGAGAGGACAAAGCGGTTGCATGACCAAATGATTCGCTGTAGGACATTTAAGCCTGAGTGACAAGTTCTTCTCTATAACCCAAGGCTCAAGTTCATGCTGAGTAAGTTATGTCCTTGTTGGAAAGGACCTTTTCTGGTTACTTATGTGTATCCTTATGGTACCATGCAAGTGGAAGAACAAGCATTAAAGAGAAGGTTCACAGTGAATGGCCATAGGCTCAAGCACTTCGATGAAGCATATAGCCATGAAGAACCACCAGGAGAGGAATTGCGCTTGCTAGATGCACACTACCTAGCACCTTGATAAGCTTTTTAATCCCATCATTTTTTTTTTCACTTGTAAGTGTTTGCTTGCATTAAATAAGGATAGCTACGTGGTAGTTTCATTTATGGTCATGAATAAAATTTCTCAAATAGTTGCCATGATAGCTAATAACTTAGGTCGATGAAAAACCATTAAACAACAAATGACATACTTATATTCCATGACATTGATTGGTTTGAGTGAGTCCCATCATGGAATGAGCATGCTAGGAGCTAGATTTTAGGTTGCTTGGCCCCATTGATAAATGGAAATTAGGTGAGGATATTAAACCTAATTGAATGAATTATATCACATGTCATTCTCATCATTCTTTCATGAGTGTCCACTCCTAGGAACTTTGCACACTAGAACTTGCTCTTATTCTTTATCAAAATCACATGACATTTTTATGCATGAAAATGATAGAGGCATCTTTTTCTTCCTGAGTTTGGGCCAAATAAGTTGTCCCTTATAAATTATGACCATTGCTAGCCCCATTAAGCCTTAAGCTTGTTTGTTTTTAACCATTATATGTTCATGATTGACACCTCTAGACATGGCAAAAAGAGCTTTAGATTTAAATGTGAGGGATTCCCTTTCATATGCTTGAGGACAAGTATGATTTAAATGTGAAGGAGGAATTACAATTGTGTGGGGCACATAAAAGGTGAAAAAAAAAAATAGAACAATAACATCAAAAAACAAAAAGCATTTATCTGAAAAAAAAAAATCATAAGAACCTAACTAAGAATCATCATTTGGGTATGTCTTCGGTAGGAAAGGAAAAGGAAAAGGAAAATCAAAATGATTGGAATATTTAAGCAAGTATTAGAAGAAAGGTAAAATAGTGGGAATAGTGTTTTGTTTGATATTGTTTGCATTGTGGGAAACCTTCACCTTTAGGTTAAGAGCTCTTCCTTCAATGATATTTTATCCCTTTCCTCTATTTTGCCTACCTTGGAATGACATTGTAGCCCATTCATCCCTTATTTCTACCTAAACAATGCATTACAACCCATGACCCTATTACAACCTATAAAAGTCCTCTTGATTTTTGTATTACACTTGTATTAAGTGATGGAAATTTAGAATTATTACAAGCATATGGTTGTGTGGGTTTTCTATGGAGTGTGTTTTGAGTGTAAATTGGTCTCTTAACCTTGAGAGAATTGAGAGAATTCATGAGGACCTATCACTTGGCTGAAGTTTCTTATATGATGGTAACTTGTATGTGATTTTCATGGTGTAGATGAATGAGAACCTAGATGTGTGGTGTTGTTCAAGTTTGGTTTGTTTTTTAATGAGTTATTCTTAGACCTATGAAGTCATTTGAATTGAGAAATATCTGGGAAAGGGTTGCATCTTACATAGACATAGCATTTATAAGATAGGAAGTTTGAGGAACCCTTTGGAGTTATTTTTATTTTGGCTTTGCCAAAGACGTGCAAATATTTAAGTGTGGGGGGGTAATAAGAATCAAGTTTTGCATAATATTTTATGCATGTTTGATAGTCTAGATGATGTAATTTGATTGGCTTCTCACTTTGTTGTCTATATGCCTAATTATCAGAAAAATCAGACAAAATTCAATTTTTGCACAATTTATGTACTTTAGCTATTTCTTAAGTTAAAGGAAATTTTTTTTAACAAAACCAATTTCTATGGATTACTAAGAGACTAAGCTATGACTTCCACCAAGAAACCAAGTAAAAATTCTGAACCAATTGGATAAGGCAAAATGTTGAACTCTGATCACGAAATAGGTGCTGGACAAAGCAGATCAGCCACGTACTACTTAGTTTTTTGGCCATATCTCATAAATGGGAAGGATTTTAGCTGCCAAATTTGAGTTCTTGAAAAGTTAACTCAAAGAGTTATAACTCTTGTGAAAGAAACAGAAGAATATAAGGCCATCACAATGAAGTTATGCATGAGTGAAGTTTAGTAAGCCTCCATGGAGCTGGAAACTAGGCTGATTTGTATGTTTTGGGCCATAATACTCCACCATCCGAATTTAAGGCCTAGAATCATTGAATGAATGCATTCTGGTTTTCTCATTCTAGCACCTTATTCTCATTCAATCACTCAATGGGATTCCTTAGGTGATGATATTGATTAGTTTGGGGTGAGTAAGGGGTGTCTTAAGAGCTACTGATTAGTAACTTAAGTCACACTTAGGATGATATTAAGGGGGCAGATTTGCTACTAAGGTTAGTAAACTTTGATGCTTAGGCTAGTTAGATTACATAATAATCATGTGATAAAAGGTTTTTTGTGAGTCATAGTTAGTCAAATCTACATGATCATTTAGAGATTTTAGGGAGTATAGAGTCATCTAGTGCAAAATCTCGGCTAAGACTAAGGTTAACCAACTAGACATACATTCCTATATTCTTATGAATCAAGGATAGGTTATCAAGGTTCAAGAATTACTGGAGTTAGTCTCATATCATATAGTGTAAAAAAATACATTAGTTCATTGGGAGATGACTAAGGTCATACCATTAATTATAAGCCTTCAGAGCACCCTAAGAATTAATTTGACCAACGCGATAGTTGAATTTATCATCAGACATAATAGTCTTTATTTTACACTCATGTTCTTTGATTACAATACAACCACTTTCCTAAACATATTCCAAAAGGTTGAATCATTATTGATTATAGGTCATAAACATCAAATTATAAACTTAGAACAAGATCAAAAATCACATAGAGCATTTTTTTTTTTCTTAGATGATAATACATTAAAGGACTCACATAATAAAGAAGCATGGATTGATTCTTTCATTTCCCTTATTAATCAAATAACATATGTGGTATAAAACACATGCTATGGTGTTTATTCTCCATAAGGAGCATATGTCACTTCATTCATTTTCTTTTTGTTTAAAATCAGCATACAATTCTTAGTTTAGTCACTATTTAACATCTATCTTAAGTTCTTTAAATGACCCCCTCACTCATAAGTATCAAATTGAGATCTTACATCTGGCTTTCAATAAGTTGTATAAAGAGTGATATTTTATACTAGCTCTTACTCATTATAACCTCATCTTGATCTTTTCAAGGAAACCATCTCTATATACATAAAATTTTGCTCACATGATGGTCTCATCTTTACACATTCTCTTAGTGTTATAGGCAATTATCTCTGTAAGTAGATCAATCTTAACTTATTTGACATACTTTTACTTTTCTTATACAAAGAAACATGTGCTAGGATTGATTTCATATTAAGCTAATTATGTAACAATCAACACATTGGATAATTTTGCTAATAAATGTATAACAAGAAATAAACTCTTTAATTATATGACAACACATCACAACGTATCACAATATATTAAATTCTATGAAAACCTAAAGACTTTATGTGATTGAAATATGTCTCCTGGTATTGGTTTAGTTAGTGGATCTACTATTATCTCATATGTCAAAATATATTGCAAAGTCACATCCTTTTGCAATATAATGTCTCTCACAAAGTTGTAGTTAATATCAATGTGTTTGGTTTTATAATGATACTTAGGATATTTTGTATATCCAATAGTTGTTTGACAATTGCAATACAATGTAACCACATTCTATCAAACACAACACACTCCCAAATGTTCAAAAAATCACTTGACCTAAATAGCTTCTTGCACTTTTGTTAAGCAAGCTCTACCTCCATTATTGATAAGGCAATATAGGTTTACTTCTTATTGCTTCATGATATGACACCATCATTTAGCAAGAACATATATCCTAATGTAGATGTTTATCTATATCCCTTCCCTAATTGGCATTTGAATAACCAATTAGTCATAAATCATTTCCTTAATAACATAAAGAATAATCTACATTGCCCTTAAGATATCAAAGTATTCTCTTCACAGCTTACTAGTATGCTTTCCCTGGGTTAGATTGTTATCGACTTACTAATCCCATGGCATAACAAATGTCAAGGTGTAAACACATCATAACATATATTAGATTACCCATTACATTAAAATATGACACATTCTTCACTTTTTTGCGCTCTTATCATGTTTTAAGACATATTTTAAGGCTCAAGCCATCACCTTTAGCAATTGGAGTGTCAATGGATTTACAACTTTTCATTTTAAATCACTTTAGGCTTTTATAGATATAAGAATCTTATGATAGAGATAAAAGTCTTTTGGAATGATCCCTATAATCTTTACTCTTAATATGTTAATCACCTCACCTATGTCATTCATTTCAAAATTAAAGGACAACCATTTCTTGGTAGTAATGACATACTCCTTGTCATTTCCAACTACTAGAATATCATTTATGTATAAGATAAAATTACAAACTTATTTTTAAAACTCTTGACATATATGTAATAATCCTCATCAATCATTATGAAGTTATATGAAATCATTACATGATGGAATCTCAAAATACCATTACATAAATGATTGTTTTTGGCTATAAATTGATCTTTGGAGTTTACAAACTTTATCCCATGGGCCTTAAACAATGAAACTTACAGGTTGTTCCATACAAATTTTTTTGTCTAGCTCTTCATTAAGAAAAGCAATTTTAACATCCATATGATATAATTCTAAATCTATATTTACTATTATAGGTAGAATTAGGTAAATTAAGGTAAACCTTACTACTGGTGACAAAAGTTTCCTTATATTTTATTCTTTCTTATTAAGTATAACCTTTTTCCACTAAGTAGGCCTTATAACTTTTTATGGACCCATCTGCTTTATGCTTAATTTTGAGAACCTATTTTTTCCCAATAACTTTACATCCTTGAGTAAATCTACCAATCTTAAACTTAGTTAGATTTCATGGATTCCATCTCTTCTTCCATTACCTTCATCCATTGTTCCTTAGTAAGGCATAAAAGAGCCTTAGTTACTATTTTAGGTTCTTCCTCATCATGAAGGACAATAATAAAAGCTTCCCCTTCAATCTCAAAATGATGATGTGCTATAATTTTGCAATTACTTTTGTGCAATAAAGGTTCTTGCAAACCTTGTGCAACTTATGGTAGCTCCCACTTAAATTGATAGCTTAAGGCATTTACCCATCCATTTAAGTTAATGGGTTTGATGCGTTATAGTCATTTGGATCACTCATCTCATAAAGATAAAAATCCTTATCAATATCACCCTTACTAGGAAAATCATTCTTTAAGAATGTGACATCACAAGATTCCAATTCTAAAATATTTGCATTAATTTGTTCACCAACAAACACATACCTTTTGGAGTATTCACAATATCTTATAAAGATGCATTTTTTTCCCCTATTGGACCCAGTTTCCTATATTTATGAGATGGATCATGAATATAAGTTATTAACCCCCATAGTCATAAAGTTCTTAAGTCAAGCTTTTTTCCTAACCATAATTTATATGATATGGAAGTGAAAGATTTAGTGGGTATATGGTTAAGTACATACACAATTGTCAGTAAAGCATCAACAAAAATTTATTAGGAGATTTGCTTTGCCATTATGGACCTAACTGTCTTTAATAGGGTTTTATTTCTTCTATCTGTAACACTATTTTGTTGTGGAGTCTTAGGACTGGTTAGTTACCTAACTATACACTTTTTATTACATAGTTCCTCAAACTATTCAAAGAGATATTCACATCTCCATTTAGTTCTTAGAGTTTTAATTCTCTTATCTAATTGATTCTCTACCATACATAAATATTTTTTAAAGCATTTTAATGCTTTAAATTTATGGGAAATAAGATAAATATGACCATAATATGAATAATCATCTATGAAAGTAATGAAATATAAGGCAACACTATTTTGTTGTGGAGTCCTAGGACCAGCTAGTTACTTGACTATACCCTTTTTATTATATAGTTCCTTGACATATTCAAAGAGATATTCACATCTTCAATTAGTTCTTAGAGTTTTAATTCTTTTATCTAACTAATTCTTTACATACATAAATATTAAAGCATTCTAATGCTTTAGATTTATGGGAGATCAAATCAACATGACAATAATATGAATAATCATCTATAAAAGTAATGAAATATAAGGCACTATGCCTTGCCCTCACACTCATTAAACCATATATGTCAAAATGGACTAATTGTAATGGAGATTTGGCTCTAACAACCTTGCCAAAAGGTTTTCAAGTTACTTTTCCTATTAGATAACATTGACATGTAAACAATTTAATTTTAGCTAATGAGCCTAAAAGGCCCCCTTTAGCTAATCTATTCAATCTCTCTTTCTCAACATGACGTAGTCTAGTATGCAAATATTTAAATCTCTAACATTGTTGTTGGCTGATGCAATAATAGAAAAACAACTATTATAAATATTAAACACACTATAATTAATATCTAACACAAACAAACCATCTGATAGATGTCCATAACCAAATATTTACAATATGGCCTTTGAAAACAAGATTTTATAACCTAAACATAGAAGGGCAAGAACAAAAACAAGATTTGATTGAATTTTAAGTGCATAAAGAACATTGTAAAGTAGTAGGGTTCAACCATATTACATTTCTAATTTGTAAGTTCCAATCCCCTTGACTTTTATCCTTATATTGTTCCTAACATACACCTATCTTGAACTAACTCCAATTTGATGGAACTCTATACATGCTTCTTGATCTTTAGCTACATGGTTTGTAGCCCTTAAGTTTACAATCCACAAAGGATTATATTTAGTAAGCAATTCCAAGCTAGTAACATTAGGTAAATAATGAGAAGCAAGAGTGAAGGATACCTTATTTGGCTTAGTGCATTCATAAACAAAAATGACTCAACTTGACACAGTTGTAGCAAGTCATTTTGGTCTTATCCTTTTTCTTGTCACCACATCTCTTACGATGATCATTCTTATTCTTCTTTAATGGTTGTCCATTCTCCTTTCCTTGCTTATGATGCTTATAACACCACTTACATGTCAAACTAGAAAAAACCTTTGAACTACTCTTAGCTTCAGCTATATTCACTTGACTAGAAGACTTGGTAGCCCCATGGCACTCCTTTTTAAAAATTAGATGGTGTGTGATCTTCAAAGGACTTAATAGTATCATTATGCACCATATTAACATTCATGTGCTTCCATTTTGAAGGAATGGAGTGAATGATAGCCTAAACTTACTGCTTATCCATAAAGGTATGACCAGCTATTTTAAGCTCTTTGATTATATTAGACATCACGCATAGGTGTTGCCTTATTTGATGATATGGCTTCCTTATATAGACAACAAAATTAACCTTCAACTCTCTCAACTTAGTGGTTGAAGTACCCCAAAACTTGTTTTTCAAAGCCAACCACCTTGCCTAAGTAGTCTCCTGCTCCTCAAACTCACAGATGAGATCAAACTCTATATTCTTAAGCAAAGTTATGCAAGGCATACTATCATTTCTTTTCCAAGCCTTAAAGGCCTCTTAGTCTCACCTATTCTAAGTTAAGAAACCCTTCCTAAGGTGCACCATGACATGATTAACAATTTTAAGCAATTTATGCTCTTCAAGGATATACTTAACCTTATAGTACCATATGTCATAGCTTATTAAGAATATTCTTTGTAGCTATGGTTATTATAACCTTGAGATATTTATTAATGATAAGTGCTACCACTATAACCATTCATTTTGCACCAATGTTCAAATAGATTAACAATAATCTAAAATTAGTCAAAGAATCAAAAGCTCATAATATTCCCAATCGTCTTCTTTTATACTAATACTTGATTATCTTAATTTATTTCAATTTGGCAAAATTTTAGTTCTTAGGTGAAGATTCCTAGAATCTTAGTAACCTAATAACTCTCATTCTTTAGTCAATTTGTCATGTATACAAAATACATTTGTTAAGCATTAAAGACAATAATTAAACACATATAGCAATATAATAGACATTTATAATAAAGCTTTACATACATGACAACAAACATAAATAAAATATGGGACAATACAATAATATATATATATATATATATATATATATCTTAGATAACCCTAAGCCTAACTCTTAAAAGCCATGAACCAACCTTCATTTTGCCAAAGTAGATATGCCTTATAACTTGGAGATTGGGACTCATTGACAACAAAGTAAGGCACCTTATAACATGCTTAATATCACACTTTCATGCTTTCTTACTGACATCCTCTAAGTCATTATATCACTTGATAATGCACTTAGTGTGTTCTAACTCATGACTTGCCTTAGTCCTTCAAAATTCTATTAATGACTTAAATATAATATCAATCTTTACCTCTTCTTTAAGCCTTTTATTCATTAAGGTTTTAAGGTGATGGATTAAAAATCTCATATGTGTGACATGTTCCATAAGCTCCTTATCAATTTCCATTTTGCATTCTTTGAAAGTAAAAAAGAAAAAAACATTCATTGGCTACACAAATTTCTCAATTGTTCAAGGAGCTCAAAATTCATTCTTCTAAGGCACTCCCTATAATCATTTTAGTTGAAGTTTGCATCACACATGTCATATTTGATCCCTTAAATAAAATCCTTGAAGGGTATTAGAAATTACCAACATAAAAAAATAATTTTATAATATGTTATAATATTAAAATCTTGTAAAGCACAAAATTAGAAAAATTTTGGTGCAAATTTTGTATTTTTTTTTTTGATATTCCTACTAATTATTATAAATTTTAAAAGAAATAATTCATTTTTAGAATAATAAGAAAAACAATATTAAATGGTAGATTTTTATTGGCTAGTATGTGACATGTAGTACTCTTGGATTAGTCATTAAGACATGAGATCAGAATAACCTTTTTTTCTTACTTTAGTCAATTTCACCACGTGGCATCTTAAGATTGGCTGTTGACTTAAATTTGAGAGTGCTTCCTTCACATCGTTGTGTTGGCCCTAATCAATTGGTTATGCCTTTTGATGTCAATCTTCTTTTTATTGTGTTGTTTATGAATCTTGTCTGACACTGGTCATCTAAGCAATGAAGAGGGGTTTTGGAGAAATTACTGCTTGATATTCTTTTTGTCAAGTTTCTGGTTAATAAAAGTTAATTATAGTAGTCATCATGTGTATTAATGGTTTTCCCACACCCAATTAGCCAAATAGACTCTCTATTTCACTCTCCTACCTAGAGAGTGTAGTGCACTTACCATTTTTCGAACCTCCAATGATCATGAAATTTTGACATATACCATAATTATACCATAATTAGACCTTCTTAATTTATTGATGTGGTTGGTTTTTAAAAATAACATATGAAAATATATGTTTGAAAAAACCATTTAAGCACATGTAACTAAAATTCATTTTTGAGAACTATTTTTCTTTTCACAAAATTTTTGATTCAATTTAAAACTTTAAAACTCAATTACTCTCGATCGGCACATCCATAAATAATATATGGTTGGATAGCCCATAATGATTACTTTCAATTCATGTAAAGTTTGTGCTATGAAATTGTTGTTTTTAGTGTTAATTTTGAAAAATAATATATGGTAATCTTACAGAATATACAACAAAAAGTTATGAAATCTTTATAGCATATTGCACAATTCAATATTTTATCACATGGAAAATTTCATAACAAGTTGACAATGTATGCGAGAGAAATAAATTTCTAAACATATCAGCCCAAAAATATACACAAAAATGGCATATAAAATAATGAAAATGCTTAAACAACAATTTTCATACTCTTTTTCATGTTAGAATTAGTCTAAGAAAACTTTGATATGAATGTTAGATTAAAAGGTTATGTTCATAGTTATCCTTGAAGGCCTCTAGGCATTAATAATAGACTGATCACTAGTAAACAAATTGTTCTCACAATTTAAGTGATCTTACTATGTTGAATAACACCTTGTACATAACCCAAGAACCTTTTACTATCAGAATCAATAGAGAAAATGTAACTTTTTGTTTTTAAAGAGTGAATTGATCAAGTAGACTTCATTTGTTTGTTAAGGTGTCTTGAACATATATGGTTTCTACACATTTTTGTAATGGGTAAGAGAGTTTTAACTCCCTCTAACTTCATTTTAATGGATTAGGTCAACTTATCATGGGTGGTTGACCTAAATCAATAATATTTACACTTCTTATACTAAACTGTAAAATTTGGTTATTTGATCTACAATTTAGACTTAGGCAATATTATATTGTTCCTTATTAGTTGCATAATGTACAATGAAAATAATACTTACTGTTATATCATTTGAAAAAAATAAAAAAAGAATGGAACTTTAAGATGGAAACAATTATTGTCATAAGCATATTATCTATGCTATGAGCTAACTACTTCTTTTAAATTTTTATTTAAGTTTCATGATTTGTATATAACATGTGTTAAAATTTTTGGTTTATCTCCCAATTATATTTTGGATGATCTTCACCTTCTTTTTTTTACTACTTTTAATTTATGGCCTCAGGTCCCTAAACATTAGAATTATGTGTTACATTTTCCCTTTCAATAAGAAGATCTTGATTATGCTTGTACTAACTATTTGTTATGTTTGTCTCTTGAGACATAATTCACTTGAAGGAGGAAGAGCAATAAGTTTTTTTGTTTCAACTTTAGTTCGATAAACCTATCACCTCTTAGGTTCTCAGTTTACAACACCCTATTTATTATATACTTTGTAGATGTATGATTTTGTGTTTAGTATCTTACATGAATTCATATTTCATTTGGATTTAGACCAAAATTGTGAGTGAACTTAGACAAATTGACTTATTGTCACAGGGCTAAATTTTTCAACCATAAATTTGGCCAAGTGATGGCATCAAGATGCCCTCTTAGTCTTAGGCTAACTCACAAATGAGAACATAAGAAACGTTACACATAATTTGCACACAAGGAAAGCAAGAAGACACAAAGCACTTATGGGAATTATCCCAACCTTTATTACTTTTCACCCAAAAGTATACAAAGAAATACAATGTCAAGTCCCTCACACTTGCCTCTTACTTAAGTGTTTCTCCCAATTGAATCACTCAAGTGTTGTGTGAATGTATGTATGTGTGCAGGTAAGTGTGGTCCTTGGCTACCACACTCCATCTATTTATAGTGGTGATAGTTGACACCCCTAACTACTTAAGGTCATGCATGACTTAAGTGTCAAGCCATCGTGCTTAGCAAGTTCTCCTTTCTTCGAGGCCACTCCCCACTTCTTAGTAATCCCTTACTACCCCAATTCAAGAAGAGAATGCCACCTGACCTCTAACTTGGTCTAATTATCTCCTCAGTAGCCCTTGTTGTCTCACACAAAAGGAGATTGCAACAACTCATCAATTTGGATAACCATCCCTAACTTGTCACTTCTACCACCAAACCATGCCCCCATGAATTAGGAGGATTTGCCTCTCATGTTCTCCTATTTTTATGGTGCATAAGGCTTCCTTGCTTGGTCTACATTCCAAGCTTATGCCAAGCCGCAACTACCATGCTGCACATTGACCTGTGCTCACGCTTATATGCCAACAACCTTTACATCTACTAGCCCTTTTTTGGCAACATGTAAACCATTGATGCATGCTCAACTTGTGCATGTTGAAGGGACTAAACATTGTTGGCTTGAACCCTCTACTATTTGCCAATTTCATGTGATATCGTAATTGCTTCCGCACCCACTTGTTAGTTAACTTACTATTTGCTTGTGTGTTGTTAGTCTGGATCTTCGTCCATACCCTAACATTAGCTAACTCTCAAGTGAGTCATTCATACCTCCTAAAGAGCATTAAAGAATCTAGCCCTCTGGTAGGAGAAGACATAGGAGTGTTTGACTTATCACACCTTCCAACAACTTATGCCAGCGTCATTGCTACATGTTGCTACACCAAACCAATGCCCTAAATGCCTTCTTAACTTGCTACCAATGCCACCACATGTTGTCCTATGGCTTCCACAATGCCCTAATAATGTCACCCACACCTTTGGGTTCACATTCTAGCCAATGTCATAGCCTACATGTAACCTTCCTTTAACATCACTGTCATGCACATTGCCTTGCACCTCCACCTTATTTCCTTTCACACAACTCTTGCATGCCAAAGCCACCGATGCTTACATTTTCCCATCAAGGGACTTAGCAAGCTAACACTTACCATGTTGACAGAGCACTCCAAAATTTTCCTTATGGACTTTCTTTCTCAATTCTACATTCTTCCTTTGGCCATCTCTCCTAGTTTTAGTACTTAGAATTTAATCAAGTGGTTACTTTATACCCAATGTGCAATTTTATATCCCGTATTATGAGATTGAAATTAATGTTTTTGACTTGCATTATTGGCTTATATTAATTGCAATGTTATTGATAATAAGATTTTTATTCATTTTTTTTCTTTGTCTTGGGGAAACATGAGCTTCCTTGGTCATCATTTGGTCTAAGAAGCATCTAAAATTGAATTTAGTGTTTATTTTATTTTTACTCTCCTACATTTAATTCTTAATTAATTTAACTTAATAAAAAACATAATATAATGTTAAAATGGATAAAAATGTTTGTAAACTCAAATTTAATCATACATTTTAAAAATAGTCTTAAATTCTTTTGTGATGCAAAAATTTTAAGTTATTAAATATTCCTTAATAGCAATGAGAAACAACCATCTCCAAGGATGAGATATCACATTGCCATAGAATTTTGGAGATCACATTCTTAATATCACTAAAAGCCTCTCATTTTTGCGAACAACATTTTGCTCATCACAAAAAAGCACAATAAATAGTCACTTTTATGCAATGAGGCACGTTAACAATGATGTTTGGCCATGAGATTAGATTGATAGGAAAGATCAGTTATTATTTTGCAACAAGTTACTTTGGCAATGATGTTTGGCAATGAGATTAAATCATTGTAAAGATCTATCATAATGAAATTTTGATATTCCATGATGACAACATTCATGGTTAAACGTCTAGTTTATCTTGTAATGATATTACATTGATTGTATTTTCAAGAGGAGTCACAGTGAGCCTACATTGTGACATGAAACTCAAATGATGTAGTTTAGGGACCTAACATGCACAAAGAATCAAATAAGAATCTAAGAAAACTAAATCAAATTTCAATCATGTAAGACCTAAATCCAATTTTCAAAAAAAAAAAAATGCAAATCTAAAGTGTAAAGAAGAAAGAATATGGATGTCAAACTATAGAAAAGAAGGAATTTATGAATGATATGTAAGGTTAAATGCCACAAGATGAGCAAGTTCTTGATAAGTTTTTTAATTCTTTATTGAAGGAGAAAGTTCTCATTATTATTTTCACAAATGTTCTACTCATTTTAACAATGAAATCAAATCTATTTATAGACTAAATTAACAACCTTAACCCTAGTGATAATGACAAACTTCCTAAATAAGCTAACAATAAATCTATGTCTATTTGTTTTAAGAGTTGTCCTATTTTATAGCAAACATATATTTAGGAGTGGATTTTATTATAACCTTAGCTTGTTAAGTACTTTAATCAAATTAATAAAGTCTTGGCCCATATTAAGATTTGTTTTGTGGCTTTTCAAGCTTGAATTATGTTCTTTGACCCAAATTTCTTTAATCGACTTACTAAGTTCCTTTTTCGTCTTTTTAGCTCTTGAACATGTCATTGGCCCTTTTTAAATACTCAATGGATTCTTAGAAACCTTATATGCATTGGTTTCTCCATGGATCTCATCATTTCCCCTCCTTAAACGGAATTGTCCTCGAATGATAACCTATATCAAAAGGAAAAAGATCAAAAACATTAAATGTTACACTTACATTCTACTCACTAAAAAGGTCGAACTTGTAAGCATTGTCATTAATTCATGACAACACTTGAAAATGGACCATCTCTTCTGAGCTACAACTTTAAATGCCTCTAACTTGGGAACCTTTCCTTATGCATATGCATCCTGTGGCAAACAATCCTCCCACATTTTTGAATTCATTTGAACAATATCATGTGACAAAGTAGAAAAAGTTTGATTAACTACCTTGGTTTGCCTAGTTGTTCTGATATATGAAATTAGGGCCATGCATTGATCTTTAAGTTTTTAGCTATAAATCTCTTATTGTTAAAAGAATACATTGAAAGCACAAATAAGAACATTATTCTAATTGGAGAAGGGAAAATAGAGAAAAAAAATAGCTAAAGAAACTTTTCTTTCTTGTTTAAACCTATAAAGAGATGGGTGAATAACAAATATGTCAATTAAGGTAATTACATAAGAGAACATACTAATTTTTACATGGAAAACTCCCCCAAATCAACAAAAATGAACACAATAAGCTTCATTCCAAAATCAACTCTACTATAATCAACAAGTGAGTACAATAAAGGTATACAACCCCAATCGCATGAAACAAATTGAACAAATTCAATTTGGATCCAATGAGAAGCTAATGAGTTGACCAAAACAAACTAGTCATGTTATGTCTATCACAATTCAACAAGCATGCCTTAAAACAACAATCCAACCATTTTAAATGAACTTCTAGATATCTTTCACCAACTAACTAAAATTTAACTTAATTAACCATTTAAAATGAATTTCCAAATGTCTTCCACCAGCTGACTAAAATTCATCTTAATTGGACCATATATCAATATTCATCCACATGGTTTATTAAAATTATCACAAATGAGAAAACATAAAGTTACTAAAATACAAAGGTCTCAGGTTAAAAGCAAAAACCTGCTCTTGCAAATCACCAAAAAATGATCCAATCATCCAAAATAAAGATGTATATGTCCTTTAACTATTTATCCAAAATCTTTTTGATTGGACCATAAATAACCTTCCAATTGTGCAATTGATCAAAACTACTTATAGAAAAATGCCTAGAATATAGACCTATGAAACTAAATAAAAACCCAAACTTATAGTGCTTAAAACACAAGTTCCACCTTTTAGAATAAGAAACAAGACTTCTTCTATCATCTATCTAAATTTAGCTTGATTAAACACTATTTACCCTTCCAACTGTAAGATATAAGAACAATACCTCACGCTAAAAATTCCAACAGCTACTCAACTCTCTTTTTCTCTCCTTTTATAGTCTCTTTATCTTTTTTAATTAGGTTTTCAACAACCAAAAAGGGTTGTTTATAACCTTATTCAATATTTTTGGGTCATGGGTTCAAAGCAAATACATTTGGGCTTAATCTTTACAATAATTGGACTCCCACATCACATAAGAAGGGACTTATGAGCCCAATAATTCTCCCTTTTGCCGACTATGTGGAGCTATTGGTTATCCCAATCAATGAACAACATAGCTCAAACTTTCTTCTTGGTAATGCCTTTATCAATATATTAATAACATTATCATCCATTTAAATCTTTTTAAATGCTAGTTGTTTAAATTTAAGAACATCACATATCTAATGATATTGCACATTAATATGTTTTGACCTAGCATAAAAAGTTGGATTCTTACCAAGATGGACTACACTTTCGCTATCATAATACAACATATACTTTAGTTGTTTAAAACCAAGCTCATTCATAAATTTTTTTTTTAGGTTAAAGTAACTCTTTGGATGCTCTAATTATAGCAATGAACTCTACCTTTGTAATGGACAATGCAAGACACTTTTGCAATAGAGATTGCAAACTAATAGCTCTACTTACAAAAGTAATCAAAAAACCTAAAGTAGCCTTTCTAAAGTCATTTTTAATTGTCATATTTGCATTTATGTATCCAACAAGAATAGGCTCATCACTCCAAAAACAAAATCTTAAATCAATAAAGCCTTATAAATATCTCAATATCCACTTCACTATATTCTAGTGCTCTTTACCAAAATTTGAAACAAATTGATTAATTATGCTAATTGCCCATAACTGATGCATATAGAACTCTTTGCATCTCTTTCATCTCTTTCTTTGTGGAAGGACATTAATTAATAAATAATCTAAAATGAGTAGCAAGATGAGTGCTTACCACTTTAGCTATCTATGTTAAATCTCTAAATCACTTTTTCAATGTGTTGTTTCTAAGACAAATACAACTTCTTACCTTTCTTGTCTTAAGTAATTGACATGTCAAATATCTTCTTTATTGGTCCCAAGTCCTTACTTAACTTTCACTTTAACTTGTCAATTCTAGAAGCATTATGACCAATTATAAACATATCATCAATATAAAGCAATAAAGTGCTAAAATCATCATCAATGAATCTCTACATAAAAACACAATGATTAGAAGTAGTCTTCTTATAGCCTTGCTCCCTTGTAACAAATATAAACTTGTTATACCATTGCCTTTAAGCTTGTTTCAAGGCATATAAGCTATTTTTCAACCTATACATATGATCCCCTTTTTTGTTTACCTTGAAGCCCTATCATTGCTCCATATAAATTTCTTCTTCTAAGTTGCAATGGAGAAAAAGCCATTTTCACATCCATTTACTCGATCTCTAAGTCCTAGCATGCAACCAAACTCAACACAACTTGGATGGAAGACATTTTCACCTTTAGTGAGAAGATCTCTTTAAAGTTAATGTTTATTTTTAGCTAAATCCCTTAATAACCAATATGACTTTATATCATAGACGTGAAGTGTTCTCTTCTTGTTTCACTTGTAAACTTATTGATTTTTCAAAACCCTTTTACCCTTAAGTAACTTTACTAACTCATAAGTAGAATTATCATGCAAGGATTTTATCAAATTTGTCATGGCATCTATCTAGTGTTGTTTGTGCTCATTTTCAACTACTTCTTCATAGCACTTAGGTTCTCTCCCTTGAATTAATATCATAAATTCATTAAGAAAGTACCAAATAAAAAGCACTAAAATTTTGTTAGGCTTGCATAATATGATCTTATTGAATATTCTCATTATGTTTTTTAACATTGCCATAAGCATTAATTAAATTATCTAAAGGTGTTTAAAGAATTGAATTAATATCAATAAGACAACTGTCTTATTATGGCTTGAGTAATTGCCTTCTTAATATCTTAAATGTTCTGATCCTTAAAGAACACAACATCTTTACTTCTAACAAGCTTTTTCTTAACCAAATCATAAAAACAATACCCAAAATCATCTTTATTATAACCAAGAAAGATACACTACTGAGTCTTCACATCCAACTTCCTTCTTTCATCTTTCATGACATGAATAAAAGCCTTACAACTAAAGATTCAAAAATGATCATAAGAGACTTCTTTACTAAACCAAACCCTATTCGGGGCATTACCTTATAGAGGGACATTGGGAGATAGATTAATCACATGTGTCATTATATTCAAGGCTTCACCCTAAAAGGATTTAGGTAACTTTGCATCTGAGAGTAAACATTTAACCCTCTTAATCATTATTTTCTTCATCCTTTCAGCTAAGACATTTAACTGTGGTGTCTTGTGAGGTGTCATTTGATGTATAATCCCATGTACCCTACAATACTAATTAAACAAGCCATTATACTCACCACCACTATTAGTATGAACATATTTTAGCTTCTTTCTTATTCATATCTTAACCAAGGCATGAAATTAATCCAAAACCTAATCTTTAGTCTTCAAAGCATAAACCCAAAGCTTCCTTGAGTAATCATCAATAAAAGTCACAAAATAAAGAGCACCAAGTAAGAATACTTTCAAAGGACTATACATATTAGAATGCACCAACCTAAGCAACTCTAATTTCCTTGAAGGCAGATAACTTTTAAATGTAGCTCTATTTTGCTTCCTAGCCAAACAATAAGGACACTTCTTCAAAATTGCACTCTTTATGTATGAAAACTAGTTTTTCCTTGCCAAACAATTCGTTCCCTTTTCACTTATGTGACTAAGCCACTTATGCTACAATTTAGTGGAAATTTTATTATCCACTACATTCACAACAACTTTGAAGATGAAAGCTTGTATAAAATATAAACTATAACATTTCTTATCTTATGCCATTACTAAAGAGCTTATAATAAGCTTCCACTAGCCATTACTAAAGATACTATAAGAGTCCTTATCATCAAACTTTCCTATCAACTTTAAATTCAAATGAATATCTAAGATATATCTAATATCCCTTAATGTCAACTATGCTCCATTGCTAGCTTTTAAGCAGATATCACTACTATTAATGACTTTTGCTAAGCCATTATTACCCATTTTCAACATCCTATGATTACTAGGTGTACACATAAGGAAGAATTTCTTTCATAAAGTAACATGGAAAGAGGCACCACTATTTATTACTTAATCAATCTCATGAGATGCTAGATTGATCATATTTACATCATAAAATATAATAAGGCCACTAGTACCAAAGGTTGATGTAGTAGGAATAAAATCATTATGACCATTTTTTTTTCTCATGCTTATCACTACCATTTTTGTTTTCTCTCTTACACTTGTAGTATTACTTTTGCATATGATCCTTCTTCCTATAATAGTGACACTAGACATTCTTGTACTTTGATTTTGATTTTCTTTGTCTTTTACTTATACTCTTTTTAACTTTTTCCTTTTCTTGGCTTCTCCCTCCATTTTTAGTAACTCGAATATATGATTTAAAGGATGATAAACCCTAAAATTTTTTTCTCATTCTCCTTATTCAACACACCACCCTTTACAAGTTGCAATGATAAAATATTTTTAAAGGTAGAATTATCAAGTGAAATCCAAAAAGTCTCCCAAAGTAAACTAGCCTAAAAACCTCATCATCAATTTTATTGCTTATGCTTGACAAATGATCAATGAGACCCTAAAACTAATTCAAGTGATCAGCAACTAAACTCCCTCTTATATATTTCAACTGCATCATTTTCTTTAATAATAATAACTTGATATTACCATACTTTAAAACATATAATTTCTTAATTTTGCTCTATGCATGTCTCATTACACATGCGATTATAAGTATTATCATCAACAAATTGTTGTATAAAACCACTAACCTGTTTATGCTCAAAATCCCATTCTTTATTGATTTTAGACTCAAGTTAGTAATAACAAATACTAGTAAAGGCAATTTCTTCATAAATAAGAGAGTCTTCATTTTATTCTTATGCATATGATAATTTGTGTCATTCAAGCTAACCATTCTATTCACATTCAACTCCATTGTTCAAACAAACTAAACGCACTAACTAGTAGTTTTGATACCACTTGAAAGGGAGAAAGAGTAGCAGAGAACAAATAACCTCATAGACTTCTCCCACTAGCTTAAACTTGTAAGGAGATGATAAAATAACAAATATGTCCATTAAAGCA
This sequence comes from Rhizophora mangle, assembly GCA_037832345.1. NCBI lineage: Eukaryota > Viridiplantae > Streptophyta > Magnoliopsida > Malpighiales > Rhizophoraceae > Rhizophora > Rhizophora mangle. Next base: position 4,144,665 of record JBAPLJ010000181.1, on the reverse strand, counting down.
ATCACACAAGAGAACACACCAATTTTTATGCGGAAAACTTCTTGAAATCAAAAGGAGAAAAAACCACAGGACGCTTTGGTCCATAAATCAACTCCATTATAATCAACAAGTGAGTATAATAGAGATACACAACCTCAATTGCATGAAACAAATTGAATAAATTCAATTTGAACCCAATGAGAGTCGAATGAGTTAACCAAACAGGCCAGTCACATCTTGTCAACCATAACTCAACAAGCAAAGCTCAAAACAACAATTCAATTGTTCAAAATGAACTCTTTGATGTCTCTACTAACTAACCAAAATTCAACTTAATCAAACCTTAGATCAATGTTCATTTATGTGATTCATTGAAATTGTCACAAATAAGAAAAGATGAAGTGATCAAAATTTAAAGAGGTCAATTATGAAGCCAAAACTTGCTCTTTTAGATCATTAAAACATGATCTAACCACCCACAATAAAGATATATGTGTACTCTAATTACTAACTAAATTTCAACGCAATCGGACCACAAAAAACACAATCTCACCATTCAAAATCAAGAACAAAGACGTACTCTATCAACTACCCAACTTTCAACTTAATTAGATACTATTTGCTCTTCCAATTGTAAGATATAAGAATACTAACTCACACAGAAAATTTTAGTAACCACTAAATTCCTTTTTTCTCTCATTCTCTACCTTTTTAAATTAGGTTTTCATCAGCCAAAACAAAATATTTTTACCCCATTAGGTGCTTTTGGGTGTTAAGTCAAAAACAAATACATTTACTCTCTATTTTCACGATAATTAGACTTCCACGCTAACTAAAAATCTCCAATCATAATTTAATTCATATCATCGCGTTCGCTGAGACAAAGAGTAAGAAGATTCGTGCATGCCTTTCATTGTTTTTACCTCATGTCCTTTGCCTTGTTCAGTTTTCCTTTCCTCGGATAAAAAGTAGAACAAAGTGCGCACTAAGCACGTACGCGTTCCAGCTGTCTTGTCTGTTCGTTTTGCTTTCCATTTAAAGCTTGCTTTGAACCAAACCGCATAATTACATAACATGGCATTTCCTCGCGTTCCTATGGCAAACAATTGAATTGACTCGCCGCCCCTTCCCGTCTGTTTGGGTACCGAGAAATTGGAGCAGAAAGAAACACGAGATTTTAATCAAATCTCGGGCGTTGAGAAGAGCTGCTATCGTAAGTAAGATCCAGTTGATCTTTCTGCCAGAGGGGCCGTCTTCAATCTCCCCATCCCAAACTCGGTAATCGTTGTTGCGTTCGACCAGGATGCAATCTATGGGTCTGGCTATTTTTCATTTTTATTCTGTGCGTTTTTAGCGAACTGTTAGTCGCTCTATAATCTTAATATTAAGGAAGGCAATTTGTGCTGGAAACTAAATGCGCAACTTTTTCTCTTTCTTTTCTCCCTTTTGCCAAACAAAAAAAGTAAGTGTGTAATTTTTGTGCTGACTCTTTTTTTCTTTTTTCTTTTTTCTTTTTTTTTTCTCTAAGATAGGTATAACCAATAATATGGCAGATGGGAATCTTGGGTCTGGATCGGCGGGGCCGGCGAATGAGTTCAATCTCGACTCGGTGAGAGAGTCTCTCATAAGACAAGAAGACACTATCGTTTTCTGTCTTATTGAGAGAGCCAAGTTCCCCATCAATTCTCCACTGTACAATCAGGCGCTGGACTTGATTCCAAACTTTTCTGGTTCTTTCTTTGACTTCATAGTTCAGGAAACAGAGGCTATTCAAGCCAAGGTAAGTCTGCCTTTTTTGTTCTTTTTTTTTTTTCTTGGGGTTCAATATATGGACATCTGGTGGGTTCCAATTGGAAGATGCATATGGATTGCATCGCTGCCACCAGCATTGCAGTAAATTTGGCACTACTTCCAGTTGTAAATTTGATAGAAGCTCAAGACAATTGTTATAGAATTGTTTTGGTTCTGCTGGTTGCAGGTTGGAAGATATGAGAACCCGGAAGAAAATCCCTTCTTCCCAAATAAACTACCGATGCCACTGCTTTCTCCTAGCTATCCTCAGGTGATCACTTGCTCTTCTTGTGCTGAATTGTGCAGTCTCGGCCAAAAAGACACTTGTCACATTTTTGTCTGAACCCACCTATAGGTTTTGCATCTTCCAGCAGCCTCCATTAACATAAATGATAAGATATGGGACATGTATTTGAACCAACTTCTTCCATTGTTTGTCCTTGATGGTGATGATGGTAACTATGCATCAACTGCTGCCAGCGATCTTAACTGTTTACAGGTATGGCTGCTTTGGAAGTTGATGTATTCTTATTGCTCAACAAGATTATGTTCACTTTATAGGGATTTGGGAGATCTCCTTCAGTCTTCATCCAAAGGCATTTGTTGGGGATTTGTGATATTTTTTACTTTGGTTGAAATTTCTCCTAGTTATGCCCTTCCATGAAAGTGGACTTTTTACACTGACCCAATATCTGTATTTTACTATTAATTCATAATTTCTTCCGGCAGGCCATCTCTAGAAGAATCCATTATGGAAAATTTGTTGCTGAGGTTAAGTTCAGGGATGCCCCACAGGACTATGAACCTGCAATTCACTCTCAGGTATCATAGCAAAATCCCATCACTTTAAGGTTAGCTAGAATTGTCTGTTTGTTGCGATTGTGCACTTGTGAGTGTTTCCTAAAAATGCTGACCTTATAGATTCATAAATTCATAGTGTAATAGTGTAGCTGGACGTACTATTCTATATTAGATGTTATGTAATCAAGATACAAGATTCAGTCTGCTTTCAAGTTTTGTGGCTTCAATGTTGTCTGTAGACCTCATCTGTTTTATACAGTACAACTACTCAATATTGTGGCCTATGATAGTAATGCCTTGTCTAGCGTCTTTACTAGCTAGGTAAAATGCAAGTTTATATGGTTTGATCACTGAGGTTAATTTTGTGGTGGCAATCATCTACAGAGGGCCAGAGACTTGTTCTGTGAGAATGCAATTTATAATTATGGATGTTGGGTTCCATTTTGATGGTCCTATGTTTGAATTTTGCTGATGGTTAGACAAAATGAGACTTTCAAGTTTTCAGCATAGTGACAGCCTAATATTTCAATTTTTTCAGGACAGGGATCTTCTGATGAAACTGTTGACATTTGAGAGTGTAGAAAAGATGGTGAAGAAGAGGGTTGAGAAGAAAGCAATGGTGTTTGGTCAACAAGTGAGCTTTGGTGACAGTGGAAATGACATAAAGTGCAAGGTTGATCCGTCTATGGTTTCACGCCTCTACGAAGAATGGGTTATGCCACTTACTAAGCTCGTTGAAGTCGAGTATCTTCTCCATCGGTTGGACTGAGAGTCCTACATTAACTGCCAATGTAATGATGAACATTCCAAACACAGGATTCTGAAGATGTCATTGTTGATTATTTTGAAGAATATATCCTATAAAAAAAATTGCTGGCAGATATGCATGTATATGCTTAATGTATACTCTTACATGGTGCCTATTTGAGAATGGAATTGAAATTGATGCCCAATTTTTTCCAGTGAGCCAGTGCATTAGCCCCCTTCTTTATTAGGTGTTGATGTGGACTGTGGAATCCACATATTAAGTGGTTTCTCATGCGCCTTCCAGTTTTCTCTCCCACACTCAATGTTTACCAGCCCCCTAATCCTTTCATTCAATCCAATTGAGACCCCTAAATTTCAATAAAGGGCCAAATCCTTGCAAAAGAACTCAAGGAAATGAATGTGCATTGCCATCATAATTCTTCTTATTATGGTTGTGATCATTGTGGGTTCTGTGCTCAGCCATGGAGTACAAGGGTACTTGACTTGTATACCTTATTGTAAATTGTATAACTACAAGCCATATTGTAAATTGACTTTCTTGATCTCTCCCAGCAAATTCTATCAATATTTTGTAGTCCATGTTCACATTTCTGCTTGTTTAGCCCTATGTATGACAAATGATGAGTGTGCTTAGAGCGGGCGCTCTATCTGTATCATGAATATTCTTTAGCCAATATCTTCATGCTCTTTTTGGCAAGAATCAAGATGGAAGTTTGATTAAGTAGGACAGCAGAATGTGAGTATTTTCATGGGGAGAAAAGTTCTTGAATCTGTTTTATCATTTTTGCTTACCAATTTACATTTGTATTTTATTTCCTGTGCAGGGTAATACTGCTAGAGGGCCTCTGTTTCTGTTGTTAAAAGTGAAAGCATGCAGAAAACACGTGCATGAGAAGGAGTTGCCGGAATGTATCCACGGGTCGGCAATAGGGGTGATAAGAGTAGATCTAGTTATAGGATTCGGAGCTTGAGATCCTAGATTAATGGACTTTGAGAGGGAAAGGTAGAACACAGATAGACAAAAAGAGATAGGGGAAATTCATTATCATTCAACTTGATCCCATGCCCAGGCAATTACACTTTCTATACTTGAGTTGTACAAAGATCGTGATCATCAATTGATACGTCAATGGATTATACTGTTCTAATGTAAAGCCTATGCTACTCTCAGTAGGACTAGTTGCAGGATATCTAACACTCATTAATAAGCCACTTTTCCCTCCAATTATCAGGTCAGCTACTAATGTATCAATTCCTCCTTTATCAGAGCAGCCTTGTCCTCAAGGCTGACTTCCCATAATTAGCTGCTTGTTCATTAATCTACAGCAAGAATGTATATCAAAATCCTGCATATGCAGCAACTACACACAAATGCGTGCATGGACTTCTAGAAGGAATGAACATGTTGGAGCAGCAATTCAACAGCTCGACTGATGCCACCTTAGACCACTCGGCAGAATCATTAACCATATGGTCAATGGCAGATTTTGTCATCACATCCCCGAAAGCTTTTCCCAAGTGCAAGCTTGATGAGATCTATGGAGGAAACAATGCATAGAGGGCTTCTAAGTATTTATTAAGCATTTAAGAAGGGTTAATAACACGTCTAAGAGTTAAAATAATGAAAGAGACAGCAAGCTGTCTCAAGAAATTTGGGTCAATGAAGATAATTCAAACTTGAAGGATAATAAAGTATATCTTAATGCAGGTTAAGACTTTAATAATTTAATTGAAATACTTGATGAGTTAGTATTACAATAAAATCAATTTCTAAATAATAGTTTGTTATAAAATAAAAGTATGCAATAAAATAAAAATATTTTTATACTTTAAGAATTTATTATTATTTTTACATTTAGAACTTTTAGTATTGTCAATTCAATCTATTTATAGGTTTGATTTCATTGTTAAAAATACCGAAGCATTATTGAAAATAAAAGTGAAAATTTTCTCCTTTAATTCTTTAAAGAACTAAAAAATTTATTATAAACTAACTCTTTTTATGATGTTTAACTCAACATATTATTCCTAAATCTCTCATTTTTTGAAGTGTGGCATACTTCTTTATACCTTAGGTTGATGTTTCCTAAATATTAGGTCTAGGTTTTGCATGAATGAAATCCAATTAGCTTTCTTATGTTCTTGTTTGATTTCTTATGCATGTTAGGTCCCTAAACCACGTCTTTTGAAGTTTACATCAATGCCATCGAGGGAATTGGCAAATGTGTAATGGATATGAAACTAAAAGATGGCCTTGGATATGAGCATTTGTGTACTTAGTCATTTCTCCATTAGCATGTCTAAGAACCCTAGCATCATTCATGGCTATTGGCCTCTTCTTCTTATCTGTCTATACACAAGTCCTACGATGAACTTATTAATCACTTTCACTATCCCCAAAATGTCCTAGACCTAATCAACGAATGCTACGCAATCATCATCTACAACCCTCTTGATTGTGACAATAGCTAGCATCACCATACCAAAGCTGAAATTCTCACATTGTTCATGCAAATATAAAGGAGCAAAGCTGACACCATGAAGTATGTTTAACCCTTACTAGCATGAAAGAGAAAACTTATAATTCTTGCTCATGTGTAGGACAACATCGTTATCTCTAAATGAAAAGTTTTGAAACTATTTGAACTTGGAAACACTGGTTATCTTTTCCAAGAACTCCATTTCCTTCTTAATAGCCCTTGTTAAGCAAATAGTGATAACTAATTCAGCTCCAAAAGCATTTAAGACTTTTCTATTTCCAAAGCTCATTGTAGCAACTATGATAAGTTTGTACCTCTTGGTAGTCATGAATACCTATTCGATAACACTTTTTCCACTTGCATGCTCAACAAAAGTAATTAGCCTAATCTTGTCCTTACTAGGACCTTTCCCTAGTTTAGATATCAACCATACACAACTTGCTACCACTTTCTTGACATTTAAGAGTGCATATGACTTTTGCAAAAGATTGGTGCCACAGGAAACAAGAACCAATAAGAAATCATGCAATTCACAACAATCTGCATAATCATGTGGATTTTAGACCTCTGTATGTTTAGGTAAAACATTGGCTACTCACTTTTATACTGATGACATGTCAATTTGAAAGCGAATTTAACCACCTTCCAGCAAATTGTTAGTTGTTAAAGCATTCAAGAATCCATTCAAATTTCAATTATAATTTTTTTTTTTTGTTTAATAATCTCCTAATGGTGTTACCTTAATCAAATCTTAACCATTGATTTGAGGTGATTAAGCATTGCTAGTTTTAGCATTATAGTTACTAGAATAGGTTTTAAGTGAAATGATAAGTTGTGGTCTACGCTTTTTTTTTTTTTTTTTGTACTTAATGACCATGTGTATAGAGTGGATAGTTGGAAAGAAAGGAGGATAGTAATGAACAAACAACAATTGACTTTCTCTCTCCTCAAAATTCTTTTCTCTCTTTAACTCTCTACCAATTCTTTCTCCTCTATTCTTTCTTGATTCTTAATCTCCAATCCTAATTGCATTCTTTTTGACATTAAACCCAACAAGTTTGATAACAAAGTGTTTGATTGTGGAAACCTTTGATTACAAAGCTGGCTAAGAAAACAAAAATGATAACAACTACTAAATAAGCCATGGCAGTAGGGAAGGAAGACGTGATGCAACAGCTTGAGGATAAGTATTCTACTTTGTGTGAAGATAATGGTGCACTCAAGCAATTGGGGGAACTCTTATCACATAGACTCACAAATTTCATCGATCAAGGTAAGGCATTAGAACCTCCTCCTCTTACTATAAATTGCAAATTAGAGATAGTGACAAGTGTTTAACATGATCAATATTTAATTCTACCATTACCAAAGGAATTTTTAAGCAAGGAGAGTAGTGTAATAACTGATAGGGCTAGATCTGTGGAAGGGGGCTCAAGTTAGAATTTGTAGGTGTCTTTACCTTATTTTAAAGGTACAAATCCTAAGGAGTGGGTCATGAAATGTAAAAGGTATTTTTAGATTTGTCATGTTTCAAATGAAGATAAGGTTGAGATTAGTGCTATATACTTGGGAGAGCAAGCAAAGTTATGGTTTAAAGGGTTGTTACCTAATCAAAATGTGATGAATTAGGAGAAATTTATAGATAATTTGTGTGTATGGTTTGGCACTAATCAATTCTCTAATGTGGTTCAGTAGTTTAATAAACTGACTTAAACATTTTCCTTGTGTAATTATCAAGATAGATTTAAGGAATTAAAGGCTCTCATGAAGAGTGCTAATCCCTATCTTACTAAGGAATGCTTTATATTAACCTATATAAGTGGATTAAATGATCCCATAAAGGTAGATGTGAAAATGTGGGAACTAAGATGCCTAAGCCACTTTATATGAGCTATCTAAGCTACAAGAAGAGGTGGTGTAAAGTATGAGTAAAAACACTAAACCAATGCCAAAAAGAACAACTTGGAGTAATTCAGCTGTGAGAGTTAAGAATCATAATATAGGAAATAATTGGAGTAATAATCAAATGGGAGAAAGGAGATAAGGCTAATTTAACAAACCTACTAGTTTTATGGGTAATAATAGACAACATGAGTCCTTGCCTACGGTTGTTAATTCCAAATCCATGGGAAATGAGAATATAATGCCTAGAGAAGGAATTAAGAAGTCAAATGAATGTTGGAAGTGTGGGGATAGGTTTTTCCTAAGACATTAATGTGTTAGAAGACACTTGCACATTGCTTTGGAAGGGCAATTGAATAAAGAAAAGATGCTAAAGGATGAAACATGAGAGGAACTTCATGACTTGGAATTAGATGAGTTGCTAGAGGCTTAAGGATCCATTTTAATTAATGTAATGACAAGCTATACAAGGTTTCACACTATCCATGTTAAAGGTCAGATGGGCCATAAAACCTTGATGTTAATTGACTCTAGGAGTACTTATATCTTCCTTAACACTCTATTAATTAAAGTTTTGGCTTGTCCTTTGGTTCATGCATATCTATTGTTGGTCAAAGTGGGAGATGGAAACAAAGTGACTAACAAAGAGAAGATAAGTAACTTTGAATGGAAGATGTAAGGGCAAACCTTAAAAGGAAAACATCAAAATTATGAATTTAGGGCAATTGGACATTATGTTAGGAGAGAATTGGTTGGGATAATTTAGTCCTACATTACTAGACTATAGAAATTGCAAGATATCTTTTATGAAGGATAAAAGGCTGTGGAGATTGTGGGAAACCCTTAGAAACTTAGTGATTCTCTCAAATTAATGATTAACATTTAGTTGTAACAATTACTTAAGAAAGAGGAAAATTTGGTGCAAGCTCACTTGTGCATAGTATCTACTAAAGAAGACTCATTGTTTAACCATACTAATGGGTGTAAGGGTGACAACATACCACCAAAGTTGTAAGAGGTGGTGGATGACTTTGTAGATGTCTTTGATAAGCCAAAAGGGTCCCCCCTTAAAGGTCTCATAATCATGTCATACCCTTATAATTAGGATCCTAAATAGTAAACCTAAGACCTTGTAGATACCTTCACACTCAAAAGGTAAAGATAAAGAGATTAGTTGTTGAAATATTAGAGGATTCTATTATGTAGTATGGGACTTAGAAATTTTGTGTTAATTATAGGTAAATCAACTTCCTTACTATAAAAGATAGATTTCCTATCTCTATCATTGATGATTTGCTAGATGAATTACATAAAGTTACTATTTTCTTTAAAATAGATTTAAGGGCAAGGTATCACCAATCAAAATAAAGGAGGAGGACATACCTAAGAATGCATTTAGGACTCATAATGGTCATTATGAGTTCAAAGTGATGCCTTTGGGGTTAACAAATGCCCTAAATACTTTTTAGGTGAAGCATATTTTTGCCCCTTACCTTAGGAAGTTTGTATTAAGTTTTTTTAATGATATTCTTATCTACAGTTAGTCCTTAAAAGAGCATGTGTCTCATTGGACTCAAATGTTATAGACCTTAATGGTAGAAAGGTTGTTTGCCAAGAGATCCAAATGTTCTTTTGTGCAAACTCAAGTGGAATATTTAAGACACATCATCTCTTTCCAAAGGGTAGCCATTAACCCTAATAAGGTGAAGACAATGGTGAATTGGCCTATAGCTACCTTTCTTAAAGCCTTAAGAGGATTTCTTGGACTTATTGGGTACTACAATAAGTTTATTAAGAATTATGGTCTCCCAATCAAGTCTTCAACTAAGTTTTTTAAGAAAAAATTACTTTGTGTGGGGAAAAGCTGCAAAAGAGGCTTTTAACAAATTTAAGCAGGTCTTGGCTATTGCACTAGTCTTGGTTTTGCCAATATTTTCCAAACCTTTTTTCATAAAAATTGATGCATGTGTAGTAAGGCTAAGGGTTGTCTTAAAGCAAGAGAACTAGCCTATTACATACCTTAGTAAGAAGCTTCATGATAAGTACCTTGGTCTTTCAATCTATGAAAAATAGTTATTAGCCATTTTGATGACAGTAACTAAATGGAGATATCACCTATAAGTGCATCCCTTTATCATAAAAACTAATCATCAAAGTCTAAAATTATTATTATAATAACAACTACACACTTACATATAATTGAAAGGAGTTACAAAATTGTTAGGATTAGATTATAACATCTAATATAAGAAGGGAGTTGAAAATAAGGTAACAGATGCCTTATTTAGAAAGGAAGAGCACAATGGGACTAGGAGTGATGATAGAGGTGTTGGCTACCTTGCATTGATTGTTGATGTTCCCCAATTGTTATCTCAAGTCATTAAAAATCTATACTTCAAACTCTTTTGCTTTAATATTGATTCCATCCTTAAGTTTGTTTGCTAACTCTAAACCTTCTTCACTCTTTAAATTGAAATACTTATATAGAAAGGAAAGATTATATTGGATCAACTTATAACTTAAGGTAATAGATGTTGACCCCATTCTATAGCTTAACCTAAAAAGGTCTAGGGTCAAGACTACTTATCACAAGAAAAAGCATTATTGTTACTAGTTTGGACTAAAAAGGAATACATAAAGGTTCATCTGGCAATGTGAGACATGTCAAAGGTACAAAGGAGAAAATGTAGCTTATCTTAGGTTATTGTAGCCATTACCCATTCTAAAACAAGCATGAAGAGACATCAGCATGGATTTCATAAAAGGTTTGCTTACGTTAGAGGGAAAGGGAATCATATTTGTGGTCATAGACCATTTTAGCAAATATGGACATTTTAATGCTTTGTCACATCTAGTCACTACTCCCACCGTTGCTAAAGCATTTATGGAACAAGTTTTCAAACTTTTTGGTATGCCTCACTCCATTTTGTCTCATTAAGTTATGATATTTCTCAACATGTTCTAGCAAGATCTTTTCAAGCTTCTTGGAACAAAATTACACCTTAGTATAATTTATCATCCTTAATCTAGTGGACAAACTAAGAGGCTCAATATGCACTTGAAGACTATTCTATGTTGCATGACATTTTAAAGGCCTTTTTTGTGTTGTCATTTGTTACATTTAGTTGAGGGATGTCTCTATTTCAAGCTCTTTATAGGTATGCACCACCCTTGATGGCTAAGCTTCCATTGAGTGACTCCAAGGTGGCTACTATTAAGACATTATTACAAGAGAGGCAACACATGACTAGTCTATTAAAGAAGCAATTATCCAAGGCACAACAAAAAATGCAATAATTTGTTGATAAAAAGAGGATTGAACATTATTTCTTAGTGAGGGAATGATTGTATTTGAAGTTGTAGCCCTATAAACCATTCAAGGTGTTGGAAAAGGTTGCATTAATGGCTCATAAGCTCCAATTATCACTTGGTTCTTCTATTTACCCTTTATTTCATATATCTCCCTTGAAGTGCTCAAAAGGACAACATCCATAGTTAATGCCACAACTTCCTTTGACCAACCAAGATGGGCAACTCTTGGCAAAACCAATAGCTATTATGGATCGTTGCATGATCAAGAGAAAGATTTAAGTTGTAACTTAGGTGCTTATTCAGTGGTCAAAACTTTCTCTTACTAATGCTACATGAAAGGATTTGTTCTTTATTGTTGCTCAGTTTTGGTGTTATTGTTAATAGAATAGGTTTAAGTGTATTAGTGTGTTGTGGTCCATGTTTCTATTTTGTTTCTTGTACTAGATGACCATATGTATAAAGTGGATAGGTGTAAACAAAGAAGGATGGTAATGGACAAACAACTATTGACTTTCTGTCTTTAACACTCTGTCAATTCTTTCTCAATTCTTCACCTCTTACCCTAATTCCATTCTCTTTGACACTAAACCTAACATGAACCTAAGTTATAATTATGACCATTTCAACTTTATGAAATATCCACACTATTGAAGGTATCATTGTTGATAAATCATCAATCATAATGGAGAAATTGGGTTGAAATTTCATTGGAAAACCTTTAAGAATGTGTAAAACCTAAATTTTCCCAAATAATAATGTGATATTCCATAGGTGAAACCCAAAAATCCACCAAATAGATTGCTTTTGAGAAATTTAGTAAGACCAAAATATACAATCAAAGTTGCCTTTTCAATTTTCAATTCATAACAAACCATATAAACTTTTAAGATTCCAATATCATAATTGCCATCATCTCACACATATAAGTCATTGATCTTTTTTTCCACCAAAATTCATAAAGAAATTTTTGTCCTCATTGATGCTTATCTTGGGTGAAAACTAACATAAGAGCCAAAATTCCTTTGATTTTCCATTTCTTTTAGCTACATGTAAACCCATGTTTTTCTCACCCATTTTAGTGTCTTTATCTCTAAAAGAATAATTGGTTAAAGATCATTTACTTAAGACATTAGCTAAGGCCAATGAGCTCTCCAATTGGACTAAATTCCTTCTTAGTTCCCTTGCTTGAAAAATCCAATGCATAAAATTCATCTATTGTTACCAATTTAGTGGTCATAATAAGCATAAATTCTTTGATGGAGAATTGTTGAGGGGTTGATATGTGTTTTGTAAGATTTGGCATCAATTAGGTATTCTCAATTTGCAATTCCCCCCTTTGTCTCATTGAGCTAATGAAATCAAGGATTTTAATAATTCTCATCTATATGGATTCTATTAATTTTATGTATTGGTAATCATATCAATTCATCCCTTCTACTACTTGCTGACCTTAATCTTGCACTTATCATATTTGTAAAGGTCAATTCCCAACAATATATGGATTTGCTAATACAATTTCTGTAATTTATAGAATTTAATAATTGCCTTTTATTACTTCTAATTTAATAGTATGATTATTTTTCGTATTAATGGGTTGTCAATTTAGAATATTGAGTATGTAATACCCTTTTTCATTCAAGAAATCAATAATAATCATTAGAAACTAATCTCCTTGAAGATATCAATCCTTATCCATTATTTTCACTTTTTTTTATTTTTAATCCTTAATTTCTCATAATATACTGCTAGAGTTGTGTTTTTAGGAAATTTTCTTATGTATCTAAAAAAAAATCATTCATGTTTGTGTTCATCCTACAACAATAGAAAATTTTTGGTATCAATGATTTGTATTCCTACGCCATGTCTTCACATGACTCATTTGATTCTAATACTATAATATCTTATACTAAAGAATCAATATCTCTTATGCAAGACTACTTAAACAAATGGTCTTTGCTCTAGGAAAAATCTAGTTGGGAGACGTTAGTTCTAGATCCACCAATAAATAGATAAAACCATTAGAGTCCTTTAGAACCATCAATTGTAATTGTATCGACCATGAATGAAGGTGGAATTTCCTCATTAGAATGAGAGTGATCTTATGTGTCAAATTTTCAATCCCTAAAGATATTTTTGCTTCCATCATTTGGTAAGAGACTTTAAGGTAGAAATAATCTTTATTCAATTGGAAGTTGATGTCATCCAATGATATGAGTGATTTGAAACTTATGTTAAAGTTTTGACTTAAGCTAATTTCACCAAAAATCTTCTTGTGCATTTTAGGCCTTCATAACATTTATTGAGAGCTTAAAAAAATTTGTCTAATGTTAACCATTCTAGCATATCAAAATCATTTTGAAGGACTCGTCAATCAAGCTAAAGATTGGTCAAAAGGGAAATTGGTGGGAACATTTATCAAAAGGCTTATTTCTGACATCTAATGTGAAGTTAAAGCATGCCATCCATAAATAATGATAGTGGCTATCTTCTTTGCTTACCTATAAGAGGAGAAGCCAAGCACTAAAAATCATCACCTAATTAGTAAAGGAGTTAGCAAACCTAATGATAGTAACATTAACTCATCCTTTACAATTCATATGACTAACACTAGATGCTTGACTCAAGAGCAATTGAAAAAGTAAATGGAAAGGGGAATATGTTTGCATTGTGATGAGAAGTGACCAAAAAAAAAAACATTGATGCAAACAAGGGATGCTCTAAATGATTGAGCCAGCTAAGGATGTTAGTGAGGCAAATGATGATCACATGTATCTAGATTATGATGACTTCATGCTAAATACATGGATAAGCCCATAATTCATTCCTTGATAGGATATTTTAATCCAAAAACCATGAAAATTGATGGATTCTTGAAAAGACAACCAAGGGTGGTATTGGTTGACTTAGGTAATACCAACAAATTTATAAATAAGATGATTGCCAAAAAAAAAACTTGCTTTCTCAATAAAGAATTGTGACAAGTTTGTTGTGAAGGTTACAAAAGAGAGAAATTTGACTTGCCAAGGAAAGTACCCAAAGGTAAAGCCCTTATTACAAGATCAGATCATTGATGTTGATCACTTTTCGTTACCATTAGCAGATATGAGATTGTTTTTGGCATTGATTAATTGGAAATATTGGGAGATATTCCTTAGAATTTTTTTTTAGTTAAAAATAAATTTTTTGTTGAATGGGCATGCGGTAGACTTATTGGGAAGGCATAGTGGCAAAATCACTATTGTCACAAGTCATTAGATAAAGAGAGTTTTATGAAAAGTAAGATAAGGGTTCTTTATGCATTTGCATATTGTATATGTGACATAATCTCATTTTATAAAGGAGAAAGAGGTTAAATTCTCTAATTTACTTACTAAGCTCTCAGGTCTACCCTCAAGGAAAGTATATGATCATCATATTCCTTTATAGCCTAGGAAGGCACCGACTAATGTTTAACCTTGTCATTATCTGTATTTCCAAAAGAAAAAGATTGAAAAAATTATGAAGGAGATGTTGGAAGTTGATATCATCAAGTCTAGTGTTTGTCCCTATTCCTCTCTTATTCTCTTAATAACAAAGAAAGATGAATCCTAGAAGGATCCATTATTATGGGGTACTCAATTATATTATTGTGAAAAATAAATATTTTATTCTTATTGTTAATGAGCTACTAAATGAGTTAAGAGATGCTCAACTATTCATTTAACTTGATTTAAGATTGGGTTATCATTAGATACAAATTTATGAGGAGAATATTGAAAAGACAACTTTTATGACACATAATGGCTATTATGTGTTCTTGGTTATGACTTTTGGACTTACCAATACTCCTTCAACATTTTATAGCTTAATGAATGCCATATTCTAGCCATATTTATGCAAGTTTGCCTTAATATTTTTTAAAGACATTTTGGTGTACAATTATTCTCTTAATACTCATCTATCACATTTACAAATTATGTTCATTATTCTGCATGAGTACTTTTTGGTTTGTTAAGAGGTCAAAGTGTAGTTTTGCTAGTCAAAAAGCAAAATATCTTGATCATGTTGTTTCTAAGAAAGGTATGGTACTTAATCCTTTCAAAGTCCAAGCAATGCTAGACTGGTCAATTCAAAAAAAAATTGAGGCATTACTTAGCTTTTTGGATTTAGCTAGCTATTATCTTGAGTTTATTTAAGATTATGGGAAAATCAATGTTGATTTAACAACTTTTTAAAGAAAGATTCATTCAAATGGAATGACAAAACAAAAGAAGAGCTTTCATATCTCAAGTATGCTATGACCACCACACCAATTCATACCTTACTTGATTTTGTAAGGTATTTATTATTAAATCTAATATTTATGAAGTTGAAATTGGAGCATTATTGATGCAAGAAAGTCATCTTATAGCCTTTATTATCAAAACTTTATTTCTAAAACATCTTAGCATGTCTATCACTAACAAAAAGATGTTAGCAATGGTTCATGCATTACAAACTAACATCCTTACTTGATTAAGAGGCACTTTTAAATTTATCCCTACTTGATTAGGAGGCATTTTGAAATTTAGACTAATTGCAAAAGTTTAAAATATTTGTTAGAATAACAAATCTCTTTTATGAAACAATAAAAGTGGATCTCTAAATTATTAGGATATGATTACAAAATTGTTTATAAGAAGAAAAGTGAGAATCTTATAGCTGATGCATTATCTCATATTTTAGAGCATGCTAAGCTAATGATAATCTTTATCTTTACATGTAATACCATTATGCAAATTAAAAATAAGCAGTGGGATGACCTGAAACTCAAAACATCATTATAAAAAACACAAAAAGATCCTAATTTGATTGCTCATTACATTTAAGATTCTACAAACATATGTTACAAGGGTAGGATGGTACTTGTTCCTAATTCTCATTATAAGGAAATAATGTTGTACGAGTTTCATGCATTTTCAATCGCTAGACACTCAAAATTTCTTTGTACCTATAAGTGCATTCATCATGAATTTATTAGAAAGGTATAAAGAGTGAAACAAAATGTTTTCTAACTAATTATGATGTTTGCCAACATCATAAGAGTGAATCTGTGGCATGCCTAGGTCTTCTTCAACCTTTGCCTATTTCAAATGAAACTTAGACATATATCTTTATGGACTTTACCGAAAGACTTCCAATGTTGCAAGGTAAGCTATTATTTTTGTTATTATGGATTGTTTAACTAAATATACTCATTTTTGTGCTATTAATCATCCTTATATTGCTATTACTATTACCTTAGTTTTCGTTGAAAATATTGTGAAGTTGCATAGTGTTCCTAAGTCTATTGTTAGTGAATGAGATAAAGTCTTCACTAGTAAAATCTAAAAAGAGATGTTTCATTTGCAAGAGACATAGTTGAATATAAGCACTACTTATTAGCTATAGATGGATAGACTAATGTTGGTTATAAGTGCTTGGAGAACTATTATTGCTGCTTTTTAAGTGGTAAGCCAAAGGATTAAGTAAAATGGCTTCCTTGGGCTAAGTGGTGGTACAATACCACTTATTACTCTTTGACATGGATGTCACCATTTAAAGCTATTTATGATCAAGCCTTTTGCAAGGCATATAATTGGGTCTTCTCACATGGACGAAGTTGATAAGACTTATAAGACATGAACAAGTTGCTTTAACTTCTGAAAGTCAATCTTGTTGCAGCTTAAGCTTGCATAAAGTACCACATGATACACATCGTACTAAACATGATTTTTGATGGAAGATTGGGTATACCTTAACCTTTAACCATATTAATAGTTATTTATTATTGTTCATTTGTCAATGAAATTATCTCCTTATTTGTTTAGGCTATACAAAATTCTTGAACACATTGGTCTTATTATGTACAATCTTGACTAACTAACAAAGTCCAAAATACATCCTATCTTCCATATCTCTCACTTAAAGAGCAAATTAGAAGAGAATGTGGTTGAACAAAGCCATCTACCCAACATTATTTCTACTAAAGAGGTTTATGCTCAACTACAAGCTATATTGGATTAACATATTGTCAAGTGTGGAAAATGAACTGTCATTCAAATTTTTATTCAATAAACCAATCTTTTTATTAATGATGCTTCATAAGACTTCTATCATTCTTTTATGGAGTGATTTCTAAAATTTATTGCTAGTTAGCCTTAAGGATAAGGCTACTTTGAAGGAAAATGGAATGATATGATTTTTTTTTAATTTATATAATTTAATAATTATTTTTTATTAATTTTGAATTAGTAAGCATGATTATTTCCATATTAAAGGACTTTTACATCAAATTATTAAGTAATACCCTATAACTTTTTAATTTAAGCAATTAAATATATCAAAACTTTTAACTTATTAGAGGTCAATGTCTTCATAGTGATCATTAAAGGTTAATTTCATTAAAAAGATCAATCGTTATCCTTTATTTTCATAATTTTCATATTTTCAATCCCTAGTTTTTCATCATTTGCTTTAGATTATGGAGGGTATAGTAACTTGCATTCATGGTTTTTTAAAAAGAAATAGATACAAGGAACTGATAAGGTATGAGAGAAACTTGAGAATTAAAGAAAATTTGAAGAATCTAAGAAAATAGAAAAAGGAAGAACAAAGAAAGGGAAAGTGATTTAAGGTCCAAATACTTTAAGAAGAGCAAAGACCAGAACAAAGAATGGAAGAAAAAGGAAAGAATAAAAATAGAGAAATTAACAAGAGAAGAAGAATAAGCATTAGAGCAAGAAATAGTCCAATGATGATTACTCTAATACTGATATTATAAGAATTGATCTAACTATAATAAATTCTAAAGAAAGAAAAAAATTTTGATCTTAAAGACCTAGATTAATGGAGTTTTAAAGAGAGAAAGGTAGAACACAAAAAGAGAAAGATCATTGTGATTATAAATTTTTATCATTCAACTTGATCCCATATCTAGGCAATTACACTATTTTTATACTTTAGCTATACAAAGATCATCATGATCATCAATTAATACATCAATGGAGTATGCTAGTCTAATGTAAAGTTTTTACTACTCTTGGCTTGATTAGTGATAGGATGTCTAACTCTTAGTAACATCTTTTGCCAGTTTTCCCACCAATTCTTGAACATGTATTTAAGGGGCTAGTGCCCAAGGGTGTGGGGGTGGGATTTTAGTGGATATAGGGATTTTAATTGGGTCAAATGAAAAGAGAAAGGAATTGTAAATGTCATGTACAGGAGAGATAACTTAGGAAGCATGTAAGAAAGATAGGTTAACAAAGAAAATTTAACTTGATGTGGGTCTGTGAGCCATATCATCAATTTAACATCAAGTTGATAGTGGATATAACAGAAAACCTAAATTGACAACTATTTTAATGTTATAAACTTTGATTGAACAATTTAAAAGTTATTAATGTTGATTAAAAACATCGTATAAGTTACTAAACTCATTTTTGAATTTATCCCAAAAATTAAAAGAATGAAAAGAGTGTAAGTCACCAACTAGCTTTTTGTTTATTGCTTTTGCACTCTTAATCTTGTTATAATCTTTTATTTATGTTATAATACAATTAATGATTATCAATTGTACTTGTTGAATAACTTCAATAAATCTTTGATACATATTACACTATAACTAATGAAAAATTACACTTTTTTTTTCCAAAGTAAGAGCACATCAAATAAAAAAATGGCTTTCCCACATAGTAAACGCAATTTAGTAAAACTATAATTTAGTTTCTACCAACCACAAGATATAATAGTGCAATTATCTAAAATCTTTATTTTTAGTCTACAACTTAAATTCTATTCCTTGCGAACTAATAAAAAAATATAATTAGTTAATGTCCACATATATACTTTAATCTTTAACTAAGGAAACATAATCAAATACACTAGATTGCTACTTAATGTACACTTACACAAAAATTTCATGTAACTTATTTTTTTGTGTATCCCAAAATATATTAAAAAAGAAAAAAGATTAAGGTTTGCTTTCAAAAACAATAAAAAAACAAATACTTTTTTCATATATTAAATTAACAAGAAAGTTTTTATGAACTCCAAAAAAGTGTACACAAATGGCTACAATAAATCTTTTGTTCCAATTGAAAAATAAAATAATGAATAGTGCTAATTATGGAAGGGAGTGATATAAATTTAAGAAATCAAGAGAAAGAGAAGAAAAAAGAAAAAGAAAAGTTTGAGTTTAAAGTTTGAAATTTGGAAAAGGTAAACAGTGAGATAAAGGGACACAAGGCCCCAATAGAGTTCTTGGGAATGAAAGAATTTGTTACTAGTGAGGAATTGAGGAAACCTAGAGTATTATGATGCAACATTAAAGAAGAACTATGTTAAAAGACATTTCAAATCACGAGAGAAGGATTCTTATTGTTGTTGAGACTATGACATGGAGAAGGAAAGGTCCTAAGAAAAGAGTGGTGGAGTAGTTATGCCCTTCCTAGTGAACTATTGAAGAGTTTGAGAAGCAAAAAAGTGGAAAGAAGCAAAAAGGATGTCCAAAAGATCTATAACCATTGAAGGGAACACAATCAAAGTTGTAAAAGGTGCAATAAGTAACTATAATTATACAAATTAAAGAAAATTAGGGTAATTTGTGCTTTGTGTGGCTTATAAGAGAATGATTTTGATTTTGGGAAGAAAAATATAGCTCTATATGAATGAACAACATCTATGTAATAATTGTTTTGATTCCTCTAAAATCTAAAAAATATTAATTTCCTAGTCTTAATCCTCATTGATATGATTGACCAAAGTTAGAAATTTAAAATAATGGGTGAGATATTTAGACCATGTTGTGTCCAAGAGTAGGCATTATAGAGTAAGAAAATAATGTGCCTATGATTTGAAGCAAAGAATTATAGGATGCACAAAATGATAGTAAAATTAAAAGGAAGATTAAATAAACACAACATATTGCAATCAAATGAGGAAGTATGAATTTGCTTGATCTTTGTTATAGTTTGAATTTTTTTTGGACTCCAACATTGATCATGACAACAAGAGGAAAATGAGAAATGTTTAAACATCTTTTAGGAACATGGTAGTCCCTTTATTAAAGGATGAACTTCATTCTTTAGTCATGTTGCATAAGGTTCATTACGGTTATGTTGTAAATGGAATTGAAGTTGAAATTAAGGGTAAATATCTAAAAAAAAAAAAACAAACACGACCTTTATGCCAAGTAACATATATATCATAACCTTTAAAATTTATCAATTTAGTTTCTATATAATATTTTTCATAACAAATCTATCACTTTATTTGGTTTAATGGATAGAAATCATTAGATATAGTGATGTGGTGTGATGAATGGGCAATAATGTTGACTTGTACTAAAGACAAAATGCTCAATAAAATCCACATAAGTTAAAAAGAAGGTATTAGGCGTAGGCTTAATAGGGCCAAATGTAATTGATTTTTTAATTAAAATAAGTTAAAATAATTTTCATTGTTTTAAAAGAAATTTTAAATCCAAATAAAAAAAAAGAAGAAAAATAAAGCAAACCTTGTTTTAGCCAAAAATAGAAAGAAAAAACCTAATTATAATAATTCATTCCATAAGCATAGAATAATTAGCCTTTAAGGTAGAGACACTAAAGCTCATCAACTAGGTGGGAATCTATTAGTGGAAGAGCAAGTGGGCCATGAAATTGTATGGTCAAGAAAGAGTGTGGAAGGAGACAAAGATAGAAAGTTTGTTTGATAATCTACTTTAAAGGCATAAGGTGTTCCACACAAGTAAAATTTGTAAGCATTTTTAGTATAATGTAGTTTAATAGGAGTTTGGTTGTTTGCTTTTATGGACCAACATTGGGTTTTTTTTTTCTGAATATGGACTAAATCTAATTTTATAAATTATAAGTTTAATGGATGTATGTGTTATGGTTATTGGGCATCTCTCAATTATTATAATTGAATGAAATGACATTTTAAATTGAGAAAAGAGAGTATGTGTAATTGAGAGTTACTAGGCAACTCTTAATTAATATAAAACTACTCCTTATACATCATATTGGTAAGACCACTATATGTTTAAATGAATGAGATTAGGGGTCTTAATTTTTTATAGACACTTACTAGATTCATTGTAGGTGTAAAATTGTCTATACAAAAATGCAAAAAGAAAAAAAAATAATAAAACCAAAAAAGCTTTGTTTTTTTGCATGATGTTGATAAATTTAATTCTTTATCATGGTGGGACATTGAAATAGGAGTCCAAAGTTTTATATGTTAGAAGGGACATTAAGACTTATGAAGTCATAATGGTAGAGTATCTATAAATGTTGTATATAAAGGTTGTTTTGAAAAAACATCTTTACTAGAATGTGAAAGGTTACCTTTACAAATTCCCTAACCAACCAATCATTAGCTAGTAATAAGCTTTTGAGTATAACATCTAATATGTCATTGTTGGAAATGATAAATGATACGACTACAAGAAGAGAACATATTTCATAAGTTATGTTATACATGGGGTTAATGAAGTTGTAGTTGTTAAAGATTATGTATAGCCTAATTAGCCTAAAAGGTTCAAAATGGCAATGAAGAATATAGAGATAGTGGTGTAGAAGCACTTGTATTTGGGTTTGCCTCATAAGATAATGTTATCATTGATGGTAATGATAAGTTAGATCAAGATGAAAGAGGTCTTACTGATACTAGTTTAAGTCAAGGAGATAAGGATGGAAGGGCACACAACAATAAGGGAAGGTAAAGGGTAAATAAAGGATGTGGAACTAGGGGTTTAGGTTTTATACTTGAGTAATAATATGATGGCGATAATGATGATAGTGATGAAGACCCTAATTTTATTCCTTCTAAGAAGAGTGAAACTAATGATAATATGGAAGATGAAAAGTTATTGACATATGATGAAGAATATGTTAATGCTAAAAAAAAAAAAAAAAGGAAAGGGTTAAAGAATATGACTATAGGATTTAAGGCCTACAGGGAAGTTAATGGAAAAGAAGGCCATAAAGCATGTTAATGTGACTATGGATGATTTAGGGAAAAGTAATGTTAATGGTGGATGGCAAAGTGAGTATAATGATTTTGATGTTGATGTTGATACTATGAGTAGTGAAGGGATGATATAGAGATCCAAACAAAATAAATGTAAAGAAGGAAAAAGTACAAAGTATATGATTTAAACTATGATTACGAGACATTAGAGTTCACAACAAAAATGAGGTTTGAGGGATGTACACAATTTAACATATATATCTAAAGATATGTCATTCTTAATGGTTATCCATTAAAATGGTGTAATACCAGAGAAAAGAAGATGGAAGCTAGGTGTATTGTGGGTTATGCATGGAAAGTGTTTGCTAGTTAGGTAAAAAGGAGTTGACCTTCTTAGTCAGATATGTGTTTGACACATACACACATGTTGTTGAGTTATAAGAAATGAGGTAGCAACAATTGAGTGGTTGGCCAAGGAATAACTAATTAAATTGAGAAGGAATCATAGTTAGTCTATTAAGGATATGAGAATTGACATAAATGAGAAATTTGCACTCATTATCACACAGATGCATTGCTATATTGTCAAAGACAAAGCAATATCAATGTTGACAAGATCTATAGAAGAACACTACAATAAACTTAAATCCTACATGGTAGAGTTAAACTTAAGAAAAATAAACAATCTTTTTAAGCTATAGATAGGTGAAATAAAATTTGCCTCGAAAACCATTTTCCATAGGTTTTATATTGGTTTTGGAGCATTAAAGGAAGGTTTCTATTCTATTTTGAACTATATATATAGGCTTGTAGCTCTCTTTTGTGGGGTGGCTAATAAATTTATTAATAAATTTAAGAGACCTTTTTCTTTTGTTCTTTTGAGAACTTTGAAACTTATCAATGTTACTCTTGTAATATTCCAATTCTAATTTGTACCTTTGATTTACAATTTCTTAATATATATTAGATTAAAGTTTTATTCTTATTAAATCTAATTTAGCTTTCTTAGGATTTGAATTTTTTATTTTGCTTGCAAGTCTCATTATGCTCCTCGGGGTTCACATCATCTTGATATTAAAGTTTGGCTTGAATCAAGTATGCTTATTTAAATTTGAGTTTTTCTCTTGTTCTTCTTCTTGGTCACATTTTATAATTTTTGGTTCCTCAAAATTTGGAAATCCTAATTTTATCTTTTCCTTTTGGTCTTATTCCATATCTCTTTTTGTTCTTTAAATTTTCAAACCTTATTATCTTTTCTTGTTTATGAATTTATGCAAGAGAGAGAGAGAGAGAAGAAAAGAAGGGAAACAAAAATAAAAATAAAAAATAAAAAGAAGAAGAGAAAGAATTTTGTTTGATTAGGCTAAAAATAGGAAAGGAGATATTGTAGTTTATTCCTTCCTATTTAAGAAGCAAACATAGTTTGATTAGGTCAAAGGGAGATAGAGGTTTTATTTCCTTCTTAATTGGATTTCTCATAACATAAAAAAAAAAAACCTAAATTAAAGAAGTAGACCTTATTTCTTTCCAAATCCTATAAGGATTTGAATCTAATTAATCTTTCTTTGTGTCTTGCAATTTAATTTTGCTATTTTCTTATAATCTACAACTCTTATTCATTTTGTATTCCTAATTTTTTTTTGACTTTGATTTGATAGAATTAGTTGGTTACAAGGTGACTTTGATTAAGGTTGTTAAGTTTAATAAAAAACCAAGAGAGAAAAGTTATGTTGTTAAGCTCAATAAAAGACCAAGAGAGAAAAGTTATGTGAGAGAAAAAGGCAAGAAGTATGAGCAATATTGTAGAGAAAAGTCAATTTATATAGCGTACAAACATAAGTGTAAGTGTCAAACTATGAAAAAGTGGAGTGAAACGTGTGAGAAAGTGTTATGAGGTTTTTTTCATGGTGCAATCATGTCATACTCAAAGAAATATAATAACAATTTGAGAGGATGAACATAACATTTGGAGAAACTATAGACAAATTGGAGAAGCAAGACATTGCCATAGGCAATTTTGTATAAAGGGAAATAACAAATAACACTTAATTTGTGCAAGAATGATGCTAAAGAAGAGTATGATGGTAATTATGGTGATAAGCTAAACAATAATGACTAGGTCTCAATTTTCAACATAG
Organism: Rhizophora mangle; assembly: GCA_037832345.1. Taxonomy (NCBI): domain Eukaryota; kingdom Viridiplantae; phylum Streptophyta; class Magnoliopsida; order Malpighiales; family Rhizophoraceae; genus Rhizophora; species Rhizophora mangle. Next base: position 4,120,523 of record JBAPLJ010000181.1, on the reverse strand, counting down.
GCAAAACTATAAGTAGAGGGGGTTGAAGAAATAGGATTAACAAAGGAGATAGAAATTTTAGAAGCTAAGAGGAAAGGCAAAACCATGATTTAAGTAGTATAAAAATAAAATTACCTTGTTCTTAGATAAGAATGATCTTAATATATACCTAAAATGGAAAAAGAAGATTTAGTTAGTGTTTGATTGCCATGACTATTCTAAGAAAATAAAGTGAAGTTGGTAGTCATAGAGTTCATTGATTATGTTATAGTTTAGTGGGATTAACTTGTACAAAATAGGCATAGAAACCAAGAATACCCTATTGACACTTGGGAAGAGAGGAAGGTTATGGTGAGGAGATGATTTGTTTCCAATCATTACTACCATGATCTTTTTCAAAAATTACTAAACCTTACTTAAGGGTCTAAGAGTGTTAAGGATTATCAAAAGGAGATGAAAATTGCAATGATTAAGGAATGTAAAAGAAGATAGAGAGGCAAACATGGCTTGGATTTTTCAAGGATTGAACCATGAAATAACTAATGTGGTTGAGTTGTAGTACTATGTGGAATTAAAAGATATGGTGCAAATGACAATAAAACTAGAAAGACAACTTAAGCAGAAGAGCACCACCATTAGATATGGGCAAAATTTAGGTTCCTCATCTTCTTAGAAACTAAATTGGGGTAAAAGGGATGATAAGGTTGTTTTTAAGTCTAAGGCCAAAACACCTAAGGTAAAAGGAGTTGAAGGAAACAATGATAAGGGTAAACTAAAAGTTATATAAGGCTAACATTGGGATATCATGTGTTTTCACTAATATGGGAGAGGGCACATTTTATCACAATGTCCTAAAAAATATACAATGATTTTGAGGGAGGATGGTGAAATTGAAACCAAGGGTGAGTCTAATGATGAGTCTATGCTGACATTAGAGGATAATGATGATAGCATGGAATATCCTATTGATGGAGAGCTACTTATAACAAGGAGTGTTTTAAATATGCAAGTGAAAGATGAAGATGATGCAAACTTCAAAGAGCAAAATAAAACCCAAATGTAAAATAAGGAATTCAAACTCCAAGAAAGCTGAATCAAGTTTAACAAGAGTAAAATCTTGACCCAATGTTCATTAAGAAAAAATGAACCATAGGTTTAAATTAGAATTGGGATGCTATAAGAGTAATCTCAATAAATTCCAAAGTTCTTAAAAGAATTAAAGAGAAATGTCTCTCAAATTTATTAAGAAATCAATCAACCACCACACTAAAAAGGTTTAAGCTTATATATAGAGTTCAAAATAAAATAGTAAATCCAAAACATAATAAGAAACAACAAACTTGTCTAATAAACTACTAAATAAATGATTGGTTTTAAATTAAGACATTATTTAGCCCATTATAAATATGAAATAACTAAATAACATGCAAAACCCCCTAAAGAAACAAGGTATGTAGCCAATTATATAATTCTACCCAAACTCCTCAAATAAGCTATCCTTGAACTTGTGTGAAGTTTATCAAGCCTTGATCTTCCTCCAATCCTACATCTTTTTTATTATGTGTTGCTTGAAGCCAAAATAACTTCAATAAGTCAATTTAAAGTTTTTTACATCCTTTTAGCTTTATCTCTTGTTATTGAACCTTCATGTATATATAATAGGTTATTACACATGCTAACTTGGTTCCTATCGCTAACCAAGGACTACCCAACCTATTTTACATGTCTAGATATACTTGTTAAAACATGTAAAGTTGAGAATTTATTTGTATATTAACCCTATTTACAAAAGCAAAGAAAAGGCTAACCTATTTGATCTCTTTTCTGAAAATAATCAAGGGAAAGGCAAGAATGGAGAATAGGGGGAGTATGGACTAGCTAGGGGAAGAAAGATAAGTAGTTCTTAATTTGTTTCTGTGATTTTTTTGCTTCTAGTTGTGCGTTATAGTGTTTTCTCATTGACTAATGTATGTTAAGTTTGTTGGGATGCAAATGTAATAGTAAAAAGATAGGAAATTTGACATGGATAGGGTCCAATGGTATAAATGACAAACTTAAATAAGAAATAGATTATAAGAGAATAAGTGGTTAAACAAAATAAAAAGCTTAAATGTAAATATCAGAATTACTTGCAAAAGAAAAAACAAAATTGTAAGTGCTAAAAAATAAATTCCTTTATTTTGGTTGAGTGGTACTTTTAAGTGAGAACTTCACCTTGGATTCGGATGCTTTGGAAAAGGAGGGTACGAGTGGTACGAGCATATGGATATATATATATAAATATTTTAAGCAAAAAGTACTTCATGAATATGCTTCATAGGCATGCCAAGTTTCAGAATATAACATAGTCATCGAAGATGAAAGTGGATGTTACACATGAGGTGGCTACAATTATAATCCTATTTTTATGGGGAAAAATTTTTAGGTAGCTCGTTGAAACTTGTTAAAAGATGTCCATTTGAGCCCGCAGGCACTTGCGACGTTTAATTTCTTGCACTTTACTTTTGTAAATATTGGGCCTAATTGACAACCTAATTAGTAACACAATAAAACAGCGTGTGGACCAAAGCATTAATCTAATGTGAAATAATGACAATGGAAAAATAATAACAAGCATATGATGACTTTTAGATTAATCTTTTGCTCCACGTATTTAGTTCAAAGATGGCATTGCTGTGATAACTTCTCATGTGATAGTCGCATGACTAATTAGGTTAGAAGTTGGACTCAATGTTTGCCAAAAACAGGAGGCGGTGGTGCTGGTTTTCAACGCATTTGTTCAAGAGTTGGAGTTGATGTTTGCCAAAGGAGCTTTGATTAGGAGGATGGAAAGAATAAATGGGAAGAGACGCATTGACGTGATAATGGTTGGGACTCTATAATTTTTTTTTTTTTTTGAAAAAATGTAAGTTTCTCGTTCAAATTTAATAGATATACAATGAAACCGATTGAATTTGTAATAAGATTAATAAAATTTGCAAGTCGGCAATTGCATGTTTCAAAAACATGTGAGACCCATTTACTATCAACTCAGCCCATCTTTCACTCGTCAATTTCTCATCGTCCATGTATGTATTTCATTGCAGAAAAAGAAAATAAAAAAAATAAAAAAAAGTACAATGGATTCCACGCTAGTTTTCAACATTGGCTCAAAAGTTTTAGATATTCATATATATATCATTAAGCTGAGCACATCTATCTATAATTAGATGACTTAATTAAAAAGAAGTTGGAAAGAGTCAAATCTCTCTTTTTGTTACAAAGACATGTTATAATGATAGGTTATGCAACTATTGAATCTTATAAGAAAATTTGAGTTGCTAATGATAAAAAAAATTTGAAATTATCAAGGAATATAATAATAGGTTACTCAAGGTAATAAATTAAATTAGGGTTCTTAGTAAGGATTTCCCTCATAAACTTATGGTTTAAAAAGTCTTAGTGAGTATACTTGATAGGTTTGAATCCAAAATCTTAACCTTGGAGGACACAAGAGACCTAAACACAATTACCTTGGTAGAATTGATAAATTCATTGTGAGCTCAAGAACAAAGGAGGCTCATGAGACAAAAAGACATTGATCAAAGTGCCTTTCAAGCCAAGCAAAAAAAAAAAAAAGTCAACAAAAGAAGAAGCAAGGAGCAAACTAAAGAAAACGGTCAAGTGACAGCAAACTTTAAGGGAAGAAACATTATCCTCCCTATGATCACTATAATAAGACCAATCACCTAACTAAATTTTATTGGAAAAGGCCTTATATTATCTATAACTTCTTTAAGAAGAAAGGTTACTTTAAAAAATATGCAAGAAGGAACAAAGTCACCTATAATAGGATCAATAAGCTAAACTAAATGCTCATATGGTAGGCAATGAACAACCTAGCAACATTTTTTTACGAGGTTTATAAGACTTGGCTTGTGGAAAATGGCTACACAAACCACATATCCCCAAACCTTGTTGTTTTCAAATCCCTAAATGACTCTTACATTTCCAAAGTCAAGATTGATAATGGGCAACTACTTCAAGTAAAAGGTAGAGGCATTGCTACTATCATAACTCACTTAGGTACAAATTTGATCTTTAATGTCTTATATGTACCTAATATAAGCCAAAATCCTCTCAATGTTAGTCAATTACATGAAACTGGATGTTCTCTTATTTTTAAGGACAAATGTGACATATTTGATGTAAATGGACTTGCACTTGTTTTTGTTGTCATAAAAGGGAAGAAGATTCATTTAAACCTAAAAGATGCCTATCATTAAGCCCATCCTGTCTTTATTGATGATTCAACTATGTGGCATTAAAGGCTATGCCACTTCCATTATATTGGCATTCAAACTTTGTATAGGAAGAGGCTTGCCAAAGATATTTGTTATGGACTTTTTTGTTGGATGCGTGTATAAAAGACACATTAATTGACTTCCAGCTTAAGTTTTTATTTTTTTACTTTATCTTTAAGTTGTTTGGGTTTGGTAGAGACTTATCTCCTAGATTAAGTAGTTTTTTAAATTTCATAGCTTATATCCCAAATTATATGTTTCCTATTATTAGCAAACTTGTCCTATTTAAAGGACCCGGTGACTAATAAAATGTCTAAGCTAAATTATATCATTAATGAGGCCTAAGGTTTCAGCCTCCCTTTAATGAGTTGAACTTTTATTATAAAAATAGGTCATTCTAAGAGCCCTAATAAAGGGAAGGGATGACTTATAAAACCAGACTTTTCTATAAATCACTTCGTGACAAGATCCTTCGTCAGAGAAAGTAACAATTGGTATCAGAGCCAAACACAATGGGCAACTTTCAAACTAAGGATAGACTATGCACACTTCTCCAAGAAGCATAAGTCATGAGTAATGCTAAGGTTGTTGAGGTAGAGTGACAGTTGGGAAATTAGATGCAAGAACTCTCACTACCACTTAAAGAAATGATGGTAGGTCTTCTAAAAAGTATGTGTGTGCAATCAGAAGGAATTGTGAGCCATTACCCACCACGAGAGTAGACACCATATGTGATTAATGCAAGCAATCCAATGATAAGGGTTGGTATGGCAACTGGCAGGGGAATGGTGCCTTAATATATGAAGTTAAATTTCCCAACTTATGTTGGTACAAAAGATCCCCTAATTTGGTTACAACAGTGTGAAAAGTTTTTCACCAATTAATGCACCATAAAAGTAGACAAGGTGGGGCTAATTGCATTCCATCTCCTTGGGGAGGCGTAATTGTGGCTCGCAATCAATTGGGATGGGTTCAAATAGTACTATTCAATTTGATTTGGCCCTTTAACACGTTGAAACCCCTTAGGGGAGCTGGTCAATCTTAAACAAATGAGGTCAATTAAGGAATATTAGAGCCAATTTCATGAGCGATTGGCACAAGCAAGCCAATTTGTCAAAATAGACCAATATGTAAGTTTATTCACTGTGGGTCTATCTAATTCAATTTGCTTGGATGTCGAGCTTCACGCACCACCTAATTTAGCCCATGCCATGAATCTAGCTAGAGTCTTTAAGGCCAAACAAAAGAGGTGTTGGGAGAACTAGTACAAAAGAAGGGGCTATGGCAAGGCAACCTAGGTGTTCCTTCATCCAACATAACACAAATGCTGCCTCCTACCACGAACAACACTAGTCCAGGAGTGCAAGCTGACAACAAAATTGTAAGTTCTTTCTCACCTTTCATTAAGAAACTGATAAAGGCTAAGATGACAAAAAGAAAGGCACGAAAGCTTTGTTATAATTGTGGTGAGCCATATTCAACAATATACCAGTGTAAGAAACTCTTTTGGCTTAAGTTGGATGATCAGAATAAGGAGGAACTAGCACTTAAGTCCAAGGTGGAACTAAAGATTTCACTTCATGCCATCACAAGACAAACGGGGGCAACTATAATGCAAGTCGAGGTTGTTATCCAAGACTTGCCATTACTCGGGTTAGTAGATTTGGGGAGTACACACAATTTTATCAGTTTAACAGTACATACAATTTTATTAGTTTAACAGTAGCCACATAACTTAGAATACAAGTCTCACTAAATTCTTACACGATTGTATTGGTGGCAAATAGGGAGAATTTACGTAGCAATGGCCTTTGTCAAATGGTTCCCTTCTTAATTGATAATAATAACTTTTTTACTAATTTTGTTATGCTTCCCTTGGCTGGTTTTGATTTAGTGCTATGAATCAAATGGCTCCAAACATTGGGACTAATACTTTGGGATTTTGCCTCTCTTACTATGAACTTTGATGCTAATGGAAAACAAATTGCACTCCATGGGCTACTAATGCATTATCAAGATGCTTTCAAGGAAACTAGCTCTTAAATGTTATAAGTCAGCCTCGCTTTTTGCTAGTTGAACTTGTCCACATTGAAATTGCTAGTGATCCATCGTTAGAGGGGTTGTTCATTAAGGTTACCAATGGTGAGTTGGTTGCCCCTTGGTTTACTCATGATGACCTTTTCTTTCATAAGGACTGAATTTATTTATTGCCCACTTCCTTCTTAATTTCTACAATATTATCTAGTTTTCATGATAGCACTCGTGAAAGGGTACAAAAAACACTACACTGGATCTGTAGCAATTTTTGTTAGAAGGGAATGAAAGCTGCCATTGCTGAATATGTAGCCTCTTATCCTATTTGTCAAAATCATAAGGTTGACAACTTGAGTCCTACATGTCTACTTTATCCCATTAACTTTCCCTTTACAAATATGGCCTGATATTTCAGTGGATTTCATTAATGAGCTACCAAAAGCATGAGGGAAGATAGTCATGTTCGTTGTAATGGATCATTTTTCTAAATATACACACTTCATCCCACTAGCACATTTGTATACCACTACTTGGGTTGCATATATTCTTTTTAAAAACATTGTTCATTTTCATGGCATATCAAAATCCATTACTTCTGACTAATACCATCTGGAAAGAACTTTTTTGCTTGAGTGGAACTAAACTAGCCTTTTCTTCATCATATCATCCATAATTTGATGGGCAAATAGAGATTATTAATCACATAATTGCAATGTACTTGAGATGCTTTATGGGAGACCATCTAAAAAGTTAGGTTGATTGGTTACCACGGGCTGAATATTACTATAACACATCCTTCCATTCAACTCTACAAGAGACTCCTTCCGAATTATTTATGGACGCAACCCTCCTCGCTTGTTGTCTTATGTTTTGGGTTCATCTTGTGTTGAGGTAGTTAACAAAGCCTTGGCCAACTGTACCTTGGTACTCCATCAAATTAATAGCAAACTACAACAAGCTCAAGACCGTAAGAAGGAGTAGTATGACAAAGAGCTTAGGGATGCTAAATATAAGTTAGGGATTAGGTTTGGCTTCATTTACAACCATACCATCATCACTCTCTTGTTAGACAGCATCACCACAAACTGTTCCCAAAGTTTTATAGCCCTTTTCCCATCCTGCAGCCTATTGGGTCCGCTGCTTATAAGCTCCAATTACCGGCCAACTCCAAGCTCCACAATGTCTTTTATGTCTCCTTGTTGAAACCAAATATGGGTGTTCCACCTACTCTTTTGTCATCACTACCTCTGATTAATAATGGTCGAGTCATCCCAACTCCCCCTATTGTTTTGTGAGCTCATTTGAATCGTGGCAACTGGGAGTTGTTAGTTCACTAGATTAAAACTGATGTTACCAACTCAACTTAGGAATCACTTTGAGCTTGAGGTCAAGCTCTTTCTTCATGGGAAAGGTGACGTTATGGACTCATTTGTTAGATGCGTGTATAAAAAATGCATTGATTAACTTCCAGCTTAAATTTTTATTTGTCTACATTATTTTTAAGCTGTTTGGGTTTGTTGTGGAGACTTATCTCCTAGATTAGGCAATTCCTTAAATTTTGTAATTTAGACCTAAAATTAAAAGTTTCTTATTTTTAGCAAACTTGTCATATTTAAAGGACTTAGTGACTAATAAAATGCCTAAGCTAAATTTTATTGCTAACTTAGAGATTGGGCTCTCTCTCTCTTAACGAGACCTAAGGTTTCAACCTTTCTTTGATGAACTGAGTTTTTATTATAAAAATAGGTTATTCTAAAAACCCTAATATGGAATAGATGACTCATAGAGCCAAACATATTTGTGAATTGCCCGATGACAAGATCCTTGGTCAGAAAAGGTAACAATATGCTTAAAGTTTGTGAACCTATTAGAGTATGTGATGTTTGTCAACTTGGTAAGCAAACTAGGCTCTCTTTTATAGCCAAGCAATCTTAGAAAGCTAGAGAAAATCTCCAGCTTATACATTCTGACTTATGTGGATATATAAGTGTTAAGTCCTTAAATGGAAATAAATATTTTATCATCTTTATTGACGATTCTAGTAGATTTTTTTCTCAAAACTAAAACAAAAGTCTCTTCCATCTTTCAAAGATTCAAGGCTTAGATTGAAACATAATCAAGCCTTAAAATTAAGGTAATAAAATCTGATAATGGTTTTAATTATACCTCAAAATCATTCAAAAAAAAATTATGGAGATGCAAGAATCTAGAATTTGTACACAGCTTTATACATCCCCTAACAAATTAGGATGAGGAGAGAAAAAAAAAAATAGGACTATAATGTCAATGGCAAGGTGCTTGTTGGCATAAAAGAAGCTTTCAAAGAAGTTTGAGGCAAAGTGTAACTACTTTTGTATATTTGTTGAACAAATTGCCAACTAAGGCACTTATAGGTCATACACCTTTTGAGGCATGATACCAACATAACTCCTCATTTAATCACTTGAAGGCATTTGGATGCTTTTGCTTTACTCATGTTCTTGAGCCAAAAAGGGATAAACTAGATCCTAAAGTAGCTATAGTTATCTTTATAGGTTGTATAAAGTTTACAACTATAAGTTATATCATATTCATTTTGGAAAAGTATCAATTTTCAAAAACCTTAGATTTAATGAGCATAAGCACTAAAATTGGGGTAAGTCCAAGATTGAGTAATCTCAAGATCAACATGGACAAGTTCCAAAATCATCAAATCCTAAAGCAAATTCAATAAAAGATGATGAGGAGGAACGAGAAGTTATTCTAAAGCCAACATATCATGAAGCAACTTTGAACATGCCTTACTAGAGAAAAGTAATGTAGAAGGAGTTACATTCCATTAAAAAGAATGAAACACTACAAGAAATAAAAGCTATAGTAGCAATTCAAAACTATTATTATTATGGTAAAAACCACTATCTAAAGTGAAATGCAATAATTTTCAATCCACTAAATTTGCAAGCATTATAATAGATCTAATATAACAATATTCTCATCTTAAAGCAATATATATGAAATTATTATATAAATATATTTTAGGTAATGATTTTAAATGATTATTGTCGTGGTTTTTATATTAAAAATTAATGTTTATGGAAAGTATATACAATGGTTTATTATTTGTTTAAACAATAATATTTTTACATTTAGCAATGATCATTGGAAAAATAAGTAGTAGTTGTTAAAAAATTAAGCAGCAGTTATTAGAGAAATAGATAACAATTTTCCATAAAATATGTAGCCATTTCTAATGAAACTTGAAACATTTACTATACATTAGACAACAATTTTTATCATAATGGATAACAATTATTTAATGGGATACATAGTAGTTTTTAAGTAAAATACATAACAGTTTCATAATAGAATAAGCAGTAGTTTTTAATGTAATGATAAATAGTTCCTAACATAATGCTCATATTCCACCTAAATTGGTTTTTGGTTTCCTATTAAATAAGTAGTAAATTTAATATAAAAGCATCATCATCTAAAAAAATAGGAATATTATCATAGAAAGTGTATTACATAAATATCATAATATGCCCCTTAGCACTAGCCTTCTTTATAACCATAGCCACTTTTTTGTGGAATCAAAAGTTTAACATAATTATTACTACTTGTCGTGTGAGGGGAGTAGAAATGCATCTCTAGTATAAAGTAGCAAAAAAAAAAATCACCTAAACAAAATCAAGGCAATTTGATGTGTTGTCCATCCACATTCTAAAATCATCTATAACATATTCTTAGAGCATCAAAGATTAGCTTTTAACACTAAAAGTCGCCAGCATATATCCTTGTTTATAGAAAAGTAGAAACCACATAACCTTCTAGGCAGTGTTTTGCAACTAAAACAAGAAGAATCATTTAGAAGGTAACACTTTTAACTAACAAGGTATGACCCAGGCAACGGTTTTGAAAAGAAGATGCATGGTAACATTTTATGCCACTTTTTTTCCAAAAGGAATGGGCAGATGCAACAAAAGAAAATGAAATCATAAAATCCTAATTTGAGTAAGGAGTTCTTCATATATGGTAAGCTTAACACCTCCAATCCTCTCCACACTTGCACTAAGCTTGTCAAACTCCTCATCTTGTAGTCTAAATTATGAATCACCAAAAATGAGTAAGAACACACAATAGGAGTTCATTAAAGTTATAGATATCCTTGGCACTAACACATTGTCAATGTTTTTTGTCCAACTAATGTCAACTCCTATTATTTATCTATTATAGCCAAAAACACCCCTAATAATGAAACATTGTATAGAACATTGACAAGAACAATATTAAATCATTACTCCAAAGTTTTCCTTTTCATTTAGAGGCCAATGAGTAAAGGACAATTCATATTGATTTTTACATGGTAAATTTACATCCATAAACAATCAAGACACTAAAAAGGGTGAGTACATCAAATTTTTATCCTATTGCTACATAATCACTCTCTCTCTCTCTCTCTCACACACACACACACACACACACACCCCTAAAGAATCAAGAAATAATCATTGGAGATTTTTTTTTATTGTTTTTTTTTTTTTGAGTTCAAAAAGGGAGGGATGTAGTAGGGAAAAGGGAAGTAGGGTACTAAGATATTTATGTGCATCTAACCTTATAAGATGATATGTTCTTGTCACAAATCAGCATGGACCTTGACCTTTTTTATCAAGAGAGGAATCATGGATTCAAGGTTGCTTAACCTTCTTACACCACTACTAATTTTAATTTCCCAAATCACTACTAAAATGTTTTAAAACTTATTACTTTTTCTCAACATAGAGCAGTGATTGCAAAACACTACATAATATTGTTGCTTAATGATAGTGTGGTTTTTAAATCGCTATGTCAAACTACTACCTTTAAACATATATCACATTAATTTAGAATTGTTATCTTTAAATTGTTATGTAAAGTCTATTATTGTCATACATTATGTAAACATATTTATATGACAATTATAATCACTACGTTAACAATTTTGAGCATCAATTTTAAACAGTCATAGAAGGATTGTTGTTGTAGGTCATTTATGATATAGTAAAACCTAAAGACTAATTTCTAAACGAGAAAAACAATTGTTGGGGTGAAATGGAATTTCAAGATCAAGTACCATATTGATGGATCAATTAATAAATTCAAAGCAAAGCTAGTGGTAATTAAAGGATATTTATAGAAGTATGAAATTGATTATTGTGAAACCTCTGTTCTAGTGGCCAAAATGGATGCCATTAAATTACTTATAGTAATTGCAACACACAAAGGTTGGAGAGTGCACTAACATGATAGAAAATCTTTATGGAACAACTTCCATGGTTCATTAAAAGGGGCAAGGAAATAAGGTGTAGATATTTAAAAAGGCACTTTATGGCTTGAAACAAGCTCTAAAGGCTTGGTACAACATGATCAATAATCACCTACTGAATCTTGGCTTCAAGAGGAGTAAGAAAAAAATCACTTTATATGTCAAGTTTTTAGAACATCAATTCCTCTATATTTCTTTATAAGTATAAAGATAATGATTAGCTTGGTTCTCCAAAAGATATAAGGAGCACTTCTAATTATGTTTTCTATCATAAAGTTGGGGTTTTCAACAATAATTCAAAGAAGCAATATTTTAGCACCAAGAACAAGAATTTAAGCTCTAGAATCAAACTAGACACTATGGTGTTGGAGCATTACTCATCAAGGCTTGGAATTCAAGTTTGTAGAAGGCTTCCCTCTTTTTTTTTGAATTTCAATTATATCAGTTACTTCTAGTTTCTAATTGAAGAAAAGGGCAACCAAACTTTTGTCAAAAGCTATCCAAGCTCAATTAGATGTATCTTAACCATGTGTTTAAATTTCAAATGTATTTAAATATGTAATTGATAACATTTTTCTTTTATAATCTTTAGGATTAAATTTAAATTAATTTGAATATGCTTATTTTTGTAAGAATATTATATCAAGGTTCAAACTTGTAATGATATACATATTTAGATCTCATATATATATATATATATATATATATAATGAAGATGAAAGACTAATGGAATTAAACCATTTTTATAGATTTTCCCAACTTCTCTCTAGTCCTTACTCCTCGTGCTTAATCTAGAACTTTAAACTATGAGGTTTTCTTGTTGTATTTGTGTTCTTTAGCTTCTATTATACTAACATTTTCATTTATCTTTTTGCAACTCTTCCCCTTCTACTTTCCTTCCTTCCTTTTATTCATTTACTTTGCCCTTAATAATCACTTATTCTTGGATATGAAAATTTCATTTATAATTGAGTCTAAATCATAATCTACTTCACCTGAAACTCTAAGTAGTTCTTGTTTATCATTATGTTTGCAAATATTGTAGGTTTATTATCACTTTTGGTTACATGCACATTTGCAAGATGCAGCATGTTGAGAGGAGCATAGATGATTCAATAATGACTATAATGACATATGAGGGGAAACATGATAATGATATCTCATTACCTTAATAGACAGTGTTTTCTAAAAGATTGTCCTTATGTTGACACCTCTACTACTACCATGAATAATGCCAAAAGCAAGAAGACTAGAAGTTTATCTGATTTAAGGACTTCAACCAAGTGTTCAATGAGAATGGAAGAAATTATCAATGAGAGTGTCTTAAAATTTAAAGGTGAGGAGGCACTTGAGTTAGCACAAACTCTTCTCAACATAAGATTCAAAGTCATAAATTTAAATCCACCTCTTAATAGGGTTTTAAATTGAAGTACAATGTTCCCAACAAATAATAGTAATAATAATAATAATAATAATAATAGTATCAAAATTTCCTATTGCACTATTTTCTATTCTTTTTGTTAATTCTGTTAGTAATGGTATCAAAGCCATTAGCTTTTTTGTTAAGGGGGAGTAAGAGTGTAACCATAGTTATCAGTATAGAGAGAAATCAAGCGCAAGCATTAAAAGGTTAAATATAAGTAGAAAGGAACCAAATACGAGTGTCCTAAGGCGATAAGTCCTAGGAGAGATAATAAGACCATTGGTAGTCCTGAGGACGTAGGTAAGGGAATCTCTATGAAACCTTCTCTAACTTTAATTGTAGGCCTATCTCTTTCCTGGTAAGTATGTATACTATCTTCTGACTCTTTACATCACGCCATGACTTTAAGGCCTCTTCTTCAAGTGTCTTAATTGAAAATTTTGATAAATTTATTGACACTTGGCAAATTCCAAAACCAACTAAAAAACAAATCTACAAAACTAGTTGGTTTAATCTTCTTCACAAAGCCAACTACACCATCAAAATAGAGAAACAAGATTGTCATTTCTCTAACCCATTTGAAACCATAAAACTTCTTTTTTTTTTGGCTTCTATCAAACACCACCAAAAACATTACAATTACTTGCACTTTGGTCTTGTCTAGGTAGGTATTAAACCTCTTTCCCATGAAAGGTTAGGCACTTTTATTCTAGTTGCTCTTAGTGATTGTCATCTTTTAAACTTTGATGATTCTCTCTTAGGTATCATAAAATCAAAACTATATTCTAGTCCAATTTATTTTAATTGTTATCTAGATTTCACAGTTTGCATGATAAGAACATGCTTGACATTTTGACCCTATACATCAAAGTTCATAATAACAAATTTGCTAAAGGATCAATTTCGCTTAGCCCAGTGTATCAAATACATTATATGGCTATGAAATCATCATTCAATGCAAAAGCCATATGCCAAGGTGGAATAAAAGGAGAAACAATCCTGTGGGAAATGGACATGCATAAGGCTAACCTTCAAACTCCCAAGTATACTAAATGGCATAAGGTAAGCTTGCCTGAAACTTAGAAACTTGAAAATATTATTGCTCCAAAACCTCCTATGACAACTAATGTCAATAAAATAACCCAACATCGTGATAGTAGTGTTAGCATATCCTTTGCTAGACACTCTACCAGCGTCATATCTAAATTCAATAAGGATAAAGATCTTGACACAAAAATTGCAAACTATTTACAAAGAAGCAGATCTACTAGGCATCCATCTAGTCATACTAGAATAGGAAGCCTACAATCTAACCTTATTGGTATAGATTTACATAGACAAGTACCTCAAGCAACATATGCAACCTCGCCTCTAAGATCCCTAAAATCCCCTGGTGCATCAGCATCACAAGTTTAGTTTCCTATAAAACTTGTGGTACATCTTGAGCTCAATGTCTTGGAAAAAAAAATTTTAAAAAAACCTTTTGAAATTAAAAAAAATATAAAAAAAAGAAATCTTGAGAAAAGAATTTTATAGTGATTGGAATAAAGAAAAACATAAATGGTTTTTAAAATATTTTCAAAATGAAAAAAGACTAAAAGTTTAGCAAGATTATTATGATTGGATGATTAGAAATAAAAAAAAAATGTTATATTCTTCAACAAAAAGAATAGAAAATAGTGCAATAAAAAATTTTGATATTTCATTAAAACTTGTAAAAAAAACTTGCAATGCTTTGAAGACTACTAAAAATCTCTTACCAGAATTTACAAGGAGGAGTGTAATTGGAAGCTTCTTTGTTTTTTTTTTTTTTAACAAAGATTTAATTCCCTTTTATTGGCAAAGAGGCCTCTTTAGATACCATCTAAGATGGAAAGTTGGAAGAAAAGGACAAAAGATCTTTTGGCTGAAGGAATCTACTTTCACTTGGTACTATTGTTTTACCATGAGATAATGACAAAAGTACTATCAATAGAAAATGAAGATAAATTATTTCATCCGACATTTAACTTTTACCTTTTCTTTTTACCTTTGTCCTTTTCTACCAACGATTCCTCTAGATTTTGTTTGTTTGTTCTTTTGGTCTTTTCATCCATGATAACCAGGGGTCTATAAATGTAGTTAAACAAATCATCATTTGCAAAAGGATCAAAAGAGAATAACATTGAGCTTGTTCCACCAAAAGTTATTCTGCTTTTTGGAGAGTTTTCCTAAGGGAGAGAACATATTTTTCTTTGGAAGTGTAACTAGTAAGGTGTGCCTGAGACTAAGATTTGTGAGCCAAAAAGTGAGATTTGCTGGCCTCAATGGTGTTTCAATGGATTGGATTTTTGTTGAACCATTTGAGAACACTAGCTTTGTGTGCCTTTTCTTGGCAAGTTTGTGAAAATTGGTTCTAGAATTTTACTTTATAGATGTATCGAAGGACTAAAGTTCCTATGAGCAATTCTAGCCTATATTGGAATTCCCATGTGTAACACCATGGAAGTTTGAAGATATAGCATAATTGAAGTAATTTAAGATACGTTGCTTCATGAGTAGGAGCAGCATATTGAGCTTCAAAAGTGTTGATTCCTTCTTGGATTAGTTTTAGGAAGATTTCCTTGATTAGACCAAACCAAGGCCACCATTGCATGAACCATAAGGGAAACCTAATAGAAATATGACTTTCCTAGGAAAAATAACCAAGAATGTCTAAATTAAGAATTTTGAAAATAAAGTGTATTGTACTAGGCTTACTTATAATCCTAATAAGAAAAATATTGGGTGAAATTTGAAGTTTGGTAAATTAAGGTTTTAAAGGTGATTTGGGTGCAAGGATGGCTAAGCCATTCATTTAGGTGGATGATTTTGAAGACTTGAACAATTAAGTAAGCATATTCATTATTTTGGATGAGATGTTTGATTTTTATTGATGAAGTATCAATCAATATGGTTTCATAAAATTGGTAATTCTTTTTGGAGTCTCATGGTTTATAAAGTCAAGTTTTGAAAAGTCTTTGGGTAGAAATTTTAGGATCTTCATGAAAAAAAATCCATATTCAACCAACTTAATATTTTGGAAACTAGGTTTCTTAAAATATGGTTGAAAGTTTTTTGAAGATTTTAGAGGGGTGTCAGAAATAGCCACCTTTGATTTTTTAAAATCAATTTTTAGAAGGGGTAGTGAAATTGTGACCACCTCTTGTTTTTTGGAGGTTAATGACAAAACCATCATTTGTTTTGAAGAAGATGAGGTTGATGGCAAAACCATCATTTGTTTTGAAGAAGATGACTTCTTCTATTTTGGTGATGATGAAGAGACAACTTGTTTGCCTTTTGTTGATACCTTAATCATGGCATTATCTATAAAGATGATGATGGAGTTGATCATCTTTTTTATTTTGCTATTAACCTATCTTTATAGGCTTTATCAAACTAGGCCTTTAAAAGTTTTTGAGTTTTAGGGTTTAAGTCCTCAAATTTGGGTGTATTTGAAATTGAAGACTCAGAGGAGTCATTAGTAGCTTGTTTTCTTAGGTTTAGTATTTCTTGTGAATTATATGGGCTATTTCTCGAATGATTGAACATTTTAGCCCATGTTTTTGGTTTGTTTGTTTAGGTTTTTGGCAATTAGGCTTGGTTTTTCTTTTTGGATTTTCTAGGCATTTTCTGAAGAGGTTGTGGATTTGGTTCCTTGAAAAAATTACCTTGTAAGAAAATTAGGTAAATAATTAGAAGAATCTTTAATATATTCAATGTCAAAATCAAAAATGCTTAAAATTGCTTACCATCTTGCAAAAACTTGTTTTGATGCAAGATTTGGAACATTTTTTTGTAAAACAAATTTTATAGGTTGACAATCAATTCATAATAAAAATTTTTTATTCAACAAATCATTTTAAAATTTTGAAATGGATAAAACAATCACCAAATTTTTCATTTTAACAATGGAATATCGTTGTTGACAATCATTCCAATGTTCTAAAGTGAAATGGATAAGTTGTTCTTGTTGACCATTGACTTATTTCAACACTCCTTCATACCCTAAGTTAAATGCATCTGTTTTAACAATCTTAGGTAGGTTAGGGTAAGTTATATGCAAGCAAGGTAACTCTTTTACTTGTCATTTGATTTCCCTCACAATAGTATAATGTTCCTCGGTCCAAGGTTGAAAGGATTTTCGTTTGGACAACTTTTCATGAGGGGCTTACAAACAAGGTTAAGTTTGGAATAGAAATTAAAGACATAATTCAAGCTTCTTAGGAAATGCTAAAGATGAGATTTGTCTAAGATTTCATCAGGAAACTTATCCGCAAAGGCTAAAGCTTTAGGAAAAGGAGTGAGCATACCTTGTTGGATGTAATGTCCTAAAAACCTTACCTTGGTTTGGAATAATTCAAGTTTGGATTTGGATAAGGCTAAATCATCTTTCTTAGTGGCTTAAATGAAACTTTAAAGAGGCCTAAAATGCTAATCTAAAATTTTAGAGAATACTAGAACATCATCAATGTAAATAATGATGAAATACATATAAGGCAAATAAATTTCAATCATGATTCTCTAGAATCCAGAGGGAGCATTTTTAAGGCTAAATGGCATAACATTCCATTTATACTATCCAAATGGAATAGTAAAGGTTGTTTTGTAATGATCCTTTACATGAATTTGGATTTGGCAAAATCCTAATTTCATATCAAATTTGAAAAAGATTTGGGCTCTTACTAGCCTTTGTAACAGATTATTTTGATTTGGAATTGGATATCTTATCAATTCCAATGCATCATTCAAGGGTTTGAAATTGATTATCAATCATAGGACACCACATTTTAGTTCAACATTTTTATTGACATAAAAGGCATCGTAACTCCATGATGATTAGCTAGGACGGATGATCCCTTTCTGTAGAAGTCCATCAATCTCCTATTTATAGTGTTTGACCAATTCAAAATTCATCTGAATGGGTTTGGCTTTAGTTGGAATGTTCCTTTCATCAAAATTTTTGACATAAGGCAAAGTAACCGTATGTTGCTAACAAAACCAAAAGGCTTTAGGAACATTAGAATAAATTAAAGTTTAATTTTGGTTTTAAGGATTTGGATTTTGTTTTGAAAAATAGGAGAAGGTAATTGTAGTTCAAGTTGTTTGAAACACTTTTCAGATTTTAAAAATTGAAGATGGGACTCTTTTGTTTAGAGTAAAAAGTTAATTTTGTCTGATTTTTGAAAAGATAAATTTTTAAGAAGGTTTAAGTTTCTTAACTGGGGTTTTTCATTAAAAGAAAAGGTAATAGATTGACCTAGGATTTGAGTATGGATTCCTTGGTTGGATACTTGGAAAGGTTTAATCATATTAAGAAAAGGGTTTCTAAGGATTACTCTTTGTTTGACGTTTCGAACAAGGACAAAAAAGGTTTAGATAAAGATTCTTTGTTGGCAAACTTGTATTTCAGGAAACTTGTAGTCAACCTATAGCCTATGATTGCTGGTAGACTTAAGTCTTTCCATCATTTTTTTAAAGTACTTGGTCGAGACAAGTCCTTATTGTACACAATTAAGGTTAGCACCAGCATCTACAAGGGCTATTGTCTCCAAAGAAAACTAGTTAGCAATTTTTAAATGAATTGACAAGTCATTTTTAAGTAGTAATTTCTGTTAAAAGAAATGGAAATTCATTATTTTCGAGGCTTTTAATATTTAGATAAGGTGTTTTGGAAGGTTCTGATTTATCCAAATTTTCTTAGCTTTGTGGGTTAACTAGATCCAATAAGGATAATAGCATTTGATGGTCTTTGGTTTGTTATGCTTTAAGTTCATGGATCTTATGTTTGATTTGGTTTATTTCATACTTTAGATCCATGATGGTAATTGGTTTGGTCTGGTTTTGATCAAATCGGTTCAAAACATCCTTAAGATTATAAAGGGTTTGGACTAATTAGATTAGAGTGTTTGTGTTTAGAAATGGGTTTTCAAGTAGTTTTTGTAGAAACTGGACTTTGGGTTAATTGGTTGTTTCCTAACAAATCAGGTATTTCAAGAATTTGTTCTTAATCACATGTTAGGACGCATACCTTTTTTTCATCATATCCAAATTTGGTTTTAGACGATGAGGTTCAAAGCTCATTAATTTAAAGTCCAGCTTCATTCTTAGAGGATAGCTCAGGACTATTGTCTTTTGAAGTCTCAATCAATAAGGCTTAGAGCTGGGCTTGCATAGTTTCTGTGAGTTCAAGAGTTTAAAGTTTTGTGTTTAGTTTGCAGTATCAAGTCGAGTGTCTTAGCTTTCCACACTTGTAACAGGTATACTTGGTCATTTGGTCTTTTGTTGGTTTGAACTTTTTGGGCTTCTTTTCTAACTTGGGCTCAATAAATTGTCTAAACTGTTTTGGTTTAGTTTTTTTTTGTAATATAGATTTTTAGATTTAGTGGGTTTGTATTATTTGGCCTTTTTTTTTTTTTTTGGTACAAATTGTTATCAAACTAAGCATAAAAAGATTTGAGTTCCTTCTAAGTCTATTATTGCTCTTTTTTTATTGCTTTTGTAATTTAAGATTTGCATAGATTTTAACCCTTCCTTTTGGACAAAATTGATTAGTTCACCATATGCAAGTTGATGGTAAGGTATTTGACCATTATATTGATTTTTTAATTTGGTTCTTACCTTATTTCCAAGCAATTTGGGTAAACTAACTAGGAACTTTTCCTTCTAAAAGGCCTAATTTGCATCTTTCTACTGCATGACATGAGTTAGAAACATATCTTTGTACCATTGGAAATTATGCAAATATTTGCACTTGAGATTGGATAAGAGTTCTATAAACTTATCCTTTAGGTGAGAAGGATCACCTATAAAGTGTTTGGTGATAGCAAAAATAAGGATTGCTACCACATCAGTAATAGTTCTACCATTTTCATTAAGAAGAGGCTCATTATGAATATCTCTTTTGATGGCCTGAAAAATTATGGTGTGGTCAATTAGAGTGAAAATGTGATCCCACCAACCTTTTAATTGGCCAAAAAATCTTACAACTAGGATTTCTGCAATGGTTTGGTCAGATGTGTGACTATGGGTTTGATAAGCGTTTGATACCATAGTCATTTGTTGTAGGAAATTTAGAATCTAATATTTAGAATACCCATCAATGTTCCATTCATAAATTGAATTAAAACTATATTTAGCTTGAAGAAATGATGGATTTTCTTCAAAGGCAAGGTCAAGGGCTGTAGGCCTGGGATAATACATCCATATGGATGATCCCATAGGTTCAGCTTTAATACATTGTACCTTTAATGACTTAGTGTCCAAAATTGAGGTTTATGATAAGTTACTGCTGGTTGCCAATTCTTGGAGGGCATGTTTACCTTACTGGATGAAGCATCAACCTTTAATTCCTTTAGAGCCTATAACCTTTGCATCAGAGCTTGACAAGATTCATTAAAAGCATTATTTGAAATTTGAAATGGTTTAAAAACAAGTTTTGAAAACCCTAGGATTTCTTCAAAAATTTCTTTTGAAATAGAAAAGTTTAAAATAGTAGCATCCATATTAAAAAGTTGGGTGCCTATGGTTTACAAACCTTTATTTGTATAATTGTTTTGGTCAATTAGTTTTTGAATATCTTTTGGAGAAAAATCTTCATGTTCTTAATGAATTTTAAATGGTGAAGCCAAAATAGTAGCTCCTTTATATTTAAATTGAATTTCACATAATAGAGGATGAATAAACTCAACTTTCGAGTCATTCATTAACTCCCATTGTTATGATTCTATTTAAGCTTGTATTTCATCTTTTTCTATAAAAGAAGTCAAAGGATATTCATATCCCCACTAAAAGCAATACTCATCAAACCAATCGAAGAACAAAACATGTTTTTTATTTCTGATCATCCAATCATAATAATCTTACTGGACTTACAATCTTTTTTTCATTTTGAAAAACCATTCACATTTTTCTTTATTACAATCATCATAAAATTCTTTTCTCAAGATTTTTTTTTTATTTCAAATAGTTTTTCTAAATCTTTTTCCAAGACATTGAGCTCGGGATATACCTCAAGTTCTACATGTTATTGAACTTGTGATGCTAATGCATTGGGGGATTCCGGAGATCCTGGAGGCAAGGTTGCATATGCCACTTGAGGCACTTATCTGCATAAAGCTATACCAATAAGGTTAGATT
The DNA here is from genome assembly GCA_037832345.1 of Rhizophora mangle. NCBI lineage: Eukaryota > Viridiplantae > Streptophyta > Magnoliopsida > Malpighiales > Rhizophoraceae > Rhizophora > Rhizophora mangle. The sequence goes on along the minus strand of JBAPLJ010000181.1, from coordinate 4,099,366 downwards.
ATAGGCTTCTTATTCTAGTATGACTAGATGGATACCTAGCAGATCTACTTCTTTGTAAATAGTTTGCAATTTTTGTGTCAAGATCTTCAGCCATCATGATGTTGGGTTATTCTATTGACATCAATTGTCACATGAGGTTTTGGAACAACAATATTTTCAAGTTTCTAGGTTTTAGGAAAGCTTACCTCATGCCATTTGATATACTTAAGAGTTTGAATGTTAGCCTTGCGCATGTCCATTTCCCTTAGGACTATTTTTCCTTTTATTCCACCCTAGTAGATGGCCTTTGCATTAAACAATGATTTCATAGCCTTATAATGTATTCAATACATTAGGCTAAGCGGAATTTATCCTTCAACAAATTTGTTGTTGTGAACTTTGATTTGCAGGGTAAGAATGTCAAATATGTTGCTATCATACAAAGAAACTATGAAATCTGGATAACAATTGAAATAAATTGGAACAGAATACGAACTTGATTTTATGATGACTAAGAGAGAATCATCAAAGTTTAAAAGACGACAATCTCTAAAAGTAGTTAGAATAGAAGTGTCTAACCTCTTCATGGGAAAAAGGTTTGATACCTACCTGGACAAGGCTGAAGTACAGGTAATTGTAATGTTTTTGATGGTATTTAACAGAAACAGAAGAAAAAAGTTTAAAGGTTTCAAGTGAGTTAGAGAGATGACAATCTCATTCTTCCGTTTTGATGGTATAATCGATTTTGTGAAGAATATTAAATTGATTAGTTTTGTAGATTTATTTTTCAGTTGATTTAAAAATTTGTCAAATGTGAATAAATTTATCAAAATTTTTAATCAGAATTTTTTCTAGATTATAACACTTAAGGAAGAAGCCTCGAAGTTATAACTTGATATAGAGAGTCGGAAGATAATAGACACCGGGAAAGAGATGGGCCTATAGTTGAAGCTGGAGAAGGAGAAGGTTTCGTAGAGATTCCCCTACCTACGTCCTCGGGACTACCAATGATCTTTTTGTCTCTCATGGGACTTGCTGCCTTGGGACACCTGCATTCAGCTCCTTTCTACTCACACTTAACCTTCTAATGCTTGCGCTTAGTTTCTCTCTGTACTGATAACCATGGTTTTACTCCTGCTCCTCCAACAAAAGAGCCAGTGGCTCTAATACCAATCTATTATTATTATTGTTATTATTATAAGTGGGGTTTTACATCGGAACATTGTTAGGTAGTTCCCCGCTAAAGACTAAATTGAGAACTTTGCAGTTACGGACGCCAGCTTGTTAAACGAATGAACTGCTGCACTACACTCAATAGCCGCTATTGTCGTCCATGGACTGATTGGTTTTCAAATAAACATACCGTACTAAAATGAATGTAACACCATTTGATCTTGGTCTAACAACAGCAAATGCAAAACATTTTTATGCAATCATAAGCACCAGTTAGCCAGAGATACAGCAATCGACAGCAGACGGCCAATTAGTCCTCCTGGGCCTTAATATTCTCAAATTGGTCTCTCTTTTCCAAGATGGGGGTTGAATATTTCTCCTCTTAACTTAGGCTTCTCACTTCTGGAATCGGTTTTCTTTTCATCGCTAGGTTTTCTTTTTTTTTTTTTTTTTTTTTTTCTCTGTTTATCTATCTCTTGTTTTTTGGGTGGGTGTATTATGAATGTTAGATGTAATGAACTTGAATCAATCAGACTTAAGTCATTAAAGTCATGCGGATGGACCCAAAGTCAACGCAACTACCTGAATAGATGAATTTACAATCTGGCAAACTCTACCCTCGGGCACGCCTTTATTACCGAAGATGTTTGCTCCAGGGTAAGAATATGCCACCATGTATAATCTTTCGTTCTTCAGGGTTTGTACGGTCCCCTTTGAAAGAAAATTGAAATTAGATCAGGATACAGAGCTCGGCAAGCCAAATGTTCACGACCCATTTTCATTTTTATGAACTGATAAATAATGTGGGAGACTTTAATGTTATCCTGTAATCAAGAGATGATATTAATATCAATTCTTGATAATGTAGAACAAGCTAAAATGAGCCACCAGAACTAACATTTCTATGACTATCTACGTGAATATCATACATAAACTGATGATTCCGACAATTGCAGCCATGAGACATTCGACAATTCAACAAACTACATAACATCCTTATCTGACTGAAGATCAATCGTAACCCAATGGCATCCACAACTAAAAAACCCCTACTACATTTTTACACTGTCAACAATTTCAATCTACTGAAGTTGTTTTCTCCAGTTTCTCGAAGATGAAATCCCCACTGAACTCCTTCTCTACGAGATAGAGTTTCTCCGGTTTCTCAGAGATGAACCAGGGGACTTCTTGTCTCCAGGAACCATGGAAGTTGGACTATGTGAACTACCTGATGTATCTGAGCTTCTGTTTTCTCCATGGCCCTTACCCACAGACCACAACATATAAAATATCCTCCTTGATCTAGATGGCAGCAATTGGGCACCACTTTTGCTGTTTTTGCTGCTTCGCTTATCTAGCTTTCCATTTTTGGGCAGTTCATCAATCTTCAAGCAACTCATGTGTTTATTGAGAGATTTGTGATCATTGGCTGCTGGCTTCTCGCATTCTTCATCTGTGTTAGCTGTCAAATTTGGAGTATCACAAGCATTATTGTCTACAGCCTGGACGCCAGCAGCTGCCCTAAGCTGCTCAAAAAAGAGGACTTGGACCACCACACGAAGTGGGAGCTGCTCATTTTGTGCAGCATGCATGGATGCATCCATTGTCAGCCTTTTAACATCCATCACCCCACATATCTTCTTCCTTTCAGCCTTTGTTACACTGGGGTGCTCCTGCAACCCAACCACCCATTAGTACATAGCATAATTGTTCTCTCTTGCATTTTTCAATCAAAAGATGTCAGCATCTGCATTCTTGCCTTTAAATTCACTGGAAAATGAGGCTTAAAATGTGCACTGTGTACTTATGCCTTTACAAAACAGCAATACACAATAATAACTTAGAAAGAAACAACAATAAAAAGTTCCCCTAACACCACAAATATGAAGCATTGATAGACCTAGGGTCCTCTTCACTAATCCTAAGCATTCACCTAACTGTCAAGCTATCTACCATGAATCAAACCTCAGTCCACTATCTGTAGCATCTCAACATTTTCCGTCTCAGATACCTAGGGCAGAATATAGGTCAATTTGGTGTGGTAGTTGGGTTTCTAAATGCTGTTCAAAAAATTGAAAGAAAAAAAGTTGGGTTTCTAAACAAGTAGCATCACCATCCTAAAGTTGGCTTCCAAAACACACTCAGGGACAACATCAGCAGGGCCACACTATTTTTGTTGAAAAATATCTTGAAATTATTATCTGTGAGTTTGCACAGGTGCACACATGTTTCCAAGAGCTCAGCATATATGACTGAAAACATCAACCAGAAAGTAAATGAATCTGGCGCACAAAGTGCAGAAGGCTACCTTCAAGAAGATGTCGATAGCTTTGTACAATCCATCATGACTTGATCTCGCAGAGTCTGGAATTGAACTAGCCACCTCTATGAAATTGGCGACACTGAGATTGGGATCATGTGCAATTTCAATTAGATAACCATCAATCAATTTACCAACCATTAACAAGGATCCATGCCCTTTCCCTGAGCCAAAAGTTTCAATTCCGTTCCTCTCAACATTCGAATCCCAATTATTCTTTTCTTGAATCACATAATGATTCACCATGCACAGAACCAATTCTACATCATATAGTGTGGTTTGTGGAGGCTGTGCTGGGATAAATAAATCCTTAATTGCAACCTCATGCAATCGTGTACTAATCCTCAACACCAAATCTTCTCTGGACGAATCATTCACTCCAACTAAAACAGCTATTTTCAACATTTTCAGCAAGAAACCACATGGACAACCCCCATGCTTAGCTGAAGGCAACAAATAAATGAGCGTTTCTACCAAATATTTGTACATCTGAGTATGATCATCAGAAACCAAATTGTCATATGACTCTGGCAACCACCTGACTGCATAAGTTTTTAGTGCCTCCCCAATCACTGCACCATCCATCCTGCCCTTTGATTTTATAGAAACCATGATTAGCTTGTAGAAATCAATCTCCAGTTCACATATATCTTCAACCCACCAATCCCTTGGAACAGCTTCAATTTTCTGTTGGAAATTGATGTTGTCTACTTTATCAGGCACCAATAGCTTCCGTTTATATGTGTAGGACCAAGTAATGTTTGCAGGATCAACAGAGGTTTTCGATGCAATGGAATCTATGCACCTTCCAACAATCTTTAGCTCTTCAGACCATGGCAAAAGAGACCTGGTGGTTTGAAGAGCAATAATGGAGTCTTTCCAGCTGCAGAAGATGCCAGATGTCAGGAATACCTCAATTTTGAAAATAAGATTGCCTCTGTCAACATCTTCAGTCATCTCAAGATACTCAGCTGCACAACGGGCAGCCACAACATTGTATGCATTGAGAGTAACCATCATTCCATAGCAAAATTTTGCACAAATTTCAAAAGCCTTCGGACCACCAGGAAAATCAATCATACTAATTTCATCAGAATTCTCCTCACTGGCTTTCAACACCAGCTTTTGAATGCAATTACACTTTGATAAGAGAGGGAACTGCAAAAGTGCATAACAGCAGTGCATTGGAAAACATGAAAAGCTAGAAGGAAATTAAAAACTGAAAATCTAATTGTGCAGCAGCTATTTGCTGAACAAGCATTCTAACATCTTATTCGAAGTATTTGTTGGATGCAATCCACTTTATGTATTTGCAAAAATCTCAATAATGAGAAATTCAGCACAAAGTCAAATTGACACTCAATCTAACTCTTCCGCCTTAATTTTAAAGCTGGCAAGGTAAATCCATCTTCCATGCAGTGTTTTACACTATCTGCAGCCAGACTGACATTTCAAACATAATCATCTCCAGATGTTCACAGTATCAAAAGATAGCAAAGTGTTTAACAGACCAAGTTTTTAAACAGTCACTGAGCATAATCACCAAATACTCACGCTTTGAGTACTATAACCATCATTAACAACCAGCAGCTGCATCAAAGGCACCCAACTACATGCTGTAGCCACCCAGGCACACACATGTACGGTCCCAAGCTTTGTCATGTGGTAATGAGACAGAGAATAGGTCTACAAATCAACTTGGGCTCCCACACCACAAATTGATCCAATTGGTATTTCACCATCCAACATATAACTATTCCCCCATCCCTTATCCAATGTGCAAGTGGTGTCACACATGCAAAGCCTACAGTGCAAATACCAGTTCCAAAAATTTTCAAGCTCATAGTCAAAGCCAACAATACAACACTTCCTCATGAGGAATAACATAGTGGCTTTCCTTTAGAGGACTCTCAATTTGAAAATGTCCATGCATGTTCATTTGAATGCAACAAATAAATACAGCAAATCTTACTAATTATGCTTGTAATCTACAAACAATAGATACAAGGATATTTAAAGCCTGTACCTTGTGGAGGTAAAACTTAACTTCATCAACTTTTATGGTGACATCTGTGGCCAGCTCAGATGACACAAACCTGCATGGGTACATTCACAACACAAACTTACTAAAAGGAAAGCTTAAGGTTAAGCGTGTGATGAACATATAACAGATGCAATTAAACGAAAAATGTTACAGCAAAGAGGAAGGGAAAAAAGGAAGAAATCTTCTGATTTATCTCAAAGGTCTAGCAAACTTTATGCATGGTATGAAAAAGTTACCGGAAAAGGGGCTAACTTGTCCACAACCAAGTATCTCTACTCAACAATCTCAAGGCATACTCTTGAATCACAATCAGGAAAAAAGAGAAAACATAGAAACTTTCAAACACAGTCACCCCATAAATTATAGGAATCAGATAACCAATCCTTGATAATACAAGGAACTTGCTTAAAATATACGGAATTTCAGTGCACACTCTCCTCTAACCATAGACACTGGTCATATAAATGCAATCTCTGCAACCATTTGAGCCATTGCCTGTCCACGTACCAACAGATCACACACAATATCAGACTCTAATTAGTAGGTGTATTCACTTCGGTGATGTGCGGCCTTGCACATCCCAACAGCATATTTTATTGAACATAAAGCTAAAGATCCATAATTAATTGGCTGATGGATTTGAAATTCCACAGTAACTAAAATATTACAATCTTCTCTACCTGCCCCACTAAAGCTCCAGTCTTAGAAACTAGAATTCCACATTCAGTGATCCAACGCCAACAAGACAGGGTTAGTGCCATCGTGCATCTTCCACCTACTGCCTTAAAATTCCAGGACTAAACAACGTAAGTTCTTTTTCGATCAGTCAACCCCTAGCCTCACATAAATTTCAAAGTCCTGTGAGAGGAGAGAGAGAGAGAGAGTGTGTGTAATTTCGGACCACTGGGGGACCATTAGTCTGCGGATATAAGAAAGAAAGAAAGAAAAAAATTAGTCATCGTGATGATTAAGCCTCCCCCCCCCCCTTGCATACCCTACCTTATCATACTTGGACCACCCACCAGCGGATCATAAAAAATTGATCACTGCACCCGCAGGACCACCTTCTGGTGTCTCCGGCCCTCTCTTTATGAGCAATGGCAATGATAGCAACAACAACGAGAGAAGAGAGAGAGAGAGCAAAAATAAAAGGAAAATGGAAGGAAATGAAACTGAAAGAAGAAGCACCCCTCACGCTATAACTTCATTTCTTTCATATCTCATATCACACAGTGTAAAAGACAACGTAAACTTTACCACTCCATATTATTGCTCAAACTAACAAACTAACATTATGTATCTACTCTTTCATGGTTAGCCGTATTAACCGAATTTCCAACTGGGGATGTATAAATTTCAAAAAGTAGCCTTTTAAAAATTAAAATTTTAAAAAACAAAAAACAATAGGCGTTTTGCTTTAGAAATTTCACATGCGAACCTTGAAGTACAGAAAATGCAAACATAGAGCACAAACATCATACAAAACCAGAACCAGTGGCAACGACCACCAGGGCAGGCAAGCAAAAGCCTCAGCATCAAAGGTAGAGTTCGGAAAAACGTTTAAGAAATTAAAACCACTAGCCTGTTGTTGGATTTGCCATCAGCTTGAAACGTATCAGGCTTGGAACCCAACTTCATGAACTTCATTTTTTTGGCGTGGACAATGAAAGCCCCACAAAATATAAATGTTCCAGAATTAAACCCTTCACGCAAGTACACAAACCACCTTGTTTACTATTTCCTAATCCACTAACTCTAACGCGTAGATGACCATTATCGCCCCCCAGTTTGCAACTCTCTCTCAAAAAGACGCCGTATTACGAGAGTCACTTTCTGTGAATCACTATTACACCCTAAAGAGATTATCAGCTATAAGAAGGAGGACCCAAATTGTCAGAAGCTTTTTTGGGTGGAGAGATGGGCAGAATTCCTTCTTCCGTCTCTGTGTGTCGTGTGTTGTGCGTTTGTGCATCGCTTTCTCCCCCACTTTGAAGCAGGCTGCAAGGAAACCAGCAGACTATAATATAATATATACCGTCCAAGAGCAACTGAGACAAGACAAGTTCATATCATATCAATAAATTCTCGCCGCCCTTACTTTTAATCAACCCTGCGCCACCCCGCTCCCTTCCTCTCCCTCTCTCTCTCTCTCTCTCTCTCTCTCTCTCTCTCTCCCTCTCTCTCTCCCTCCCTCTCTCTTCCTCCTTCCTTGTAGACGGGGCGCAAATGTCAAGGCCCTTTATCCCCCAGCCCCCAACCCCAACATTCTCTCTCTCTCTTAAGTGGATGTGGATCAATTGTCTGATCGGTTCGCCTCTGCCGCAGCTGTCCCCTTCCGCGTCCACTCTAGTTTTTTTTTTTTTTTTTTAACGTTGCTACAGCTACAGCTACAGCTACAGCTACCCTAGTGTGCCTTCCCTTAGCTCTCTGAATCTTGCAGGCGCGAATTTATGAGAACGAGATTGGATGAGGGAGTGTGTATTCACTACAATGTACGTTTGTATGTGCGCGTACACGTGTTTGACATCGCTTCACATTTGTGTACTATAAGTAGAGAATATGCCACTGTTTAACAATCTGACGCGCAAATTTCTTTTCCATTTCTTTTTTTTTTTTCTTTTATTTAAAAATTTTTATTTTTTAATACAACACATTCATAATAATATATTACATAATAAATAAAAAATTAAACACTATAAAAATTCAATTTTTCTCTCTTTCTCTCTCTACCACTCTCACTCTTGTCACTTTTCTCTTCTCTCTCTATTTTAAATTTTCAATTCATAAATCTTAAAATTTTTATATTTGTTTTTACTTTTTACAATTTTTAACATTTTTATTTTTTTATATTTTTTATTTCTTATTTTTTGAATTTTTATGAATTTAAAAATTTTGCAAACTTTTTTATTTTTTGTAATTTCAAAATTTTTTAAAAATATGATGTTGCATTTCAGTCAACGGCAAGAAGAAAATATGGCTCAAAACACGACATATTTTACAGCAAACTAATCAAAAATACTCACAATTATTGAAGATGCAAACATAAAGTATCTATTTTGAAACATAATTCTTGTAAATATAATTCAAAAAAACATGTAAACCAAAGTAAAATGATATTTTTTACCTTTATTTAATTATTATCATTAATTAATTAATGTCGCCGTGCATCGTGCATGCCACTTTTTTTTTTTTTTTTTTGTGGCTATTTTTCTACTTACTTTGCCGCCTTTGATTTTTCCTATTCCCGATTATGCCACTTTATTCTCTTCCACTGCTTCACATTTGACTGCTTATTTCTTCTTTTCTTCTTTTTTGTTTTTTAAATTTTTATATACAAAATTTAAAATTTTAACAATTTTTTAAAATACAAAAAAAAATTTTATTTCTAAGTTTTTATTTTTAAATTTCATATTAAATAATTTTTGAAATCATGATAAATTAATTAAATTTTATAATTAAGAAAATTTGATTTAAAGCTTTCTTTAATTATTATTATTATTAATTAATTAATTAATTTCGTCAATACCACCATGAATGCCATGTGATCTTCCTATTTTGCCACCATTGAATCTTTCTATTCTCGATTATGCCACTTTGTTCTTTACTACTCCTTCACCCTTGATTCTGCTTACTCTTTCGATCTTTTTGTTTTCTGTTTTTACTTTTTCCTTCCAGATACAAAAACCAAATTTTTGGTAGATTTTATAAAATGCACGAAAATCTTATTTCAAAACTTTCGTTTGTTTAATTCCACGACAAATAATTTTTAAAATTATGATAAATTAATTTAATTTTGTAATTAAAATAAGTTGATTTAATTTTTATTAGTTAAGTGGTGGTATGGTAAACTTGTTCCTCTCCTCATATATGATTAAATTAATTACTTTAATAAAAAATAACCTATATCTTGTGATTAACTCTGTACATAATTTTGGGAATCTACATTTAACTTTTCTGGTTTTTATTTACCATTGATTTAAATTCTGATCTCTATGCGGTTGCCAGGATGTTCCTACACTTCCATCCATATAGTAGAGTTTCTATTCCTTGGCAGTTCAATTATTCCAAATCTCTTTCTATTCCTGAAACGTGCATTTTCTACAGTCCTGTCAAGCAAACGATTGGGGCACCAAAATTTCATACTAAACGAAAGTGACCGAAACCCACAAAAAACACAAGCAAGTCTCGGCAAGGTAAATCTCAAATCGACGAGCAGGTGGGAAAAACTGAGAGATATAATTGATTGTAATTAAAATATAGTCTCTCCTTTTAGTTTTGAAAATGAAAATCAAGAGTCATTTCTTATTTTATCTTCTCATAATAAATCATTTACTTTATTACTTACCTTTTAAGTTATTTTTAATTTTAAAGAAAATTAAGAGTCAATTAGTGAGTGAGTTACGATTAGCCCTTTTCATTAGATATTTGTTAGTAAAAATTTAAAATATTTATAAAAATATTATTATAAATATCCTAAAATATATTATATTAACCTAAAATTATTTAAAGTAAAAAGATCATTTTGAAATTAGATTTTGGTGTTGATCTTTTCAATAATGGCAGCGCTATTAAATATTTTAGCAAAAAATGTATCTTAATTATTTTTTTTGTTAACTTTGACTAATAACTATTAATTAATATATGGTATATAAATTATTATAAAATTTAAATTTTATTATATTAAATATAAAATTTTTTTAAATAATTAAATTTAAAAATATTAAAATTTGAGTCATCTTGACAAATTGATTAAATTTAATTAGAAAAAAATTTAAATTTAAAAATAATTCAAAATTTTAATTAAAATTTAATTTATCATGATCAATTTTTTTTAAAAAAAAAAAAAAAAAAAAAAAAGATTATTATATTATTTTTTATTTTAAAAAAATATATATAATTAAATTTTAAATTTTAAATTAAAATTATAATATTTATATAATATATTTTATATAAAAAAAAATAAATTTTTTTTATTTTTATTATAAATTTTATAAATATTTATTTAAAAAAAAAAATAAATTCATTCATGATTTAATTTTTTATATATTATTATTATTATTATTATTATTATATATAAAAACACATGTATACTAATTTTTATATATATATATATATATATATTTTATTTAATTTATATAATTTTTAATTTATTATATTTATTTTATTATTTAATATTTATATTTATTTAATTATTTTATCTAATTATTTATTTTTATTTTTTTTATTTATAATATTCAAAAATTTTCTATATATAAAAAATATACATATATTTAAATTTGTATCACAATATTATAAATAATACACACATATATAAAATCTATAATATATTTATAGATATTTTATAAAATTTAATTTATTAAAATAATAAATAAATAATAATAAAATTTATTTATTATTATATATATATATAAATAATAAATAAATATATAATTAATTTAAATAATAAATAATATAATATAATATATATTTTTTAATATTTAATAAAATAAAATAATAATTTTTAAAAATTTAAGTGATTCTAATTAAAATAAATGAAATGTAACTTTAATTGAGAGTGACTTGCATTCGATTCAATTATACGTTCTGACATCTCTAGACTAGGGGCGTATCTCCCCTTCATATGGTCCTAAGCACACTAAGCTAAGAGAGTACGGTTGGGGTGGGCTCACCCATCTTGATTGCACGTCTAACAAATTGTACTGCCAGCTCCCTTCCGAGTTCGGACCACCAATTCAGAAGAGTCCTCCTTATCCTTTACAGCTGCTCTGCCTCATAATTGCGAAATTCAACTACCGATGTACCCCTGCAGAAATAAAGCAATTAAGGTAGGGCAGCCAATATGGTTTACCGTACAAGTGGACTCAAATGCTAAACCTTATTAAATATATATCATATACAGAATTTTTATTAAATGTAGCACAGCTGCATTTGCCGAAAATATGGCATAAACGGTTTGAATTCAACAAAGATTTCCTTTTTATTCTCTGAATATATATATATATATATATATATATATATATATATCAATTAGTAGCTAAAACTTGACAATTAGCCACCACAGTTTTGTAAAGATATTTGTTCAGAACTTCATATTGATTTGTGATTGTTTACAATGTGAAGGTAGACCATCCATTTATCGTCTATAGATTGTCAAACAGAAAAGAGAAGCCTAAACTAAAGTAAGGCTTTACCCTTTTTTTTTTTTTTTTTTTTTTTTTTTTCTGAGGTGGATTTGGATGAAATGCAACCAGCACACAGTAATTCTTTGACAAAAGCATGTCCCAGTTTGAAAGATCCCATGGGAGGGTCTTTAATAAAGAAGAAAATTTGTAGTTGAAAGGGCATCAATTAAACGTTTAAACAAAAAAAGAGAAAAAAAAAAAAAGATATATAATTAAAATTATTGATTATACAAAAATAATAATAATATAAATGTGAATTCACATTTATGTCGCCTAAAAAGGCAGGCATGAAGACAAATTACGAAAGGAACGATGGGGGACCCAAAATTGGCATATGATAATGTTGTTGATGGGGCTTTAACTCGGCAAGGCCGATATGGGGGACCATATTTTTACTCTCAATGACCAACCAATCTGTTTGGTTTTATAAAATATATGCGAGTCCAGTCTTTTGGAGTGATGTCCTGCTTGGTTTACACCTTGCAGATTCTCTCCAGTTTTTATGCTCCTATAAAGCTCGACATAACTGGACATTTTTGGACTATCTGCTTATCTTGGGATCAACCTTTGCACGCCTGCCCCACTCCCCAGACCCAACAAGAACACATACCCCACTCCCTCCATTCTTTCTTTTCACTCGAAATATAATTTGCACAAATAACCATAACGTAGACAAACGAACAACCATAACATGCAAGCGAGTTCATGGTAATTGAGTCAGGAATCCTTACATCAAGTCTTATCCGATCTTTCTAGCAACAACATCAGAATACAAACATCATGCAACAATATCTATGCAATTCTATAGTATACCTATGTCACATGACTTACATTCCCTTTTCAAGCTCGTTTTAGTATATTCTTCATCCAATTAATTATAAAATTTAACGTAAAATGTTTTAACCTTTTATATTATATTTTAATTATTTATATTTATTTTCTTTTATTAAGATATTATAATTATTAAAATTATTATGTTTTATTAATTATATAATTAACATAATTGTTCAAGAAAACAGAATAAGTTAAGGTCAGATTGACATTGTATTAAAAATTTACCAAGTATTGATAAAATTAAAGATGCCACAAAAGTGTAAATTCAAGAACCTTTAACGCTTGGTTACTTTTCACACTCTCAGAGGACAAAGTCAAATTTCTGTCCCGTCTCAATCTTCATTTTCATACATTCAAACACTGCGTTTTTTACCTCCAACATCATCGAAGATTACTATCAATACCCGTTGATGAAAATCAAAAGCAGTCCCAAGTATTCTTTTCCAACTCAAGGCCCCATAGACCCAAGACTCATCCAGTGTAGTGTAAATAAAAACTTATTGTACAAAAGATCTCTATTCCCACATTTTGCTCCTTGTAGAACTGCATTACCAAATTATCATATTTTGGGCTTACAAAGGATGGCCCAAAAGAGGATTAGACGCATGTGATCAAACATGTTATGGGCACTCAAGGTTATACTACCCCTTAGTATGCCATGACTTATAATTAACGTGATTCAGTTTAATATTGCTTTTCTCTAATAAATGTGTATTGCAATTCATTGGCTACTTGAACTCCGGGAATAAGAATCATACTTGCACTTTGGAGATGCCCTTTTAAGTTTCTTCTCTGCTCCATTGTTTGGCTATTTTTCAACTCGGCTAAAATGATAAATCAATACTGGATAGGATACTCAATTATATTTTTTTTTTTCCAAATTTTTATTTTAACTATATTAGGTTTTTGATATAGTAACTTCTATATTGTGCTTTGTAATTTGTTACTACAATGAAGACAATCCAAAAATAAAGATTATGCATATAAAAATTCTAGATGGCTTGGGTGAAAGGAGATAGTAAAGGAGGGATCTTAAAAAGAGAGACAAGTGAAGTTAGCCAAAAATTTGGTTTGCTGAAGAAAAAGAAAATAAAAGGTGGTTTTAATATACAAGATTTTCAAAATAGTATTTATAGAAAATACTACAATAAAAAATTTGTTTTTACAAGTCAAATTTGTAACTTTTAGATCACATTTAATAACTTAAAATATTATAATTTTAGATCTTTCGTTCTTGTGCAATTTTTTCTTACTAGTAAAATTTATTTTTTAAGTATTATTCTTTTTTACAAGAATTTTGGTATAAAAATAATTTTATATTATTATTCATACAACTCTATTCTAATTATGTTCTTTTTAATAAAATTATAGTTTATATATATATATATATATATATATGTGTGTGTGTGTGTGTGTAATACAAGTAAAAAAATTAGTTAAACTTTTAAATTCATTGATTTTCATCAGTATTATCAAACTTCAAGTTAAATGTATTTAACTTTTATGTGGTTTATTTTCTTAATTTTATTTTCATGATATTTTAGTATATACTATATTACTTTTAAGATTTCTAATTTTGTCAATTGAACTTTTTTTGTCATGATTTCATTGTTTTTAAATCTTTTAAGTATAAAAAAGTTTACAAAATTTTATGAGATATTCAATTTTTTTAGTCAACATACTAATGGATTCAGGTCCATACCCATGAGTTCTAATGTACGAGATAAATATGATAACTCAAAAAAATTAAATCTCATAATATTTAAATTTTATAATTTTTTTTTATTACAATTATACAAGAGTTTTAAAATTAATGAATTTATAAAGACTGTCTTACTTACTATAACTAAAGACTATAAGAATTATACAATGTAAATTAAAAATCATAGAAAGGCAAAAAACCAAAAAAGTAAATCATACACTATAAATTAATCACCTCCCTTCTCTCTTTCTCTCTCTCTCTTCCTTAAAGGTTTAGGCAGTAAGAGTTGTTTCCTTTTTCTCTTTATGGATCACCATCAAAAGTTGAATGTTTCAAAAATGGGGATTTATAACAACCCATTAATTAGACTTGAAAAAAGAAGAAGAATTAAAGATTACTTATATAATAATTCTATTTTTAAAGCTAAGTTACAAGTATATTTGAAAAGCACACTATATCATATAAAAGTTATTGCGGTAGCTATAAACTGTCCTTTAAAAGGTTTATTGCAGTGCTTTACATTACTGCTATAGACAATTTGCCCATATCATTATAGTAAGTAATTTTATGAAGTGGTTAAGACGTGGCAATTTAAAACTATTACTATAATTGAAATAACTATAGAAAGAAAATCTTTATTAAAAAGTATAAGATTCTAAAATAACTTGAATAAAAAATAAAAATATCTTAAATAAGAGAATTTTAATAATAAAAATATTTCAAATAAAAGAATGTTAATAAGTGTATATATATATATCCTAAATAAGAGAACCTTAATTAAATGCAAAGTGAAATCTTTTAAAATACTTCTTCTAGAAATATCCTTCCTTATTAGCTATTGTATCATTCCCCTTTGATGTAAAAGGACTCAACTTTATTAACATAGATGCTAAGTAAGCATTAAGCAAAGTAAGATCCAATGAATGAAGCTCATCCTCAAGAAGCCAAGTAACATCAAAATTAGGATGTGCATTTTATTAAACAAGTTAGCATCAAAATTTGCCTTAAGAAGAAGCAATGTGCTTATCTTTCAAGATATTCTTAATGTCCTCAACATAAGGAGCAAAAGATAACATCTTAGGCATAATAGTTCTTGTAGAAAGACTAGAAGGCAAAGAAGAAGGCTTGAAAGTGCCTTAAAGAGGTGATAAATCCTTTACATTAAAAATAAGACTAATATTCAAGTTAGTAGACAAATCAAGTAAACATGTCCAAGTTTTTCAATGATAGAGTAATGACCAATAATTGGGGCAAGTAATTCTTAAAGGAGTTTTTATGGAAGTGTTTAGGACAAATATGAAGCATAACAAAATCACCCATATTGAAATGTGTTTTTAGGCAATGCATATCAGTAGCAAGTTTATAATTAGAATTAGTAAAAGCAAATTTGTGCCTAATCTTAACATGCATGTTATGGATAAGTTTAGCAAAATTTTTAATAGATTTAGATGCATGAATGCTTGGGGAAAAGGAAACAATATCAATAGGTGCATGGAGTGTAGCCATGAACAATCTTAAAAGGACTTTTACTAGTAAACTTGTTAATAAAATAATTGAAGCAAATTCAGTGGTTGGTAGGATTAAGTCCCAGTTGCCTCATTTTTCACCCGTAAGACTCCTAAGTAAATCACCCAAACTTTGGTTAACCATCTATTTAAAGTTGGAATGCAGATGAAAATTTCAAACTAATCCAAACAATTTCTAAAGCATTTTCCAAAAGTAACTAACAAATTTGACACATTTATTAGACATAATGGAAGTAGACAAACCATGCAACTTGAAAAATTCTCTAAAAAATAACATGGCAACATGAAATGCATTAGTGGACTTATTATATGGAATGAAATGAACCATTTTAGAACATTTTTCCATAACAACAAGAATGAAATGATGACCATGAGATATTTTAGGAAAATAAAGCATAAAATTTATACTTACATCATGCCAAGGTGCATGTAGAATAAGAAGTGGAGTGTATAAATCAATGTTATGCTTTTTAACTTTAGCAATTTGCTAAGTGCAACACTATGACATAATCCTAGACACATCCCTTTGTGTGGAAGGCTAGTAAAACCTATCCATAACAAGTGCAATGGTCTTATTCTTTCATAAATGACCAACTAACCTACCAACATGCATTTCTCAAATCAAAATGTCATGAAGTGATGTATGTGAAATGTATAACTTGTTAGCTTAAACAAATAACTATCATGAATCATAAAATCAACATATTCCTTATGACAACCATCATTAATAGATTAAAGTATAAAATCAAAATTAGGACATATAAGGTATTCTTTATGCAATCTTTCAAATCATATGACATGAGTATACATCATTTAAGGAACACAAACAACTTGAATCAAAGCATCATCAACTTTTTTATCCACTCCAAAATCATGATTAAGCATAAAAAGAATACTTAATGATATTTTTGAGTACAAAATATAAGATTTTAATAACTATATAAATCAATTCAAATGTTATTTAAATTTAAAGTCTTATACTGTAATTTTTGTAATTTTAATAAAAAGTTACTCTAAATTTACTAAAAGGTAAAATAGATCATATTTGAATAAAAAAATGACTAATTTAAATAATTGAACTTTATATTCTAACCATTGTTGAAATTTAAATTCTTTTCATTTTATTTATATAATTTAAGTAATAGGTTAATCAACATTTAATAAAAGTAAAAAAATGACATTTTTGAATAAAAAAACCTTAAATTTTAGTAGTTACTTAAATTAAATCAAATATTATTTAAATTTATAGTTTTTTATTATAATTTTTGTAATTTCAATAAAATGTTATTATAAATTCACGAAAAAGAAAAATATACCTTATTTGAATCAAAAAATGACTAATTAGAGTGATTCATATTCTATTCTATTGGTTATTCAAATTTAATGCTTTTTATATATAATTTACTCAATTTAAACATTAGTTTACTTAACATTCATAAAAAAATAAAAAAGAAAATTTTTGAATACAAAACTCAAGATTTTAGTAATTAAATAAGTCAATCCAAATGATAATTAATTTTTAAGCTTTTTGAAGCTTATCTCATATTGAAGATAATGAAGATGAAACATTTTGGATTTGAAAAGTTAATTAAGTTAAGTGAATTCTTAAATTGAGATATCCTTCAGAAGATTGAGTTTTCTAACTTGAGACTTGCATTTAAATTAAAAATTAAGTATTTGACCAAGGATTTTGGTGGTTATGCCTCAGTTTGTGACTTAAAGTGACTAGATAAGATTAAAGAAGGTTGTCTCTAGGATTACTTGAAGCAATGAGAAATAGGTAAGTATTCTCATTAAAGACTAAGAACTCATCCCTGAATTACTTGATTTCATGGATGATTAATAAGCTAAAGCCCAATATCTCCAAAAGCTTTTATCTTAAATGCCTTCAAGCTCATTTGATAACTAAAACTCTCATCATTCTTTCTATCACTTTATCTCTCTCAATGGTGGTTCTTTATATCAGTTGATTTCCTAAACTTCTTTCATTTGAAGCTTCTAGAATCTCATTAGGTCTTCATTGAAGGTTCTCATCAATGTTTTCTAGATTGTATGCATCATCACTAATTTATGGCTTTAATTTTGATTATTCAAGGAAGCTTTTAGATTTTATGGTTCCTTTGATACTTAGTTGCAATTTTTAGGATTTTTTTTAACTTTTTTATTATGTGATTTTGATTGTTTGAAAAGGTCTTTTAGATTTTTAGATCTTAAGGTTCCATTTACTTTATATTTGATTTTACTGATGTTCAAGTTGGATTTCTTTGGTTTCAATTTTGCTTTAATTGTTTGACAAATTATTGATTTCATTGCTACATGTCAAGGTTTCAAATATTTGTTTCGATCATTTTGTGTGTTTTTTTTTTTTTTTTTGCTTTAGTCTTAAATAGAGTATTAAAGGCTTGATCTTTGTCTTACCTCTCTCATAGGTTCTTTCGATTTCCCTTTTCATATTGTTTGTTATTTTCATATATTATGTTGTATAATCTTTGTTACTACATAGATGGTGGTCATTATATTTTTGCTTTTTTTTTTAAAAAAAATTTTTCTTTGTTGTTGTAAATTTATCATGGTTGTTTTGAGAGCGAGGGGCCATAAAGATTTTAAGGATTTTTGATTACTTATGAGCAGTTTTTGTTGAAATTTTAACTTTAGATATTTAATTAGATTATGCTAATATATTCTAAACATTACTTTGTAAATGTTGTTAAACTTAATGCCTATTTTTTACTACTAATTTATGACACATCTTAATAGAGCTCATTAATATTATGGTTGTGTAATTATGAAATAATTAAGCTTAATTGGTCAAAGGCTATAATGTTAAACTACACTAAATAGCATAGGTACTTAATTGAGTATTTTTTTAAAATTTTGAATGATGGTAGTATTGGAAAAAAAAAAAACAAAGAAAAGATTGTTAGAGTGCTTGACTTAAATAAAAAATTTGGTTGAACCACCTTTGAGTGACTATTATCTTGAAAAGGAAAAAAGAAAAAAAAAAACAATGACACCATTTATAAAATCATCATTTACTAATATCTTGAAAAGAGAAAGTTATCTTATATTTTTCTTTTAATAAAGTAGAAATAAATAGATTTTTATCTATATTTTTTTGACATTTTTTGGTGTTTGTATTTTTATTGGGTGTAGCAAATTAGAGCTATCAATTACTTGGGCTAGCAATCCTTTATTTGGGTCATGGAATTCCATATACCTAATTCAAGGTTTGCGTTCAACTAACTCTACTACTTTTTGTTTGTCACTTATTAAGAAAAACCAAAAGTAATTGATTGTTATGAAAGTAATTTAAAGAAAATTAGTTTCCTTTATTGGTCTTTATTTAAAGTTAGATTTTTCATATATATATATATATATATATATATGATGTCTTACATATCCTTGGAATTGTTATTGTTGTTTATGTAGGTACCAGACCCAACTTTATATTTTTGTATAGAGTAGTCATAAAGATATTAATAAACCCATGTGAAACTGCTTTAACTTTTATATTTGGTTGTGAAAGTAAATTTGGTGAACAATAATCACATGCATAATATTTTAATAAAACATGTGACTAAAGAGCAAGCATTTTGAGCCTTAAACTAAAGTAGATTTGTTGTCTTTTCAATATTGTGAATAGGAATTCTTTTTCCCACTTTTTGTTGTTATTGTCAGTATTGATTCTATAGGAATGTGGTATATGAACATTTAATTGCTAAGTATTTTATGTCTAGATATAAAAAGTTGATTTTCTATAGTGTGAAACTCTCATCAAGCAATGTAATAAATAATGAAATTGAAGTTGACAAGCATTATGATATTAATAGGCTTTAAGATGATACTTTCAGGAATGTGAGTGACCTAATTGATTATGATTATGTTAGAAAAGGGCTAAATATATAAGTT
The DNA here is from genome assembly GCA_037832345.1 of Rhizophora mangle. Taxonomy (NCBI): domain Eukaryota; kingdom Viridiplantae; phylum Streptophyta; class Magnoliopsida; order Malpighiales; family Rhizophoraceae; genus Rhizophora; species Rhizophora mangle. The sequence goes on along the minus strand of JBAPLJ010000181.1, from coordinate 4,079,697 downwards.
AATAAGTTTTACAAGCTAATGAATAAGTTTTACAAGCTAATGAAAGATGGACAATAAGAATTTTATCCTAATTGTAAGATATTTTCTAGGCTTTCTTTTACAAAACAAATTATATCTTATAAAGTGTCCCCAGAGCTTTAAGAATTCAACATTTAGAGATATTATGGACTTAATAAAAGAGTTATTTCTAAAGGAAAAGATAACTAGTTTATTTAATGAAGTTAAAAATATAGTGCAAAATCTGGGACTTGATTACAAAAGGATTTATGTGTGTTCTAATGATTATATCTTTTTTTTTGGGATAAGCATGAGAGGTTCAAGTTCTGTCACATTTATAGGGCTCTTAGGTGGAAAAGTATTAAGGATCTTAAAGAGAATGATGTCATTGCTAAGTCTCCAAGGGTTCATTAGGTTTTTACCAAGATTTTTATATATTTTCCATTGAAATTTAAGGCTTTAAAGACTTTTTATGTGTCTAGAAATGATAGATGATATCATTTGACATATGAAGCATCAACTTAAGAATAATAATATAAGACATCTTGTTGATGGTCATGCTTGGAAGGAATTTGATTCTTTGGATCCAAATTTCATAAAAAATCCTTATAATGTGAGGTTATGTTTGGTTAATGATGGATTAATTCTTTGCTTACCATGAGTATTATATATGGCATATGGCTAATAGTCCTTATTAGTTGGAACTTAGCACTATAGTTATGTATAAAACCAAAATACATAATGCTCTCTATAATTATTCCTAGCCCTAATACCCTAAGGAGAGAGATAAATGTATTTTTGTAGCCCTTCATTCAAAAACTATAAGAGTTATGGGAGATTAGTTTGGATACATATGATGCAACTAAAAAGAAATCTTTTCAAATTTTTGTAACCTTGTAATGGATTGGTTGGTGATTTTCTAGCTAATGCAATGTTATTAGGATGAAGTATGAGTATTAAAGGAAATTAACTTATCCTAATTATAATTATAATACTTGTTCTCATTATTTGCATCATAACAAGAAAACTTATTATATGGACCATCAAAAGTTCTTAGGTAAAAATCACCCTTAGAGATTAGGTGAAAAGTCATTCAATGGCCATATAGAGTTAAGAAGAATAATGATAGCCCCTAGACAAAAAAATTCATATTCTTTTGTTTAACTTATTAAAACAGCAATGTCATCTTAATTTAAATGTGATGCATATAAATAACATTTATGATAGTGCTCTTAGGACACTATTAAACTTTCTTAGAAAAATAAAGAATCATGTAAAAGCTTGTATTGATTTATATGATATGAATATAAGGAAAGAGCTTTAAATTGTTAATCTCTAATGATGGTCAAAATATTTTGCTATCTAAAGCATGTATTTTAATGACATTAAAAGAGAAGACAATATTTTGTATTTTCATAACAAGTGCTAAATTGTCTTATGGTTGTGCATCTAATATATCTAAATGTGTGAATGATAAAGAGAAAAACATTGCTAGGTACAAAAGTCATTATGATCATTTCTTATTATATTATATTCTTTAAGTTGCAATTAGGAAAACAATAACAAAACATATTGTTATAACCTTGATAAGATTAAGATCTTTATTTTTTTTAAAGCTATATACAATAAAGTCATAAAAGCAAAGGATTTGAATCACTTACAAAATGAAATTAGTGAAATGTTTTGCCAAAAGTTTTTTCTTTTAGGGATTTTTGATATAATGGTGCACCTCTCTATTTACTTAATTGATGAAATTAGACTTGGAGGACTTATACATTGTCATTGGATGTTAAGGATTGAAAGGAATTTGTGTAAAATACAATTATGTATAAAATGTATGCCATCTTGAAGATTCCATTTTAGAAGGGTATTAGATTAAAGAGTGTTTGATGTTTTGCTCAAAATTTATGCATGATGGAGTGAAGACTTAATTTTTGAGGTATAAGAAACACTTTGATAATGTATTGAAGGAACAAACACCTTTATTTCCAAATAAATGTCATGTAATAGATGGTAAAGTGAAGAGAAAGGGTGGCTTTTACTTTAAACACTATTTCTTTAAAATAAGCACATAGATATATGTTGTTTAATTGTAGAGATGAAGAAGTTGAGAGATATTTTGAGTAAGCTAAATCTAACTTTGATTTTCTTTTCATTTTCTTCTTTGAAATGTTTAGCTCATTACTTATATTAATATTCTTAATGCAGAGTGTATAAGGAATTGATGATTGGTTGACAAAAGAAAAGGTAGGCAAGAGCATAAAATCATAGTCACAATTTTGCATTTTGGTTTCAAAATCAAGTTTGAAATAAGGAAGCTCCTACTTATATTAATTAGTTATCTATTGGTCTTAATACAATAGCAAAATAGTTTGCTGAGTATATTAATGGTCATAGATTTCACACTAAGGAATGTGATGTAAGGTGTAAGATGCAAAATAATGGTGTCACATTAACAACATTGACAAATAGCCTTACAAATTCTAAGGACCAAAATCCTATGATAAGAGAAGTGAGTTTTTATGGTTCAATAACATAAATTATTAAATTAGATTATTGGAGTCAATTTGATGTTGTTATGTTTAGAAGTGAGTAGTTTGAATTGGAGAATGATGATTATAAATTTACATGTGTCAATTTTAACAAATTATGCTACCTAAGTGATCTTTTTGTGTTAGCATCCCAAGTTTACCAATTTTTCTATGTAGAGGATCCAATGGAGAAAGAATTTTATTAAGTAATGCAAAGGATTTCTTGAAATCTATTTAATTTTACTAAGAAGACAATTTAAATGTCCAAAATATATTTTGGGGAGATCCAAATGAATTTGGACAAATGAATATAAGAGCCTTTTGCAATATTGAACAATCTAATTGGGTAAGAAAAGGCATACTCAATATCATAGTTAACATTTAAACAAATGTTTTATAATATAAGAAAGATTAAGATTTATTAAATCATGATTTAAATTGTGATGATACATTTTATGATTGAATAGATGCTATTGATCAAAGATAAAAGATTAATATTTATGTTTTTTTCAACCCCTTTATATTTCTTATATTATTATCATAAAACTATTTGGGTTAAAGGCATTGATATGATTTGTTTGATTTGGTAAAAACCTAATTAGCATCAACACATAATAGCAATAAGTGGTGTTAATTTTGATGCTTTTACTATTTCAATGTTAGCAATTTTTTGCTATTTATGTCATGACAGATATCATTCTTATAATTTTTTCTTCTTACTATTGTTATTATTAATCTATGCCCCATAATATTTTTTTTTTATTTTGTAGGTGAAAAAACATGATGGGAAAGATGAAAACTAAGTGATAGGTTAAGAGATCTAATCTAAGAATTTTGGCAAATTTCCTTCTTAAGCATTTTAAGAAAGTGACAATTAGCAGAAGAACAATAAATTTCAAAAGAAGTGATGCAAAGTAGGTAGCCATAAGTCGCATTCAAAGTGGATAAGGTGAGAAGATAATGAGAGGGATAAAAACCCTTAAGGTATATAAGGTGGGTATCCATAAAGTAAAAGGAACAAATACTATCCAACATAGATAATGTGGAATACCACAAAAAAGAGGGAAAATGGCATTTAAGGTGGACAAAAACTTAGTAAAGGTATGAATTTGATTCCAAGTGGACAAGGACCAAGAGAAACACAACATTTGAAGGAGGACAAACCAAGGGTGCAATTTGAAGTGAAACAAAGAAATTCTCAAGGTAATCAAAAGGCTTTTTTTATACAATTTTGAATTTATGTGTCCTTTTTTTGTTTGCCTAAATGGTTACATGTACAAACATTGTTTTAGGGACAAAAAAGAAATAAGGAATCAAAATAATAAGTGTAATACACGTAAGAAGTGAAGGAGAGAAAAAAAAAAAAACTTATATTTCCTAATGTCAATAACTAGCCTATAAGCTTTAATGGTGAAACTCTAAATGAATTTAGTAATTTTTTGGGCACATTGGCTAGAAATCCAAAATTAGTGCCATTAAATGTGTTGAACTAGTATATGATGGTAGATGTCTAAAAAAATCACTTGTGGAAGGTTGTAAAGGTAATATAAAAGAATTTTTTATCTTGTCTTCAAATAGAATTTATGATTACATGCTTATTAATCAATTATTGCAAGACAAGGATTTCATTCCAAAGAAGGTATGTGATAGGTAATGAATACAATAAGAGCAAGCTAGAGGACTTACAAGTGTAGGTTAAAGAAAAAAAAACTATATAAAAAAACACAAAATAGATAAGGAAAGATTGATAAATTAACTTTCAAATATACCTTTTGATCAATTTAATGGTCTCTTCAAATATTGGAACTTTTAAAAAACAATCGTTAAATCTTTGAAACCACTTTTTTATTTTAAATTAAAGATGTCGTGTTCTTTAAAATCCATATAATGCAATTTTAAATAGTTATGCTTTTTTTTTTCTCTCTCTTTCTTACTTTCTTACTTAGTTCTAAATTGTTTTTGTTTCTAATTTTGGTTTTTTTTAATGTGTTGAATGCCATATTTATGATTGGAAATGCACTTATGTTATGTTGTGTTGATTTTAGAAATGCACTTAAAGTTTGAAGAATCTTGTAAAAGAACTTGGTCAGCATCCTCCTTTTTTTCTATTCTTTTTCTTGAGATTAGAGAATCAATCTAGTATTTATAAGGTTTAGCAAATCTTTAAACTTTAAAATTTTTTGCATTTATAATAGAGAGTGCAACAAGAAGAAATTAGTTATCTAAATAGTGTATCATGATAATTTTTTTTTTCTATTTAAAATTTTACATTTTATTTTCCTTTATATGTTTTACTTTTACCTTATTATGTGATGTTCCTTCTAATATACATATAGGATTTGATAATAATCAATATAATAATTCAACAAAAGCAAAAGAGAATGCATATTAATGGTTGGAAGAGTTTCATTAGGATTTAGATAGTATGTGGTAAACATTTTTTAATCTTTTACCCTTTATTTGTTACATTTGAGTTTTTTTTTTTTTTTTTACATATTGTTCATAATTTTGATTATATTTTGTTCAAGAAAAATCAAAATTCTAGTAAAAACTTACCTTTTTAATTAGAGAATTTTAAGGTTACTAACATAAGAAGACCCAATCAAGAAGTCAAGCAATCAAATGAGTCTACATGTCAACAAATTATAATCTATTAAGTTGCTTTTTAGTTTTGCTTTAGTCTTTTTTTTTTCCTTTTGTACTTCTTTTGATTTAATATTTCTTTAGCATATCATGATTTTTCAAGTTTTGAATCCTATTTATGAACATATTGAGTTACTTGTACTCCTTTTTATTTTTAGACATCTTAGTCAATTTTAATCTTAGGAGTTTTAAGTGCTAGAGTGCATCATTGTGAGATGTGTTAGATTGATATTTGATTTGTATTCATAGAGAACCATCTGCATCAGTTTTTGTTTTGGAAAATTTTTTTATACTTTGATCATTGGTTCTAATATTAAATAAAGGAGATCTAATCCTAAGGAGAAGGATTAAGTAGTCAAATTGCAATAAATGCTTTTACTACAGTTATGGGGAAGTAGCATTCTACCTAGGCAAGTCTTTATGTAAGAGGTATTAATCACACAACATTGAAAGATAATTTGGTCATTAAAGATGCTATGAAAGTTCTAACAAATTTTATGCAATATGGTAGAGAAAATATTAAAGTAAAGATGGAATAAAAGTTTGAAGCTCACATAACAAAAATACAAAAGAAGATGGAAGCATAGATGACTACAATAGCTCAACAATTTTATTTAATGTTCCTAAATTTGTAGCAACAAAATCTTGAATTGAATATAAATTTTGACATGATTACTATGTGTCTTCTATTACCTCCTTCACTTAGCAATGCTCTTAGTGCTATAGACCAAGAAAATCAACATAGGAATCATCCATCTTTTATTAGTGCATGTACTTCACATTTTTAGGTATTTATTGAATTTGAAAATAGAATATGACAATATGCATTGCAAGTCTATATGCTATTCATCTTTCTTATTTCTTTCTAATGTTTGGCTTTGTATATGCCTTTTTTTTTTATGTGTTTTCATTGCTTATAAGGAATCTTAAACCTAATTTAGATAATGATAACTAGTATTTTACTAGACAAGTATACTTGTCTTCTTAATGTTGGAACCTTACTCAAAAAATATGAGTGGAAAACCTAGTAATAAAACAACAAAAGTTTTAATACAAGTTATTGGTAATGTTCAACATTTTCTATTTTATGATGATGTTAAGTGTTCTAAGTTTAAACCCATGTAAAGTTTGGGAAATGTAAAAGGCACCTACAACACCTAATGCCTCCAAAAGGAAAGACATTACATTCTTATTTTTTTTTCTTAGTTGGTTTTTGGTTCCATTAAAAACTAATATGTTGTTGGATCTAATGAATTTGCTCTCTCACCACTGTATTGGAATTTGTTGATTTATAGGCATGTTACAAACACTTCTAGCTTAATTTAGAAACAAAAATTTCTAGTTATAAGATTTAAGCATACAATGAACCAATGACATTTGACTCAAAATTATTGTACAATATCTTCTTGACCAACTATAATATTTATGAAATGTGTAGATCTAAACTTATAATAAGCATCATATGTTTATGAATAGGCATATATACATTTTACAATAATCATTATCATTTAAAATTTTATAGCCTTTAGTGTTTAAAAAATTAGACTTTTGTTTCTTTCCAATGTTGGATTATAATTAACATGAATAAATTCCTAATATTATAATGTCATTGATAATGATTCAATTACTCTTTCTTGATTTATCCTTTTAGAGGATGATGAAGGAGAACACTAAAGAGTGTGTTTATAGCCAAAGCAAGCCTTTTAAAAATTTTTATGTCTAAAAATTTTGTAGTATTATGTATTCATTTTAGGTGCTAAATATAAATTAAGAACTACTTTTAGTTTAAATTAGTTCTAGTTTGAACTACTTTTTGCATTCATATTTGCAATGATTTAAATATATATGAATATTTAGAGATTTGATGTATTTAGAAGTTAATAAATTTTGTTTTAGTAGTTAAATATTATAATTATCATCATTAGTGTAAAAGAAAAACTCTTATTGTATTCTAATGTCTATTGCATAAGATGTCAATATATATACAAACAAAGGATCAATTTCTTCTAGAATGAAGTCTCATAATCAGTCATATGATCATCTATATAATTAAGTAATTATATTTACCTACCATATATACATAATATTTGACCTCTTATATATACAACACTCCCCTTAAATTAAAGCATAAATGTTAATCATGCACAACTTATTGCAAATCAATCCTAAGACCACTTAAAGCTTTTGTGAAAATATTGTTTAATTGCTCTTTAGTTAAGACATGACTAGTGCACATGAGATTTTTTTGAATCCTTTTATGAATAAAGTGATAGTCAACTTTTATGTGTTTTGTCCTTTTGTAAGAAACTAGATCTCATACAATGGGAAAGGTAGCTTGATTATCACATTATAGTTTCATAAAGGTTGAATTTCTAATTCCAATCTCACACAATAATTGATATATTTATATCAACTCACATGTGGATTGTGTCATGGCATTATAATATACCATTATACTAGATCTAAACACCACACTTTGCTTCTTACCCTTTCAAGATACCAAATTTTGTTTAATAAAATCACAATAGTTTATAGTAAATCTTTTTTCAACTTTGGAACTTGCCTAATTTGCATCTGAGAAACATTTAATATGAGTATGACCATGATTACTATATAATATGCCATGTTTAGAATGCCCTTAAGATAATAGAAAATTTGTTCTAAAATTACCCAATGAGTAAGTTATGGAGAAGACATAAACTAGATCACAACACTAATAGGATATGCAATGTCAAGATAAGTCACTATAAGATAATTCAACTTTCCAACCAATCTCTAGTACCTCTTAAGGTTTAAAAATAATTATATATCATTTATTGTGAGTTACATGTTGGTAAATATAGAAATACTCTAAGGTTTAGCCCCCAACTTTTTATTTTCTTACCAAAAGATTAAGCATAGATTTTCTTTGGGATATAAAGATACCTTTCTTGTTCCTTGCAATTTCAATGCACAAGAAATAATTTAATGCATCTAAGTCTTTTCCCTAGAAATGTGTTTGAAAGAAAGACTAGAGGGTTTGAGATACTTGTATTGTTACTTCTTATTATAACAATATCATCAACATAAATAACCAATAAAATAAGATGAGCTTTAGATTGCTAATAAAACATGGAATGATCACAATTACTCTTTAAACTCTTAATCTATATTACTAAATTTGCCAAACCAGGCATGTGAACTTTGTTTCAACCCATATAAAGATTTCAAAAGCTCATAAATTTGACCAGACTCCCCTTAAGCAACAAATAAAGGTGGTTACTCCATATAAACTTCTTCTTACAAAACATTATGATGAAAGATATTTTTATCATTTAATTAGTATAAAGGCTAAACATTAATAGCAGCAAGAGAGATAAATAGCCTTACAGAAGCAAGTTTAGTCACTAAAGAAAAACTCTTAGAACAATTCACCCCATATGTTTAAGCATGCCCTTTAACAACAAGTTTGGCTTTGAGATGATCCATAGAGCCATAATGATTAGCTTTCACAACAAATATTCATTTGCAACCAATAGCTCACTTACCTTCCAATAAGTGTGTTAATTCCTAAGTACCATTATAATCTAAAGCCATCATCTCTTCCTTCATTACAACCCATCGACTAGGATGAGATAAAGCCTTAACTACTATATTAGGAACATAAACTAAATCTAAAGAAGAAATAAAGAAACATAAAAGGAGATGATAAATGTCCATAAGATAAAAAGGGAGAAATATGTTGAGTACATGTTCGTGTGCCTTTTCAAAGAATGATAGGAAGATCAATATTAGGGTTTACAGACAGAGGAGTTGATGAAGGACATTAATCATGATATGGAACATAATGAGAATATACTTGAATAATAAGTGGTTTAGTGGGTTTAATGGAACTGAAAGGAATGATTGAATCATACACTAGAAGATCATCTTCCTGCCCCTCATTACCATAGATATGAGAATTAAGAAAGAATGAAGTAGTCTTAAAAGATGTAACATTAACAAAGATTAAATAACAATTTAATTTATGAGAGTAATAACTATACCTTTTTTAAAAATGAGAAAATCCTAAAAACCACACTTAAGGGATTTGGGATCTAATTTAAACACATTAGAATGAGCATCAAAAATAAAATATATGTCTAAAAATCTATGTTTTAATCAAAACTAATGAATGAAAAGGAAATAAAATAGAGTAAGAAATATCACCATGAAGAAATAATAAAGGAAAATGATTAATAAACAAGCAAGTTGAGGAAATAACTTCATTCCAAATTTGCTTATGGACCTTCCATTGAAAAAGAAGTGCTCTAGTAATTTCTAGTAAATATCTATTTTTTCTTCTTGCAACAACATGTTGAGCTAAAGTGTCAACACATAAAGATTAATGAAATATCTCATTTTAGGAAATGTAAAAATTAAAAGGCTAAAAAAAGTATTTGTTGGTATTATTACTTTATAAAATATAGACATAAACATTAAACTATGTTTTAATCTTAACATAAAGGGCACAAAATATGAAAAATAACTTTAAACGATTTTTTATTAAGTATAACCAAGTAACCCCAAAATAATTATTGACAAAGGTAATAAAGTATTAAAAGCTAGGTTTAAAGACAACTGAATATGGTCGCAAAAATTAGAATGTACCAACTTATAATGAGATGTATCATGTTTATTAACCTTAGGGAAATAAGATACATGTTGATGTTTGACAAATTAGCATAACTTATAATCTAAAGATGACAAATGTTGTAGACTAAAAAAATAATTTTGTTCAAAATAAATAGGGATGGGTGTCATAATTCATAATGATGTTTAAGAGAGGTCATAATATATAGACCTCCAGACTTATATCCTTTACCAATAATCTTCCCCGTCATAAAATCTTAAAAGAAACAATGATTGGAAAAATGAGATTAAATAATTTAAAGCTTGAGTAATTTAATTAATAAGGATTAAATTGAATGAAAAGTTAGGTAACAATAAGAGGGATGCTAATGCAAGGGCTAATGTAGGAAGAATAGTTCTAAAACCCACAACAACAGTAGTTGAATCATCAATTGAAGTGACACGTGAAAGATTTTTGTAAGAGTTAAAAGATGAAAGAATACCCATGTTACTTATCATTTGATTTGTTACACCTGAGTCAATGACCCATTTTTGAGTGGATGATGCATGCCATATAGTTAGTTTACTTGGTTGAACATTAATGACTAAACTAGGAGTAAAGGACTATTTTGAGACTTAATATTAAAAAAGTGAACAAACTCATCAATAGAAATAACTGTAGACTTATTAGTGGAAGAAGATGCAATAGCTACATGATCACTTTCTTGAGTCATAATAAGATGATCATGTGACTATTACTAAGGTTTTCCATAAAGCTTACAAAAATTACATCTTTTATGCCTAAGTTCACCACAATAATAACATATTGGTTTAGTTTGATTTTTTTGTTCATGACCACCATTCCAAACAAAACCATAACCACCACCATCTTTGTCGCCTTGGCTACCTTGACCATTATGACTACTGCAACTAGCCTCATTTTAAGTACCTCAAATCATAAAGGAGAGCCTAAAATCCGTTTACAAATTTTGATTAAGTAAATGTGTCATGAAAAGAAGTAATCTCCAACTTAGAGAGGATCTTTCTTCTGATAGCATCAAATTCAAATAACAACTATGCAAGGAAACTCATAATAGTCATCTACTTATGTTGAGACTATTAAGTTCTCATATCAAAACTAAAAAGAAGAAGCGCATTCAACTCCTTATACACCCATTTAAAATCTATAAAATAATTAATAAGAGATCTTTTTTATTTCTCTAGACAATAAAATTCCTTACATGCATCATATATATATGAAATAGGTTATCTTTTTTTAGTATATAAAAAGGTCAAATAGTCTATTAATTCTTTAACTAACTCATAATAATTAACAAATCAATATACCTTAGCATCAATAGGCTTATGAATTTGCAAAAATATCCTAATATCTTCTCTTAACCAAACCTTTTTTACTTTAAAGTTAGATGGCAATTCATCCATAAGATGATTATCCTTGTCAACACTACAGAGATATACTTGCATGGTTTCGTTATGATCCAAATAATTTGCATTTTATAATCTTTGTTGTTATAGGAACAACATCTGAAATTATAGTCTTCACATTTATACTCTTAGTCAGTTTATTGTTGATCATTATAATCAAAATGAACAACACTAGAGAAAAAAAAAAGTGGCTTAACAAGACCATACAACTAATGAATTAAATTAGAAAAATAAAGAAAAGTGGTAGAATATTATTATTGTAACTCATTATTATAACTTGACACTATGGCATGATATTGTAACTTGGTAGTGTAACTTAGGGTTGTAAAGCAACTAGGGTTTCTCTCTCTCTCTCTCTCTCTCTCTCTCACATTTGGGATAATTTTCTATCTTTAAGGGAATCTTTTTCTAAACTAGCTTTGATACCAAGTAAAAGAAAAACATTTTTTTTTGTATTTCATCATTTATTGTATAAGATGTTAATATATATACAAGTAAAGGATCAATTTCTCTTAGAATCAAGTCTTGTAATTAGTCATATAATCATTCCTATAATTAAGTAATTATATTTTCTTACCATACATACATAATAATAAATTTACCTATTATATTTATAATAGTTAGTTTAAGGACAAATTTAAAATAAAATAATTATAATAATAAAGCATTGAATCATTGTATGTTCTAGTAAAAACCATTACATGAAATAACCTAAATTATTATATAAAATATTAATTATTGCTTATTTTCTAGCAACTATTTCATGAATATAAAATAAACCATTGCCTAATGGTTCAAAACCATTGCATAAAATTGTTGTGTTAATTTAAAAATTATTATGTAAATATAAAATAAATTACTACATAATGTTTCAAATTGCTACATAGAATTACTGTGTTAATTCTAAAATCATTATGTATTCTATGATAATCACCACTTAAATATAAAATAAATTTGTTGCATAAAGTCTTTAAACTGATGCATAGAATTATTGTGTTAATTTGAAAAATATTGTGTATTTTATAACCATTGTTGCATAAATAAAAAATAAATTGTCACATAGTGTCTCTAAAATGCTATAATAACAAATTTAAAATTGTTATTATAAACCAAAATTTATTGCATAATGAATTTATAATTGTTGCAAATGATATATAAAAAGAATTGGCACTGTAATCATAATTGTTGCATACAAGATTTTAGGTAGTAATTATAATTTTGTTGCCATAGACTTAGAAAAAAAAAAAAAACTATATAAGACCTATTGTAATGCAAGAAAATGCCATAGACTAAAAACTATTATATTAAATTTTTTATGTAGTAGTTTTTGGAGTTAAAGCAATAGTTTTAGTCCACTAGCATAGATTTTTTATGGTGTAGTGGTAATTAATTTGTTGTTAGCAATCAAATTTTAATTATTTATTTTTGCTATGTATTTATTCGACAAACTTGTGAATAGTACATATATACATGGAATTAACATTTCTTTTATTTTGAATAGGTAATTAAATATTTCTATTGTGTGATTAATATTTAATGGTTAGTGTTGTAAAAATAATTAACACTTATATTACAATGTTGGTCTTTAATTTTGAGAGAATCTAAACTTGATATTATTTTAACTAATTAAAAAATATTTTCTATCAAATTAGTTTATATTAGTTAGTTAGTTAGTTGTAATAGACAACAATTTATTAAGGTTACTAATTATTGTGCATGAAAATACATACGGTTGCATAATTATTTTTTATATGTTAAAAAATGTATTTTTTTAAATTATTTGTTTTATTAAAGTGAAACTTGCATGACTTTTATTAATAACAATTTATAAAACATCTTGAAAGACCCACCTAGGATTGGCTAAGAGTTTGACTTAGAATTGAGAAAAAATAATTGATTGTAATTAAAATTAAGTAAGACTATTAGTTATATTTAATATTTTAATTTATATAGGAATCTACTAAAAAAAAAATCCTAAAATAATGAAAATGTTGTTAAATAAGCGTTGAGTGAACTTTCTCTCAATTTATAATACCTAAATTTGTAATATTTTATTAAAAAATATTAATGTGAATTCAATGAAATATTGATATAAAATTGAATTATTTTGTTATATATTAAAATTAATATTTTACACTTAATATCAATAATTTTTTAAAAAATTGAAACTCTAGTTAATTAGTCGTATCAAAAAAAAAAAACAAATCATTGCAATACGTAACAAACAAAATATATGGAGACGTGTGTTGTTTTTGGTTGTGATTTTTCTTTTCCTCACATGGAGATGTGTTTTATTGATTGTTCAATCTTGGGCAGGAACATTTATGCAAATAACGCATAGTGAATTCAATTGGCTATGCAAGACAAGTTGCTTCACTTTATATATATTCGGCTTTACCTTTATGGTTATTGCTAAAGCGTCTATGCCTTAAATTAGATAACTAACTGGGTCTTTGCGCAATTGTATTGTTGTATCTTGTTTCTGCAATTCACACCCACAGAATCATGAAAGCATTTGTCCATTCAATTTGAACGAGTGCTTAAGAGACCATAGTTTAGAGTTAAATTTTGTGAAACCTTTTATGCATGCGCAACTATTTCTGCTGGGTGAAGAATCTGTAAGACATTTATCAGATGTTTTTGTGCATATTCATACTACATATATTTCGTGTCTTTGCACTCTCCCTCAAATGGATCTTTTATTTATTTCGTAAAGTTCGCTAATTTTATATCAATCTTCAAAGGATGGATTCTGCTGAAAGTAGCCAAGTAAACCGAGGCAAAGGTAGACATTAAAAACAATGGAGTGTTGACGAAGATCACGTTTTAATTGAAGCTTTATCGGAGGTGGAAAGGTGAAGGTGGCTGTAGAAATGGTTTATCCTTTATAGGTTGAGAAATTGATGCATGCAAGACTTTCCGAAATGGTAGGTAAATGTAGATGCACCTGACATGGTGAGCTAAGTGCTTATAAAGAATAATGCAAGGTACATTTAACATACCAAAACATAAGTTAATCACTTTTCTTTAAAAAAAAAAAAATTAATATAATTTTATTTATTATCGCATTATTTTTTATATTAACAAATTCATAAAAATATAAAAATAATTATGAATATATATTTATTATTATTATTATTATTATTATTATTATTATTATTATTTTTTAATGAAATTAGAACATTGATTAATTTTTTTTAGATTTTATTTCATTAATGATGTTTTTATATGTTAGTTATGATATAAATATTTTATGATAGATTGGATCGCGTACTAAACTCTAGGACCAAAAATCAAAGTAAATGGCCCTAATATTAAGATGGAGAGTCCTCTAAGGTACGCCGTCGTTTTGAGGCGTTTGAGCTTCGCATGATAACATTTGCATTTGTTTGGGCTTCAATTTTAAATCCAAGTACGTTGCCCTTACCGCCATCAATGCGCCCAGCAAAATCCAACTGAATAGGTGTCGACGTGGCAAAATAGTGACCGAACCCCAAATGATCCATCCGGATCTACTCTCCGGGCTTTTGTTGCTTCTCTGCCTTTTGCTTTGCTTTGTATTGTTTTGTCTTGTTTTGATCCGCCTTTGTCTCTGCCTCTTATTTTATATTTTTATCATTTTCGTTTCATTTTTCCACTACCTCACGCGCGCGCGTCGGCACGTGCACACAACCGACCCACAGCAACAACAGCAGCGGCAGCAACGGAAATATAAACAGATCACACACACACACACACACACACACTCTCTCTCTCTCTCTCTCTATCTCTCGTTCTCTCTCTACAGATCTGTACTTCTCTCCGTGTGAATCTAAATGAGAGCCATGGAGCCTCGACCTAGATGCTCACCTCCGTTGACGGCGATCTGTCTCATTCTCGTTGGGGTTCTGATCCGTGGCGGCCACTGCTTCTACCTCCCCGGCGTCGCTCCCGAGGATTTCCTCAAGGTCATTTCAATTTCTCTTTTTTTCTTTTTTTCTTTTTTGATTTTTCCTGGCGCAACGAGAGTTCTTGATCTTGATCTCTACTTCCGATCTGCTTTTTCTCTCCATTTGTGATTTTCTAGTTTTTTCCTTTTACTTTCTGTTTGGCCGGTGCCAAAAATTAAAAACAAAAAACAAAAAATTAGATGAAACCAAGGGAGAATTCGTGTCCAGATAGACATATTGTGTGCCGCTGCTGATATGTTTGGCATGATCTGTTATCATTTTGCTGATTTTTTTTTTTGTAAAGGATTCATTTTCTTTAGCATGGTGAAGTATCATTCTTGTTCCATAACCGTACATGTAATTGTTATTACTTACTGCATTGGGTTGGTTTTGATTTCGTGTCACAGACTTCTAATTCTGACCGAACGCTCTTCCAAATGATATAAACTGGTGTTCGTCGTGCTGTCTTGGTTTTTTAACCCACTCACTGCATTCTTAAGGCCTCATTTTGTGAGATCCATTGATCCAGGCAACTGAAACAAGCCAGCTTACTAGAGAAAAACATTCTGCTTGCATTCTTTGCTGTTAATATGCATTACCTGTTATTAGTTGTTATGATGAAGAGTTGAAGAGACGCATGATGATGCACATTTTCCATTACAGATTTTAGAAAAATTCTAGCTTCTAGGAAAAAATGTATGTCATGCTTGTACCTGGTGGCGGCCACATTAATGCTTTGTCCATCTGCTCCCCCTAGCATTATATGGTCAGCCTTTTTTATTTCTTTTTTGGTGGGGGGAAAGCATGCTTTTCATCCATATATCTTTCTATTAATTGGATTTTTAGTGTCTAGAAAAAAAAAATGTAGCATAGCAAACCATAGAGTTTCAGGTATTGTGGCAGAATAGGTGAGAGAAATAAATATTTCTTACTTGTTTTATTTGGGTTACTTTTTCTGTGGACACAGGGTGATGAATTGAGGGTGAAAGTTAACAAATTAACCTCCATAAGGACTCAACTTCCTTACTCATATTATTCTCTTCCGTATTGTCGGCCATCCAAAATTGTGGATAATGCAGAGAATCTTGGAGAAGTTCTTCGCGGTGACCGTATCGAAAATTCCCCCTATGTGGTCAGTTTCTATTTGCTGAATGTGTCCAAACATGTTTTTTTATGTATTTTGTTCTGACTCTTCTGCTGCATTTGTTGTAGTTTAAAATGCGTGAGCCAAAGATGTGCAATATTGCATGCCATATTACACTTGATGCCAAAAATGTGAAGGAATTCAAGGAGAAGATTGATGATGAGTACCGGGTTAACATGTATGAAACATTCCATTCAGCACATTAGGTTACATGCTTAATGTTGTGATATATCCTTTCATGTTTTAATTATTCTTCCTTGCATGTGACAGGATCCTTGATAACCTTCCTCTTGTCGTTGCCATACCAAGGTTGGATCAGGAATCTCCTACTGTTTATCAGCTTGGCTATCATGTTGGGCTCAAAGGCCAATACAGCGGGGTATGTGCATTATTGCATCATCAGTCCATTCTTGGTTGATGTACTGGGGTTTTCTGTGTTTGCATATTATACTAGTTTGTTTGCAGAACAAGGAGGAAAGATATTTCATCCACAATCATTTGTCATTCACTGTCAAGTTTCATAAAGATTTACAAACTGATTCTGCAAGAATAGTGGGATTTGAAGTTAAACCATTCAGGTTAGTTATTCCAGGCAATGCCTTTTCTTTGAAATGAGTGCATGTTCCCTTTTTGTATGTTAGTAGTCATGTCACTGATTTGAGTGTTTGAATTGTGCAGTGTTAAACATGAGTATGAAGGGAAGTGGAATGATGACAAGACCCGTTTAACAACGTGTGATCCACATGCGAAACACACAGTTGTTAATTCAAACAAGCCTCAAGAAGTTGGAGAGAAAAATGAAGTTATTTTCACATATGACGTGGACTTCCAGGCGAGTTTTGCACTTAATCATTATCTACATATATTCAAAAAAAAAAAAAAAAAAAATACTTTTAGCATCTTCTTTGTTCTTGTGGTCCCTATTGTTGAGCGGCTTGATTGCTAATTTTTATTCTTTTTTAAAAAAAAAATTTGGGGGGTGTGGGGGCATGGATAATCACCAAGGAAATCTTTCTCATGCCCTTCAGCTTTTTTTCAAAAATGAAAAAATAAAAAATAAAAATAAAATGAGGAAAAGTTCCATACTGTGTTGGAATGTCTCTCTTGCATGATTTTTCTCATTACCATACCATTTCATTTTTTGCCTGTCAGGAGAGTGATGTGAAATGGGCATCTAGATGGGATGCTTATCTTTTAATGAGTGATGATCAGATTCACTGGTTTTCAATAGTCAATTCATTGATGATTGTTCTCTTCCTCTCGGGCATGGTGGCAATGATAATGCTACGGACACTTTACCGTGATATATCCAAGTACAATGAACTTGAGTCCCAGGAAGAAGCCCAAGAAGAGACAGGATGGAAGCTTGTCCATGGTGATGTTTTCAGGCCTCCCACAAATTCAGATTTGCTGTGTCTCTATGTTGGAACAGGTGTTCAATTCTTTGGGATGGTCCTTGTTACCATGATTTTTGCTGTTCTTGGATTTCTGTCCCCTTCAAACCGAGGTGGTCTTATGACAGCAATGCTCTTGCTCTGGGTTTTCATGGGCCTTTTTGCTGGTTATGCCTCTGCACGATTGTATAAAATGTTTAAAGGAACAGAGTGGAAGAAACTGCCTTCAGGACTGCGATCATGTTCCCAGGGACCATCTCAGCCATTTTCTTTGTGCTCAATGCACTGATATGGGGCCAGAAATCATCTGGGGCTGTTCCATTTGGAACCATGTTTGCTTTGGTTTTCTTATGGTTTGGTATTTCAGTTCCACTTGTCTTTGTTGGAAGTTACATTGGGTTCAAAAAGCCTGCAATTGAGGATCCGGTGAAGACCAACAAGATTCCCAGGCAGATCCCAGAACAGGCTTGGTACATGAACCCAGCATTCTCAGTTCTAATTGGGGGAATACTTCCATTTGGAGCTGTTTTCATCGAGCTTTTTTTCATCCTTACCTCTATTTGGCTGAATCAGTTCTACTACATCTTTGGTTTCCTGTTCCTAGTGTTTATCATACTGATCGTCACTTGTGCTGAAATTACTATAGTACTGTGCTACTTTCAGTTGTGCAGTGAGGACTATCTGTGGTGGTGGAGGTCATACCTTACAGCAGGCTCTTCTGCTATATACCTGTTCCTTTATGCTACGTTCTACTTCTTCACAAAGCTTGAAATAACCAAGCTAGTTTCTGCGGTCTTGTACTTTGGATACATGTTGATTGCCTCATATGCCTTTTTCGTCCTAACTGGTACCATTGGATTTTATGCTTGCTTTTGGTTTACAAGGCTTATCTATTCATCGGTGAAGATCGATTAATCCTGGATGGATCCATCTGGTCCTTGTAACAGGATAAGATTCAGAATTGATAGATAATTATGGTCTGAGATGTAAAACTTTTTACCCATTTTTGAATTGAGATGGGGTGACAAACCTGATGTTATAGTCTTGTTACTTTACTCTTATTGAGGAATTACCTTTTTCAATATGTAGATTGTTGGTGAGGTTGATTTACTATTATTTGATTGTTACTTTGTCATGTGGTTCATGTTAATTAGTGATGAATCGGAGTGGTTGATCTTGATGATCCTACTGCCAATTTTGTTACGCATTTCTCGCTGGACAGTCTACTCATTGAATCAAAACTAACCAAATTTATTGATTCCTCTAGATAACCTGCATACTCTTTTGCTTCTGTTGTCTGCCTGACTCAGGAAAAAGATCAGCGGACTTGAAAGGGTTATTGAAACCTTACACGTTCAAAAGTAGGAGGAAGATAGAAGTTCAAAACCAGCAAGGAAGTTGTTGGTTCCATCTTGTTTCACATCTCTGCATTGGGAGTTTATCCCGCAAGAGACATTGCAACTTACAATGTTCTTATATTTTTGGTTTGAAAGATGCATGTGCGTCTTGAGTGTATGCATACATGTCTTGAGAGCTTGTTTTAAGAATTATATTCGACGCGGCATGATGGAAAGGTTGGAGCTCCGATTCCTTTCTGCCAACTTTTATGGCTGAAGGAATTGCTAATGCTCCGCAAATGGAGATGATTTTGCTAGATACTAATTCTTCACTTGCGATGTTCATGTTATGGAACCGACTCAACCCACCATCAGGACAAGTGGAGAAGCTGGAGCGTCTGTTTTTGTTGGGTCTGTTGTTTCCTTTAAAATTTTCTCTTAATTTAATAGGAAGTGGGAAAGAGATTTGATTGGCACTGATGATTCGGGGTTGGACTTTTGTTTGGAACAATTGGTCTTGGGCCAGGCTTTGGCAACGCACTCTATCCCCTACCCTTCGCCGCCTTTTCTTGCATACGGACAACGGGGAGTTTCAAGAACCAACGAGACAACCTGTTGGACGCTACAAAGAAAACATTGTACCAGCATATTTCATAACGTTACAAGGACCAACCCATTGGGTATTCTTCAAGTTTGTTTTAATGAGATTAGTGAACAAACGGCGTGTCGAACAGAGACGGTCCACAGCCAAATGAACTTTTTGCCAGTAGTCCTGAGCTCAACAGGTACGCCGTGGCATTATTTTGAACAGATATAATTAGGAGTATAAGTAGATTGATTTACATCGATTCGACACTTATATATAAAATCAAACTATTAAGATGGGTTGAAAATAGTTTTAAGCCACAACCAACCAAATAGAGGGTAGTTAAATCGTTGTTAAGAATTGCGGCTCAGATTGACCATTTTAAATGGTAACTCATACTAACATGAAAAGAAATTCATATCTGCAATATATTTCGTTACGCCCACAAAAAAAAGAAAAAAAGAAAGCCGAATTTCATTACAAGAAATACATCCAAAATGAAATTTAATTGGTTTACAAATTACGTGAAGGGTAAATTTACATTACAGAGTGGCGAATTTTTAAAACATAATAGTCAAATTACAGAAAAAAAAAAAAGCTATAACAAGAGGAAGTTAGAACTCTCAAAAACGGCACAAGAAGGAATTGAAGTGTTAGTATATTATTGCAATTTTAAACTCTCAAAATTGCAATTAAACCGTCAAATGCAATTTATCACAAATTATAATCAATATTTTTCCAAAAAAATTAATTTAATTTTAATAAGGTTAGTCGGATTACAGTAATCGCAAAATCCACCAAATCACATATTGTTGGTGAACAAAAGTGACCTAGCTGACAATATGAGGTGATGGATACTATTACGTTGTAGACACAAAAAATGGCAACATCCACAGAGATTTCAACTCTTTTTATTCGGACCGTTTAGATTCTTTATCGAAGTCCCTTTTTTTTTTTTGTTCACGGTTTCATGTATGGCAAATCCCATCTCTTCATAATCTTATAATTCTCTCTCAATCAATGGGCTGACAGGTCTCGTTTTCTCATTGGTAAGCGAATCCCCAAAAGCTAGCTTGACTAATTGGTCAAAAACTGTTGAGAAAGGCCAGAAACTGCTGGTGATGGTTATTTCTGTCATAGAGGCACCAGCTTTTCTATTTCTCCTGTGCCCTCTCCCGCACAGCTCGAGGGTCCTGCTGTTGCCCGAACTAGTGGTAGTGTCGCAAGCTTGAAGAGTGGCCTCGCAATGGCAATGGCAATGGCAATGATGGAATTATTACTTTGTTGAATTTTTTCTTTCATTTCATTGTTAATTTTTAGTATTTTATTTTGATATTTTATTAAAATATTTATTTATTTAAATTAATTTTAATTGATTTAAAATATTAAAATAATTAAATTTATTTATATTTATAATTAAAATTATTTAATTAATTAAAAAATATTTTAAAATATTTAAATAATTTGTAAATTATATTAAAATATTATTAATTAATTAATTAATTAAATTATAAAATAATAATTATAATATAATTTATAAAAAAATAAAAAATAATCATTGTGATGTATTTTATATTAGACTTTTTCACTTGAAAAAAATTTATTTTTGAGTTGATAATGAAGAATTGATGTCTTTCATACTAGAAGAACAAATAGTTAGAATAAATTGGTGTCTTCGACATACTCCATCAACTTATTTTGTGAATCATCATGTGAGTAATGACATGAATAAATAATGATGTCAACTGATTAGTTGTTTGAATATCCACTCTAATAAAATCATTAAATACTAAAGGTGAAGAATTAATAAAATCTTGAAACTTTTAGTTAAAAAATCATTATCTGATTGGTAACAAGATCCTAGAACATGTAGGTTATGGGCTTAACTTTTATTACTAGCATTTAAACCTCTTTTGATTTAACTTTTATTGCTAGCACTTAAACTTCTTTGGATTCTTTATTGGTAGCCTCAATTTCTTGATTTAAGTGGGTGATTATAAGAAAGCTCTTCCCTTGACTTAAGAAGTCTTGGTTTGAGATCCTTCTTTTATAAGTAGCAATGTATATCTTATATCATTTTTTTCAAGCTTGTAGTCATTCTTTTGACTGGAGTGTTGAGCATCAATGTTAAATTGCTAGAGTAGTCTAGATAATAAATGGTAAGCATCCATGTCTACAACATAGTAATAAACCTCATCTGCATATTGACCAATTGAGAAAGAAACCTTACATCATTTTGTTACGTAGAGTTCTTTCACTGTTTTGATCCACATAATGGTGTATGGACTTGAGTGCTTCTCTACTAGTAGTTGGAATATTTTAATAGTTTTTATCTCAATAATATTTTCTTAACTTCTATTATCAATAATTAAATCACACAAAGTATTGTTGACTGAGCACTTGGTATTAAATAACTTGTTTTGTTGAGTATCATCCACTTGTTTAGGAGTTAGCATAAGTTTTCTCACCATAGACATAACTTTGTCAACCTCATACTCACACTCCTCGTCATCTAGGCAATAATAAACTTTATCCTCTTCAACTCCGACTGCTCCTTTTTGCTTTACTACATTTATTATCTTTTGACATGGGTAATTACTAGAATGATGACCTACCTTATTGCACTTTAAACACTTACCAAGCATAGGTTTTTCATAAGGATTAACACTTTAAATTATAACTTTCTTTGCATGTGGTTATTTACTTGCAATCTTATTAAATACAAGTTTTTTTTCGGTTGACTTGGGGCTTTCTATTTTTCTTTTTATGCCACAAATTTGTTAGAATTAATAAAAGAAGATTTAACCTTACTCCTTTCTTGTAACATAATCTCAACTTTCAATGCCATATTCCTAGCCTTATATATGCCCATTAACATTTAAACTTCAATTTTATCTTAGATGACTAGTTTTAGTCCATTAAGGTATCTTATGATTTGCTGGGTTTTTGATTTTATTAGGTTGTTGCATTCAGACAATTTGAAAAATTTTGCTCAGTATTTATGGATTGACTAATTGCCTTGGCTGCAATATTGATATTTTTAAAATAGTATTTGCTCATAATCTGGAGGAAGAAATGCTCCCCTCAAGAGTTGCTTCATTTCATACCAACTCCTAATTGGATCTTTCCCTTCTCTTTTCCTTTAATCCTTTATTCATTCCCACTAAGTAAAAGCTCCTTCTTTTAGCCAACAAGCTACCAATCTAACTTTTTGTTTCTCAAATATCTCCATATAATCAAAGAATTTTTTTTTACTTTGGCTAAATAATCCATAAAACTTTCAATTAACTAAAATACTTAAATAAATTAACTAAAAGTTCTAATTATACTAAAATATTATAAAATAAACAAATAAATTACAAAATAATAATTACAATGTAATTTATAAAAAAAAAATAATTCTTGTGACATGTCTTAGGTCATAATAAGGGTATCATTTTTTGTCATTCAATTTACTCTTAAGGTAATTGAGTTACTTTTTTATAAATTATGTATAATATATTCAATTCATTCTTTTAAGAATGCAACAAATGGAAAGAGAGAGAGAGAGAGAGAGCAAATATTAGACATTTGGAGCAGGGCAATAAACATGAGTTGAAAGTACCTTCGGTGAATGTTATAACCTTAACATGGACTATCATTTGTGCATTCTTAACTATATCATTCAAACTCTACATGTTTACCCGATAGTCTTGCACAAATCAAAGAAGTACACCGATAGTAGTAATGCTTCTATAGCTCTAAATGACTTTATGTTTAGAGTGTTAGAATATTTTTAAATAATATATTTCATTAAATACTAAAACAAATTCATCTTAATGTAATTCAATTAATAAAGAAATAATATACATATTATTACATAAATTGAAGACGAAAATCTTAATTGTAATTTATATATTTATAGACATACCTCATTAAATTATATATATATATATATATAACCAATTATCTTTTCAACCTTATACATAACAACTCTATATATTTATTAAAAGAAGCTTAATTAAGCAAAAGATTAAAAAAAAAAAATCAATTATCAAGTTAAAATAAAATTTTTATATGCATCAATAACTTTAATTTTTATAAATTCTAATATATTAATCTTTTTATTTTATTTTATTTTATTATTTTTTACTACAAGATTGTATCATTGACAACATTCAAAAAGTGCTAGGATGCTTAAAAAAAAAAAAAAAAAGTAAAAACAACCACTATACAAGTTGTCTATCAAAATTAGAACAACTCCTTAAAAAAGAAAGATTGAGGACATGTATAATCCTAATCAATTGCCTCTGATTCATTGTTGCAGTGATTTGGCAAAAAAGGTCACCACCACCTTCGTAGCAAAATCCTTGTCTCCGAAAACAAACCCAGGTATAAGACAGCAACAAACCAAAGCCTAACCACAGTAGAAGCAGAGAAAACCAAAGATGCAAAAACCTGCCTATAGACCAAAATAATAAGAAGAAAGAATCCAAACAACAACCAACATTCCCTAAGTTGTAGAGTGTGCGTAGGTCTAAACTAATAACCAATGAGCCTTACAGCCAAGCCCAAAAAGGCTCCATTTTGGTGGTCGTTAACTTAGCTCTGAGGGGATGAGTTTTAGGTTATAGTCCTTAAAGACAATAACAAAAGTAAGGAAAAATAATTGAAAACAAGAGACCAAATTTTTAATGGTTTGGTCAATTTGACCTACGTCTATAAACGAAAGTGGGAGCAAATATTACTAAAGTGGAAAATACAAAAAAAAAAAACTCTTTGTGAGCCTAGTTGACAAAAACCCAAATGATGGATTAAAGGCTCATGGTGTTTTAACTACCTTAATTTTCCTTTTTTTATTATATTTACAACATGCAATATTACTCCTTATTTATAAGGAATAAAATCAGTCAACTTTACTCAATATCCCGGTGTGGGACTTTAGCCACTAACATAACAAATCTCTACCTTGACTCAAGTCTCACATATAGCCAATAACAATTTTCCACCTTTTTCATAAACTTCCAAATCATCATAGCATGCCAATTAGATCTAAGCATTGCTTGAACTTAACAATTGGAAGAGGCTTTGTAAGCATATATGTAGGATTATTTTTGGTACTAATTTTCTAAATTGAAACTTTCTTCTCAGCAATTATCTCTTGAATAAAGTGATATCTTATGTCAATATGTTTCATTCTCTTATGATACATTTGATCCTTAGTCAAGTGTATTGCACTTTGATTTTCACAATGGATGATAACATCTTAACATAGCCTAAGCTTAATATACAAGCCTTTCAACCATAAGATTTCTTTGATTGCCTCAGTCATGGCCATGTATTCTGCCTTAGTAGTAGACAAAGCAACAACATGTTGCGAAGTAGTTTTCCAACTAATAGTAGAACCACCAACACAAAATACATGGCTTGTAAGAGATTTTTTTCTATCAAGATCAGTGACATAGTTAGAATCAACAAAGCCAACCAATGCATCTGAATTTTTACCAAACTCCAAACATGTGTCCGAAGTACCTCGCAAGTATCTAAGAATCCATTTCACAGCTTACCAATGTGATTTTCCTAGAGAAGACATACACTTGCTAATCACACTAACTGCATAAGAAATATTTGGACGCATGTAAACCATCGAATACATAAGACTGTTGACAACACTCAAATATGGAACTCTTTCTATATACCTCTTCTCTTCATCTAACTTTGGCAACTGAGTAACTGATAATCTAAAATGATTAGCAATAGGAGTACTGATAGGTTTGGCATTTTTCATACCAAATCATTCCAAGACCTTTTTAACATAATTCTTTCAGGTCAAATATAATATATTATCTTCATGATTCTTTTTGATTTCTATGCTAAGAATCTTTTTTGCTACTCCTAAGTTTTTCATCTCAAATTCACCATTCAAAAGTGCTTTCAAAGTGTGAATCTCTGACAAATTCTTGGTAGTAATGAGCATGTCGTCGACATAAAGCAATAAGTAAATGAATGAGTCATCATCTAACTTCCAGAAGTAAACACAACTATCATACATGCTCCTGAAGTAACTATGACCCAATGTAAAGGAATCAAATCTTTTATACCACTGTTTTAGAGACTACTTTAATCCATATAATGATTTCTTCAACAAACAAACATGGTCTTTCTTACCTTCAACTTTAAAACCTTGAGGCTGCTTCATTTATATTTGCTCATCAAGCTCACCATGTAAGAAAGTTGTCTTAATATCGAATTACTCTAACTCCAAATCATACATGACCACCAAAGCAAGCAAGACATGTATCGAACTATGTTTAACAATAGATAAGAAAACATCATTAAAGTCAATACCTTGTACCTTACTAAAGTTTTTTGCAACCAAACGTGCCTTGTACCTTGCATCTTTGACCCCTGGTATACCTTCTTTCCTTTTGAAGACCCATTTGCAACTAATGATTTTCTTAAGGAAAGCGAGTTCATAAGAACCCATGTACCATTCTTGTAGAAAAATTCTATTTCTGCATTCATTGCAACCAACTGCTTAGATGAATCAACACTTAAAACTACTTCTAAGTATGTAGATGGCTCACCATTTTCACAAGTCTCCTGTGCAACTAAAAGCATAAGTGACATAGTCTTTATATCTTTGTGGTGGTCAAATCTCTCATCATCATCTGTCTTTGGCTATGGAATGATCCTCCTTTTTTCTTCAGAGGAATTTATAATATCTAATGAATTGATTGAATGTGAGGACTTTGCTATTGAACATCTCAATTCATAACTTTAAACTCAACTTACTTGTGTGCATTATCACATTTACCTGCATCAGAAGACATAAAAGACTCTTGTCAGATGTAACATAGAAGATTCATCGAATGTAACATCTCTGCTAATCACAAATTTTGGTGGGTCAAGGCACCATAAACGATGCCCCTTCACTCTAGATGTATGCCTAAGGAAAATGTATTTTTTAACTCTAGGTTTTAATTTCCCATTATTTACATGCATATATGTAGAGCATCCAAATATCTTCAAATCAAAATAATTAACATGAGTACCTGACTAGACTTCCTTTGGAGTCTTGAACTTTATAGATGCTAAAGGTGCATGATTAATGATATGACAAGTTGTAGAGACTGTATTTGCCCAAAAATCTTTTGACAAACTAACATTGGAAATCATATAATAAGTTCTCTCTAAAAGTGTTCTGTTTATACATTTAGCAACACCATTCTACTAAGTAGTCATCCTAACTATACGATAACAAATAATGCCTTTATTTTCATAAAAGTCATTAAATTTACCTTCAAAAAATTCCAAGCCATTATCTATCATAAACAACTTAATTTACTTCTTTATTTGCTTCTTAATCAATGCTTTTTACTTTTTGAAATGTTTGGAAAACATCATTCTTGTACTTTAGAAAGAAAATCTAAATTGTCCTTGAATAATCAGTAATGAAAGTCAACATATACCTGTCACTACCCTTTAACAAAACACAAGATGGCTCTTAAAGATTTGAGTGAATATAATTCAAAATGCCTTTTGTCTTATGAATTGTTAGAGACTTGAAACTGACATACTTTTGCTTCCTAAAAATGAAATGCTTGTAGAAGTCTAACTTCCCTGTACATTGTCCACACATAAGACTTCTTTCACTCAACATAGATAGACCTTTTTAACAAAACACAAGATGGCTCTTAAAGATTTGAGTGAATATAATTCAAAATGCCTTTTGTCTTATGAATTGTTAGAGACTTGAAACTGATATACTTTTGCTTCCTAAAAATGAAATGCTTATAGAAGTCTAACTTCCCTGTACATTGTCCACACATAAGACTTCTTTCACTCAACATAGATAGACCTTTCTCTTTTATGTGCCCCAACTGCATATGCCATAATTTCATAATATTTATCTTTGAATTAGATGATGTAGAGATTGCAGTAGTACCCATAATTGTAGTTCCTTGTTAAAGATACAAATTTCTAAATCTGTAAGCTTTCATGACAACAAAAGCACCTTTACTAATTTTCATAACTCCACCTTCACTAGTGTACTTATAGCTAAAAGCCTCAAGTGTTCCCAAAGAGATGAGATTCTTGTTCAATTCTGGAACATGTTTGACCTGTGTAAGTGCTCTCGTAGCATTATCATGAGTCTTGATTTTAACTGCACCAATCTTAACAATTTTGCAAACTGCATCATTACCTATCATAACTCCACCATTAACATATTTATAGGTGGAAAACCAATCCCTATTGAGACACATATGGTACGTGTAACCATAATCCAAGATCCATTCATAGGTATACCTCAATTTAACATTAACAAAGAAAATAATTCCTTCACTTTCATCTTTTACAACACTAACTTGAATTGACTCATTATTGTTATACTTATCTTTGTCCTTGACTTTTAGTTTCAAACAATAAGCTTTGATGTGCCCTTTCCTTTTACAATAATTGCACACTAAATTTTTATGTTTGGATTTAAATCTATTGGATCTCTAACTATCTATATCCCTCTTATCTAATCTATTCTAAACCACTAAGTTGTCAACTTGACCACTACTACTCTCCCTAGTTATAACCTTATTGATCTAATTTTTCAACTTCAAAATAGACTTCATTTTTTAATAAGAAATAATTTATTTATCATAAAGTATTATTTTTATGAAATATTTAAATGAATGGGGAATAGAACATAATAATAATAATAATAAGATTTAATCTTCATCCTTAATATGAACATTTATATTACTCAAATCCATAAGTAAAGAATTAAATTTATCAAGATATGACAATATAGATGATCCTTTAGGCATATGAAGTATATACAAACTCTGCTTTAAATAAAACTTATTCTCCACTATTTTCATCATATACAAATCCTTTAATTTCTTTTACAAATCCTTAGTAATTACCTCAGTAGCTATTTCTCTTAAAATCTCATTAATAAGATTTAAGATAATACTTGATCTAGCCTTTTTGTCAAGACTGGCAAACTCCTCATCTAATATCTTCTCTAGCATTTTCTGTTTCCCTAGTAGTGCTATATTGATGTCATCTTAAACCAGTATGAGCTCTATCTTTAACTGTCACATTTTAAAATTGATACTCCGATCAAACTTCTTGAAATAAGGCTTAGTTATTATTATAATAGTTATTTTCTTGATGAACCAAACCATGCTCTAATACCAGTTTATAAGGGGATACACTTTGGGTTATAGCCTTTAAAGACAATAACAAAAGTAAGGAAACATAACTTAAAATAAGAGACACCAATTTTTATGTGGCTAGGTCGATTTAACTTACGTCCATAAGTAAAAGTGAGAGCAAATATTACTAAAGTGGATAATACAAAAAAAACTCTTTATGAGCTCAGTTAACAAAATCCCGAATAATGGACTAAAGGCTTATGGAGTTTTGACTCCCTTAATTTTTGTTCTTTTTTTATTATATTTACAACACGTTATATTACTCCTTATTTATAAGGAATAAAATCAATCAGCTTTATTCAATTTCCCGGTATAGGACTTTAGCCACCAACTTAATATTACCTTAAGTATTTGCAAAAACATTACAAAGATATGATTGATTGAGAGGTAAAAGAAAATTTCTTGTATTCAGTCACATAATTAAGGATTTAAGAATTAGACCAATCATTGAACTGAAAAATTTAAAAGTTCAATGTTCAACTAATTTAACTAGTAAAATATAAATACTTCTTAAAGTTTATATATCTCAAAATTTAAAAGTAATAATATAATTATGGTTGAATTTCATCATTACTCACTATTTCAACCATAAGATCATTCTTACTTCAAATGCAATGTGTAGTACCAAAGCAATGAATAACATTAAATGAATCCATATTAACTATAGCTAAATCAACAAATTCATCACTTTTTCCTTTTTCTTGATTAATAGTATTAGAGTTAGGATATGTACTATCTTCATTGAGAACTCTCTCCAATTCTGCACAATCAAGCTTTTGGGACAACTCTTCTTCTTCTTCAATCCAAAAGTTTGTCTTATCAATGCATTCATAATCAACGAGATCATAAGTTCTCTTTTTGAAATTAAACCTATAAGAGTGCACATGAAAAAAATGAATTAATTAAATATTGTAAGTCATTAAAATAAAAAAAAATATATTCACACATATACCAATTACCTATGCTTTACTTTAAATTGTAAGTAATATAGATGAAATCATTAAGTCTTTGATGCTATAATCTATTTCTTCTCTTAGTATGAATACATTCAAAAACACTCCAATTCCTTTCACATCCTAAAGAAAAAGAAGTTTGATTATGGATGTGAATAGCAATTTTTTGCAAATTAGGGCACAATGCCCCAATAATCTCCTCCTTTCATCTACATTAAAAAAAAAAAAAAAAAATTATTTGAGTATTATGACTTTAAAATGTACTATATAAATGAATGAAAAAATGACACAACTTATTAGGCTGAAGGGTTTTGGTTGA
The DNA here is from genome assembly GCA_037832345.1 of Rhizophora mangle. NCBI lineage: Eukaryota > Viridiplantae > Streptophyta > Magnoliopsida > Malpighiales > Rhizophoraceae > Rhizophora > Rhizophora mangle. Next base: position 4,049,634 of record JBAPLJ010000181.1, on the reverse strand, counting down.
ATTACAAGCAGATTGTCTATCAAAATTTCTTTCACAATCTTGATAAATCTTTATTTCTTTCATGGTAGCAACGTCATCACTACAAATAATTTTAATTTCAAGCAAACTAAAAAGGCCACTCATGATTTCAACTTTCTTACAAAAGTTTTCCTTATAAACAAAAGTAAGGTTGAAGAAATAAGCCACTGCATATAGGTCTTCCGTAAGATATTTATCCCAATGCTACTCAATGATATTTATGAAAGACATATATAATATTGCCTTTTACTTGAAGATGTGTTTAATTCCCTTTACAACCCCTTACATGCCTTCAAAAACATAACCCAAAGAAGGTTTTTCATTCGAATCAACAATGTATAATATCTTTATAAGTGGACTAACCACCTTACAATCACTAAGCAATCATCCTAAAATTTACTATCTAAGATAGTAGTACACATACCCTTTCCTTCCACACTTTTTACAATGACTTGTGAAAAAAATTGCTTATTATAAAATTTGTAAGATTTGATTGTGATCATGGATGCTCTTTAAAGTAATAAATGTGGTTGCAAAATGAGTTAGTCTTGGACACACAATTTCTCTCTAATCATAATTTTTTCTTAATGTCATATGAAAATATGGATGATTGTAGACAAATCTTGTAATGGTAGTAGCACATGATGCAATATCAACTACATGAGACATCTTACCAATGACTTGTGAAACTAGTATATACATTCATAACTTTTATGAAGTATACTACATAATTGGATGCATTATCCATAACAACCTAAACAACATTTTAAGGGCTAACTCATTTAACAATATCTAAAAGCAAATTGCATAAACTTATGACATCCTTTACAATATTTGAGGCATCCACAAATTTGATAAATGAAATTCTAGTAGAGTAATAAACTAAGAAATTGATAAAGGTTTTATCTCTCTAATCCCTCCAACCATCCACTATAATTGTGCATCCATTCGTAACCTACTTGGTCTTATAGGTTTCAATAAGTAATTAGCATTCTTTTTTACAATTTCTTAACAAATTGGTATGTAGGCTATTACAAGAAAGACCTTTATACCAAGGACCAATTACAAGACTAACATTTAAAGCAAGTTGATATGTATGGTGAATGCAAAGCATTAAGTGGAATATAAGTGTCAAAAAACCACCTTGCCTAAGCCATGTCAACACTTTACACAACTTTTTTACTAGTTAGACACTTTTTAAACTAGATTGAGCTCTAAGAGTTGTCCTTGGAACAAAACATGTGTCAATTCCATGATTGGCTTTTCTTTCTCCCTTATCTTGCATTAATTTTTGTCCTTTTGACACATTTATTCCTATCACCTCATCTTCTTTCTCCTCCAATTGAATATCACAAGGATCATCACCAAAGTTATAGTCTATAGCCTCTTTAGCTTGTTTTTTTTCTCTTCAGATGCAATTTTAAGAATGTCAAGCATCCTTATTTGAACATTATATGGAACTTTTTTTTGCATAAAGCTATTTGATTTTTAATTCTAACAAGATGTTGTTTCATTATATTAATTCCCCCACCCTTGAAACTATTACTACAATAAATACAAGTATAAATGGATTTAGTTTACCATTAAATCCAAACTCAACCCTTTCAAAATAATGTGCCTAAGTTGGATCATTCCTTTGATGGATGGATTAAGTGCTAGGTGTGGAATATAATGTCACACATTGTACTTTTTTGATGATCTGAAATGCTTTTTATGTGAATGTTGTAAAGCAATGGATCCACATGTTTTAGATTCTAAGATTTTTGGGCTACAAACCCTTGAACATGTCATTTATGTGTCCCAAACATGAGATTCTATTATATCATTGTTGCCTAAGGGGTAAGGGTTTTTGGGGTAACTTAGATTGGTCCCTTAAATTAGGGCATATTTATGGTTTGTCAAAGAAAAAATATGTTCAATTTTCTAAAAGAGACAATGGTAATAATAATGGTATGAAGAAAGGATTCCATGTGAAAGAGCCCATTAAAGTATGGAAGGATAATTCTTTTGGCAAGGCAACATCAAAAGTACAATCCTCTTAGCTTCCTATTCTTCATTCAAAGGTATTATTTTACTATAACTCCACTTAAAAACCATCAAAATTTGCAAAAATTATGACAATAATTGCTATGAATTCTTGTCCTACTCTTCATTGATATGTTATTATCCTTTCCATGATATCCATTTACATTGCACCTAAGGTCTTGCAATAAGGCCAAGGTAGAGGTTAAGGCTAAACAAACATAACTAAAGTATTACCAAGTTACCACAAATATCAACATGCTTGTATTTTTATTAATTCTTAATATTATTATTAACACCATGAAACCAAACACAATTTTGACATAATCAAATTAATCAAATTTCCCTCACAAAGAGGAAAAAAAAAATAATCTTATTCAACTAATCTTATTCGACTACAAAGAAATAAAGAGTGAGATGGGGTGGTGCAAGGTAGTGAGAGATGTGGAGATTTTAAGTGGTGAAAGCAGCAGCAGGCATGGTAGGTGTAGTGGCAATTTGGAGGAGTAGAGGCTTGAGGTGGTATATAGAGAGATGGGGTGATGTAAGGCAGTGAGAGTTATGGAGATTTAGAGAGTAAGAAGCAGCAATAGGCATGATTGTGAATTAGAGGAATAGAGACTTATGGCAGTGTATAGAGAAAGATACAGAGTGAGATAGGGTAGTGCAAGGTATAGAGATTTGGAGTGGCAAAAGTAACAATAGGTGTGGTAGGCACGACGATGATTTGCTAGGCTATAGAGATACATTTAACTGACACTAAAAATGAGAGAGAATGGTTGACATGATCTCCTAAGGTTGTGTCATTATGACACTGCCAAGATTAACATGGTCAATTAGATTCTTTCATCATTGATTAGATGCAATAACATGAAGAAATTTGGAGTTTCTATCCCCATCAACAAAACATTTCAATCATGACTTTTAGAACCATTCAAGCTCCTTTTTCCTTAATGCTTCCTGATAAGAGGTTTTACTTCAAAACAAATTAGCCCTCTCTACAACTATTAGAGGATAGGACTCCTATTTCAAGGTAAGCTACTCCATTTTTGCACTTGCAACTCGTAACCTCACTTCCCTCACTATTCACTCTAGTCGGCTCTAAGATTTAAGTAAGCTTTGACTAATTTTAGTTGTCCATTAATTATCTAGCAAGGAAAGCCATTAAAAAGAGAGTTCACCGATATGTCCTCAATCCCTACATTAATGTGCTTATCCTATAACCAATGATTAAAGAAGAAAAAAGGAATATGGCCCACTCTACTCTCAACTCTAAGGCAAGCACCAAAATGATTTGAAAAAGTACAATACATCCCCATTGTTTAAGGCTAGGCACCACCCCCAAATAAGTTGCTTCAATGAGGAACTAGTCTATACGACTTATAGAAGGACATTCTTAGTAATTACTCCAAGTGAAATGCTAACTATGCATCAGTAAATCAATCAATTCCATGTCATACACAAATTCATTAAAAACTTAAATAGTTAATCTCTCATCAAATACATATACCCTTTGATCCTCAAACAACACAATATTAAAAACACCACCTAGGCACAACCAACCCTAAAATTTATCTTTTAAGCATCTCAGTTACTCCCACAGTCTTCTTTATTCAACAAAATTATTAGGAACATAAATATTGACTAGAACTGCCTTCTATTGGTGTTTTCAAAATAAAATGGAAACAAAAATTGTGCCTCCTGAGATTTGAACCCAAGAAAGGTCTAATTACCCTTAAATAGTTATTTAATATGTTTGTTGAGTAATAAATAAGACTTTTAATAATTAATTAAAAATAGTGTTTAATGGGTTTTGAACCCAGGACCTATGGATTGCAACTAAAGGTTGTGATCATTAGACTAAATGGGTATTATATGTTAATTATTAACTAACTGTTTTATATGTCATTTAACAATAATGAGAAAAAAAATAAAGAAAAGTTATGTTCATAGCATTTGAACTTATGATCATTCATTTGAATGGTCAAGATGTTAAGTGCCATACAGAAGGTATTTATTGTCAAATGTTCACCACCACGTTTATAAATACCAAGGGCTTGTCATTGGTTCAAGGCATCAAAACTTTTCTTTGTTCTCTTGGTTCCTCCATTATCATATCAAGAATCCATTTGTCTATAACATTGTCATAGAAATATTATAGACATTTTAGAAAGTAATTTTGAAAATACAATTTCTTGAAGGCTTGATTTCAATATTGTCACTTGCAATCAAATGTGTTTCATTTTATCCTATGAGGGAATTCATATAAACCTATGTTGCAAATTAGTGAGGGAAAATTTTGCCTTAAGGAAAGCGACATCAAATAGACAACTTGAAGTAATCATCTTTCAAATTTCAATATAGTCAAGAGTTTTGTAATAACAATCTTAAGAAAAAAATTGCTTGACTATGGTTAGAATGTTGAAAGAATTGGCTCTAAACCTTGTGAAATTAAAGAGGTTTGATGGAGGAAGCTTCATACATTAGCAGAAGAGTTCATTTTCTATTAGTGTCATTATAAGTGGCTTATGTTCTGAACATTAGAAGACCAAATAAATTTTAAAAAATGAGACTATTACTAATACTATGAAGAGATAAAAATGGGTAATCGATGATAAGATATGTGAGAGACACGTCCTAAATGCCATAATGATTCATTATTTGATGTTTACTACAACTTTTAAATTGCAAAGGAGCTATGAGAGAATTAGAGGCAAAATACATGTAAGAGAATGTAAAAAGTAAGAAATTTCTTATCTCTAATTTCAATAATTATAAAATGACTAATGGTAGACCAATAATGGAACAATTTGTTGAGATTGAAAGAATACTTAGTCACTTTTCACAACATAAGATATCTATGGATGAAACCATTATTGTGAGTTCAATAATAGGCCAGTTGCCTCCTTCATGGAAAGATTTTAAGAGAAACCTTGAACACAAAACAAATGATATTTCCCTTGAAAAGCTTGATAACCATCTTCATGTGGAAGAAGATTTTTGCATGTAAGAAGAAAACAAAGAGCAAGGCTCTTATGTTTTAAAAGTACATGTAGTTAAGGAAGGACAATCAAGCAAGTCCTCCCATAAAAGAAAAATCAATCCAATGATGACAAAAAACAATATAAAAGGCAAAAGAGAAATGACAAATGTCATTTTTGCCAAATGAAAAGACATTAAAAATATGAGTGTTGTCTATTTAAAAAGCAAAGTGAAAAGTAGGCCTCTTCTATAACAATAAATAAAAAGATGATTATTATGATCACAAAGATCAATTTGATAAAAGATGACATTGCATGGTGGATTGATTTCAGGCTATTGACATATTTGTAAGAACAAAAGTCTCTTTAAAGGATTGAAATTAGTAATTAATGGTACTATTGTGTATATGGAAAATTTTATTGTAGTTCTTATGATGGGAATTGGGGAAGTAGAATTGCAATTCACTTATGGGAAAGTCATTACTATTACTAATGAATTTTATGATACAAAAGTGAGGAAAAAATTGGTTCAAGTAGTCTGCTGAACAAATATGGGTTTAAACTCATATTTGAGGCTAATAATTTTGCCTCTCCAAAAGAGTTGTGTTTATGAGAAAGGGTTACCTTTGTATTGGAATGTTCAAAGTCAATATTGTTAATAATAATAATACTAATACTAATACTTATACTTATACTATTTAATATGCTTCTTTATGGTATAATAGATTGGGACACATAAATTTTAGAAGATTATATGATATGATTAAATTGGAATTGTTACCACATTTTGATACCTCTAAAGATAAATACAAACCTTGCATGTTAACAAAAATAACCAAAAGTGCATTTACAAGTATTCAAAGATCTTTAACTATGTTAGAATTAATTCATAGTGACATATGTGATTTGCATAACACATAAACACTAGGAGAGAAAAGATACTTTGTGACATTTATTAATTATTACTCTAGATATTGTCATATTTACTTGCTGCATATTAAAAATGAAGTTCTTGAAAGATTCAAAGTCTATAAATTTGAAATTGAATGATAATATAAAATTGTCATTAAATGCTTATGATTTGATAGAGGAGGAGAATATTATGACATTGCATTCTTTAAGTCCTTGGGAATCATTCATCAAACAACTGCTCCTTACACACCATAACAAAATGGTGTTATTGAATGCAAAAATCGAACATTAATGGAAATTGTTAATGTTATGTTGTCAACTTCTAGCTTAAGCCATAAATTTTGGGGAGAAGCATTACTTACAACATGTCATATTGTGAATAAAGTTCCAACAAAAAGGAATAAAATAACCCCATATGAATTATGGAATAGAAGGAAGTCAAGCCTTAATTAGCTAAGAGTTTGGGGCTATGGAGTAATTGTTATAGTTTTTAAACTTAAAAGAAAAAAGTTAGGTGAAAGAGGAATTAAGTGTATCTTCATGTGATATGCTCATAATAGTAAGGCTATCGATTTATGGTCATAAAACCTAATAACTCTATATATGTTAACACACTTATAGAATTGAAAGATATTATTTTTGACAAACACAAGTTCATCTCTATTGTTAAAATTTTAGAACAAAAACAAGTTCTTAATAAGTAAAATGATGTGTTGGCAAAGGGAAATAAAGATGGTGAAGTCATTGACCTTCATAAGACTAAAAAGGAAATGAAAGCAAAGACTTTTTGTTCTAATTACTCCATGCTCTTATTAAAAGAAATATGGGAATTAATGAGTAATCAAATTTCATATTGCTTTAATACTAGAGATGATCCTAAAACATTTAGTGAAGTGATGAAATCACAAGATGCCATGTTTTGGAAGGAAGTGATAAATGATGAAATTGATTCCATTATGGTTAATAACAATTGGAAATTGGTAAACCTCCCACTTGGTTCCAAGCCAATTAGATGTAAATGGACTTTCACAAAGAAAATGAAGGTCTATGGAATCATTGACAAGTTTAGAGTTAAGTTAGTTGCAAAAGGCTTTATATAAAAATAAGACGTCAATTATTTTGACACATATTCACTAGTGGCTAAAATTGCCATAATTAGGCTATGCCTCACTTGCCTCAATTCATAATCTATTAATTCATCAAATGGATGTGAAAATAACATTCTTAAAAGGTGAATTAGAAGAAAAAGTGTATATGGAGCAATCTAAGGGATTTGTTGTGTCTAGTCAAGAGGAAAAGGTTTGTAAATTGGTTAAGTCTTTGTATATATTAAAATAAGCACCTAAGCAATGACACTAAAAATTTGATTAGGTGATACTTGCCAATAGATTTAAGATTAATGAATCAAATAAATGTGTTTATAGTAAGTTCAAAAAAGGAAAAGGTATGATTATTTTCTTGTATATAGATGATATGCTAATCTTTAGGGCTCACATAGAAGAAGTTAAAGTTACCAAAATGTTTCTCTAGCAATTTTGATATGGAAGAGATGGGTGAGACAAATGTCATCCTTGGAATCACATTCTTAAAAGGTTTTTAATAAATTTAATCACACAAATTGTATACTAGCCTTTACTCCATTTAATCCTAATATGAGTTTCACCAAGAATATTAGAAGTTTAGTATCTCAACTGAAATATGCCAAGGTGGTAGAATGTCTAATGTACATTACATGTATAAGGCTAAACATAGCTTATGCAATTGGTAAAATGAGTAGGTACACAAATAATCCAAGTGACATACATTGACATGTAGTAAATAAAATCTTAAAGTACCTAAAGAAAATAAAGAATTATGATATAAGTTATACCGATTATCCTTTTATTATACAAGGATACTCAGATTTTAGTTGGATCACCAATAAAAAGGATCATACTTTTATTAATTAATAGATCTTTATGCTTAATAGAGGTGTAATTTCTTAAGGTTCTAAGAAACAAACTTCCATAGTAGATTCCATTATGACTACAAAATTTGTAGTATTAGTTTTGGCAAATAAAGAAGTAGAATGGTTAAGAAATTTACTTTATGAGTTTTTTTGTGGCAAAAGCCAATAGCACCCATTTACATACCTTGTGAGAATGTTGTAACTCTGGCAAGAGTGTATAGTTAAGTATATAATGGTAAGTCTAGATACATTAGACTTAGACATAACTAAGTGACAGACTTGATCATGATTGATTTTGTAAGATCAAGTCAAAACATGGTTGATCATTTAACAACAGAATTAACAAGAGACATGGTGAATAAGATATTAAGAGGAATGAACCTCAAGCCCATAAATACACATTGCCCATGATGGAAACTTAACTCAATACTTGATACAACATCAAGTCTTGAGTTTTATGAATCAAAGTATATCATTAGTATGGTTAAAGCACTATACTTAATTTTTATTTCCATCCAAAGGTATTATAGTGTTTGGTTCCTGTAGTAAAATTGGGAGAATTAATGTTTAAAACTCTTAACAAACTTAAAAGAGTCTCTTACAGCGGGACCTTTAGTTTACCTATATGAATATGGAATGTTTTGGTCATTCCATTAAGTTAAAGGGTTTGGTTTTAAAGCATTTATGAAAATGATATGGATATAATGACCTTTTAATGTGTCAATTATTTAAAAGCAAAGTATAATGTTGTATTATTATGTGTGTGAAGTGTTTCTACAACTTATTAATAAGAATAATTGGTTCAAAGTTTGTTTACCATATTATTTAGATTTGTTGTAATGCACTTTTCACTATATAAAATTTAATTTATAAGACACCTATAATTATGTATTACTGAGAATCCTTTATATTTTTTGATATTTTGAAAATGGTGGAGAGTTGTTTGAGTTTTCAAAATAAAAAAGAAACAAAAGGTTGTGTCAATAAGTTTTGAACCCAAGATTTATGGGTTGCAATCAAAGGTAGTGACCATTTGACAAAATGAGAATTATTTGTTAGTTATAAACTAATTGTATTATATGTTATTTTATAATAAATAATAGAAAACAAAAAAAGTTATACCTATAACATTTGAATTCATGACTATTCATTTGAATGGTTAAAATATTAATCATTAGATGGAAGGTGTCTATTAACACCATATCATCACTATATCTATAAATACCAAAAACCAATTCAAGATATTAAACTTTTTTCCTTTTCTCTTAATTTTTTTAGTATTTTATCAAAAATTTATTTGTCAATAATATTATTATAAAAATATTTTAAAAAATAATTATAAAAATATAATAATTTTTTAAGAATTTATTTTAATAGTATAATTTTTTATTTTATCTTAAAAGAAAATTTAAATAATTTATATTATAAATTAATAAAAATAAAATTTATTTAAAATAAATAATATTGAATATATAATTTAAAATAATTATTTTAAAATTTTAATATAATTAAAAATTTTATACCACACTTTTTTTTCCAACGAGAACATGCCTTCGAGAACTATAAATCACAAGTTTATGGGTCACACAAAACATGGAGCAATCCCAAAAACCTGCCAAGCCTCCAGCCTATCCTTTGGCCTCAATAGCCGTAACTTGAGTACCCCCTCCCCATATGTGGCGCAATAGCGAGGCTGTAGGATGAGCCAACTTTGTTTCTTCGAGAAACCAAATTCCTGGTTTAAGTGAGGAAACCCATTTGTGAACCGCCCATTTTTGCTAGACTTACCCAACCCACGTACATAAACAGAGGTAATAAAAATTAAATATAAGAGATCCTAGTTCTGATACGGTTACCAGAGAAAACCAGCGCTTACCTCTTCCATGGAAGAGAGCCGAGTGGTGGCAGCACCCTCCTCCTCCATAGGCCCAACATGTTACTGACCTTTAGCACCCCAGAAGTCTTCATGCACAACACACGATTTCGAAACCGAATATGATCATCTGATAGTTGCCCATCCTCTGAAAGCACTTCTCTAGGTGGCGCAACACAGCGAAGAGAGGGCTTCGGCGGGGCTTTCTGAGTGATCCCCGCTGGCCTCCCCTTGCCAACAGGAGGATTTGGCGCTTTGAGAAGCCCTTGATTTATAATCGGAGCGGTCGTCAGCATAGACTGCTCCTCAGCTCCATCAACAATCGGAAAGTTAACTACTTCCACTTGGGCCTTCGCTGCACTTGGATATCCATGGTTATGCTGAGAAGGTGGGTCACCCGGAGTGCACAAGGTGGAGCTTAAACCCTTAAGACTTCCCTTTGAGTGTACTGAGCTCTCTAAGGTACTCAGAACCTCAAATGGCCGACCATCTGGTTGGCCCTAACGTTGAGAGTTGCTGTGTACCATCATAGGGAAGCCCCTAAGCTCATCCAAATTCAACCCACTCATGAGAGGGCCATGATCAAGAGAGGGCTGTGAACAGCCCACAAGCCTATCAGTCAGCCCCTGCATTTGAAATTCAAAAAACTCATCTCTGTAGCCACTGGCCCTAGGATAGTCTGAAGAGGGGCCCCGGCCTAACCGGAGACTCGCTGTCCCGAACCATCATCGGAGCACCGCGAACAACATTGTTTGACTCTGCAGTGCAGCCACGGAGGATACTTCTGCAAGATATCACGCCCCACATTTGCCCGTTTTACATTGCAGACGTAAACTAGAGAGCCAATCGTCAATCTTGACACATGCCGCTAACGGAATTTCGATGTCTGTCGGAATCAAGACCATAAAGCGGCATACACCCAACCACAATTTCAGCTCCGATTGATCCTCCATGCCCAAAACTCACCCCAACACTGTACAAAGGAGGACGAGAAGTCAGAATTCCAGCCTTGCAAGGGGAGACTTTCCGTAGACACCCGCACTCGTCGAACAGCAGTTACTCGGTCTGGGGACCACGGCACCACCCCTCCGAAGATGAATCGCTGTGAGTAGTACATCTCGAAATAAAGTGGCTTCTAGTATTATTTGAAATTTGTTGTACATATTTAATATACTGATTCGGACGGAAGTGATACATTCAGAAGAAAGTTGTATCTCGCCTTTATAATTACTAATATATTATTATTATAATAAGTGGTACCTTACATAGAAGATTGTTTCAAGCTTATAATATATTCAATAATAAGGGTCTTTTTTGAATCGCTGTAAGCGGTGTATTTAGAAATAAGGTTCTATTTGTCCACATATCAAGTGGTATATATTTGAAATAAGTGGTATGTCTCTGATATACTGATTTAAAGCAAGGTTGAAAGAATTAGATTGGATCGGTCGAGACCCAATCAATAAAATCAGAAATCGAATTTGGTTCTTTCTTAAAATTGGTCAGTATAAAAATTAGTAAATTGGTCGGTTCAATTGGAAATTAGTGAACCAGATCTGATTTTCTCGAATTAATTGGTTCATTAAAAAAAAAAAAAAAAAAAAAAACGATTTGTTTAAACTTTAAAAGTCAAAATTTGCGCTTTCTCCGTATCTCTCACTGCTCTACATCGCCCCAAGCCTTTGCCCCTCCAAATCGCCGTTGTGCCTGCTACTGCTTCTGCCACTCCAAATCTCTGTACCTCTCACTGCCCTACACAGCCCCAAGGCTCTACTCCTCCAAATTGTCATCACGCTTGCCATGCCTGCCGCTACTTCCACCATTCCAAATCTCCATACCTCTCGTTGCCTTGCACCCCCCCCCCCCCCCCCCCACATCTCACTCTCTATCCCTTTGTACACCACCCCAAGCCACTGCTCCTCCAAATCATCACCGCGCTTGCCATGCCTCCTACTATTTCTGCTACTCCAAATCTCTGTATCTCTCGCTACCCTACACCACCCCATCTCACTCTTTATCTCTTTGTAGCCAAACAAAGTCAATTTGAATAAGATCAAATTATCTTTTTCTTTTTTTTTTTTCCTCTTACTTTATGGGGGGAATTTGATTAGTTTGATTATGTCAAAATTGTGTTTGGTTTTGTAGTTTTGATAATAATATTAAGATTAATAAAAATACAAACATATTGATGTTTATGGTAACTTGGTAATACTTCAATTGCATTCGTCTGGCTTTGGCCTTTGCTTCTGCCTTGGTGCAGGTCCTCAAGTGCAATGTAAATGAATATCATGAAAAGAATAATAGCATATGTCATTAGGACAAGAATTCATAGCAACTATCATTATAACTTTTGCAAATTTTGATGATTTTAAGTGAAGTCATAGTAAAATAGTACCTTTGAACGAAAAGTAAGAAGTCAAGAGGATTGTAATTGTGATGCAGCCTTGCTAAAAGAATTATCCTGCCATACTTTAATTGGCTCTTCACAAAGAATCCTTTCTTCATATCACTGTTGCTGCCATTGTCTATTTCAAAAAATTGAACATAATTTTTCTTTAGCAAACCATAAACATGCCCTTCTTCAGGGGACTAATCTAAGTTACCCCAAATACTCTCCCCCTTTGGGCAATAATGATATGATATAATCTTATATTTAGGACACATATATGACATGTTTAAGAGTTTGTAACCCAAGAATCTTAGAATCTGAAACACATGGATCCATTGCTCTACAGCATCCATATAAAAGCATTTCATATCATTAAAAAAGTATAGTGTGTGACAATAGAAATCACATAAGAAGTTTGTTCCCCTAGTTTTCATTTATTTGGTGATTATGACTTTGGATAAATCTTTGTGTGAACGCATAGATTCTGATACTCTCTTTTAATATTTTAATGCAGTTATTAATCCTTCCTACTATTGCACCTCCTCTTATCAAGTTTTATAATGGATAGTTATAATATCCCATCTCAATCATCTAAAAAGCAATCTACAGATTCCCACTCCTAGTACTCAATCCATCTATCAAAGGAATAATCTAGCTCGGGTGCATTTTTCTGATAAGGTTGAGTTTGGATCTAATGTTAAAGCTAAATCCATTTATACTTGTCTTAATAGTAGCAATAACTTCAAGGGTGGAGGAATTCATAGAATCAAACAACATTTTGCTAAAATTAAAGGTCAAATAACTTCATGCAAAAAAGTTCCATATAATGTTTAAACAAGGATGCTTGACATTCTTAAAAAAGCATCTGAAGAGAAAAAACAAGCTAAAGAGGCTAGAGACTATAGCTTTAGTGATGATCCTTATGATATTCAGTTAGAGGAGAAAGAAGATGAGGTGATAAGAATAAATGTGTCAAAAGGATAAAAATTAATGCAAGATGAGGGAAAAAGAAAAGCCAATTATGGAATCGATATATATTTTGCTTTAAGGACAACTTTTGGAGCTTAATCTAATTTAAAGAGTGTCTTAGCTAGTAAAGAAGTTGTGTCAAGAGCCAACATGGCTTGGGCAAGGTGGTTTTTTGATGCTTGTATTCTATTCAATGTTGTGCATTCATCATACTTTCAACCTATTGTAGATGCTAGTCTTACAATTTGTCTTAGGTATAAAGGTCCTTCTTATAATGGCATACATGTCAATTTATTAAGAAATTGTAAAAAAGAATGTCAATTACTTAAAACCTATAGGACCTAGTGGATTACAAATGGATGCATAATTATGGTGGATGGTTGGAGGGATCAAAGAGATAGAACCTTGATCAATTTCTTAGTTTATTGCTTTGCTGGAATTTCATTTGTCAAATCTATATATGCCTTGGATATTGTAAAGGATTCCATAAATTTATGCAATTTGCTTTCAAACATTATTGAATGGGTTAGGCCTCAAAATGTTGTTCATGTTGTTATGAATAATGCATTTAATTATGTAGCAGATGGAAGATTGCTTCATGAATGGTATGAACATATATACAAGTCTCCTTATGCAACTTATTGCTTAAACCTCATCTAAAGGATATTGGTAAGATACCTCATGTAGTTGATCTTGTATCACATGTTGCTACCATTACAAGATTTGTCTACAATCGTCCATATTTTTTGATGAGGTTAAGAAAAAATTATGATTGGAGAGAAATTATGCATTTAGAACTAATTCGTTTTGCAACCACATTTATTACTTTAAAAATCATCCATGATCACAAAAAAATCTTACAAAGTTTTGTAACAAGCATATTTTTCACAAGTCATAAACTTGCAAAGAGTGTGGAAGGAAAGACTATGTGTGTTATTATCTTAGATAGTAAATTTTGGGATGATTGCTTAGTGATTGTGAAGGTGCCTAGTATGTTTATGAAGTTGTTGCACATTATTGATTTAGATGAAAAACTTTTTAAAGGTTATCTTTATGAAGGCATGAAAAGGGTTGTAGAGGGAATTAAACACATCTTCAAGCAAAAGGTAAGATTATATATGCCTTTCATAAGTGTCATAAGCAGCATTGGTATAAATATCTTATGAAAGACCTACATATAGCAACTTATTTCTTCAACGCTATTTTTGTTTATGAGAAAAAAATTCGTGAGAAAGTTAAAATCATGAGTGACCTTTTTAGTTTGCTTGAAATTAAAAGTATTTGTAGTGATGATATTGCTACTATTAAAGAAATAAAGATGTATTGGGATCGTAAAGGAAATTTTGGTAGACAATCTGCTTGTAATTCAACCAAAACCCTTCATCCTCGTAAGTTGTGTCATTTCATTCATTTATATAATATATTTTTATGTCACAATACTCAAATAATTGTTTATCTTTTGAATGTAGATGAATGGTGGAGATTATTAGGGCATAGTGCCCCTAATTTGCAAAAAATTGCTATTTGCATCTTTAGTCAAGTTTCTTTTTCTTCTTCATCATTATGTAAAAGGAATTAAAGTGTCTTTGAATGTATTCATACAAAGAGAAAAAATAGATTAGAGCATCAAAAATTTAATGATCTCGTCTATATTGCTTATAATTTGAGGTTAAAGTATAGGTAATTAATATATATGTGAATATATTTAGTTTTTTTTTTAATAACTTACATTATTTAATTAATTCATTTTTTTATGTGCACTTTTATAGTCTTAATTTCAAAAAGAGAACTTATAATCCCATTAATTATGAATGCATTAATAAGACAAACTTTTGAATTGAAGAAGAAGGAGAGTCATCATTAGAGCTTAATTATGCAGAATTGGAGAAAGCTCTCTATGAAGATAGTCCATATTCTAGCTCCAATGTTATTAATCAATAAAAGGATAAAAGTGATGAATTTGTTAATTCAAATATAGTTGATGTGGATTCATTTGATATTCGTTGTTTTGGTGTTGCATATAGTAGTAAAAGTAAGAATAATTTTATAGTTGAGATGACAAACAAGGATGAAATTCCACCATAATTATGCTATTATTTTTAAATTTTAAGATTTATAAATTTTAAAAAATATTTATTTTTTTTTTATTTTAATCATGAAATATTTTTCTGTTTTAATCATGAAATATTTTTTAGATATTTTATATTTATATTAAAAAATTAACTTTAATACTGATATATATATATATATATAATTTATTTATTTAATATTAAATATCAATTAAACTTTAAGTTTTTAAATTTTTTGATTCAATGACTGATCTAAATTTTAAAACCTTAATTTAGAGTCGTTGTAACTAATATATTTGGAAGAAAAGTTGTATTTCACCCTTTAACTAAGTGATGTATTATTATTAGAGTAATGATACCATATGATGCTTGAGTAAAGGTTGGTGTCAAATATGATGTAAAGTATCTTAAAGTCAAAAATTTGTTTTCTCCCTTCAATTGTATGTCATTTATTAGGCTAGGAATTGTATGTCATAGCAACAAAGATGCCTAATGTAAACTCATCAAAATAAAAAATATTAGACCTATACCAATGAGTAGTAACTTCTTCTTAAAAAGAAAAAAAAATTGATTTCTTAACTAAATTTGTTAATTAAAAACATTTAGTTTCATTTAGTTGTTATTGTAATTATAGAATATGATATTTATCAAATAAAAGAAAATGTAAATTATATCTATACTTTCGTTTTTTAAAATAATAATAATATCACTAAGTAAATTAAAAACATACTTTTAAACTATTATCATATCTTATATAACCGCTAATTTCCTTTCAAAAAATGCTTGTAATATGAAATAATTTATTATTGCTTCAAAATTGCATGATATAGATAATTTACATAAAAAATAATACATTATCATATTGTTTGTGCATATAAGACATATATTTTTAATACTCTAGTCAATCATTAAATGTGAAAAAAAAATTGAGACTAAAATTTTAAATAATAACTCCTAAAGATATTTAAAAAAAAATTGCACTCAAATAGATTTTTCCAATAGATTTTTTTTTTAAAAAATTTAAAGATTAAATTTATTATATAAAAAGTTATATTGATGTAAGTTTTTGGTTTTATTTCCTCGAGAAAAATATTTGCCACAACTTAGTTGACTTTATTTCTTAAATTGATTTTGTTAACTAGTTATAAAAGATAGTTTGATTAACCACAAATTCAATGGGGTTTAATTTTATAGTTATTAAATTCAATTTAAGCATCAATTCATTTAGAAGTCCAAGTCAATTAGACACTATTTCAATTAGTGGATCATTGATTCAATATTGGGTAAATGATATTTAATATTTTATAATATTTATGTATATATTCTTTTTTTTTATATATATAATAGTTGGTATACTTTTATGTACTTTAAGTGTATATAAATATTTTTTATGATTATAAGATCAAAATTATACATATTTATTTGTTATTTATGATAAATTAATAATTTAAATATAAAATAAGAACATATCTAACAAAATATTATAAATAAAATACTTGGCCATTGAATTAAAGATTAAATTTAGTATTTTAAAATTAAAATTAAAATTTTGGTTTTAAATTTTAAAATTAATGAAATGAATTAAGAATTTTTTTTTCCTTAAAAAAATACTTGTCTAAATAATTGTGTTAACCAAGTCGGTTATTTCAACTATTAGATTGATTTAGTTGATCAATCCCACCAGTAAGTTGATGGCGTCTATCTAAATCAATAGTTCAACTGGATCTTTTAGTGAACCATACTAAATTGAGGTGCGGTTCATTGGATCGATTGATTAGGTTTGATCATACTGGGTTTAATAAATATGTTTAGTTTCATTATTTAACTAATTTATTTAATTTTCTTGGCCATCAGTAAGAACTGAGGGAAATTAATTTTAAATTTGCACTCCATCGTAATTGACATATTCTCCTACATTTGGGTTTACTTATATAGCATTGGAGTTCAGGTAAAATTTATCCTTTAAAAAATAATTTAAGTACAATATGGAAGCCATGAAGAAAGGTAATTGGGGGAAACATAGCGTTACCTTGGAAGTTCTGAGTGAGATGAAAAATATTTGAATATTTGAAAGCGGTTGAATTCAGTCAAAGTTCCGTCAGAGGCATCACATCACTATAGCAACTCCTATGTTGGAGTTTTGGGGTGGGGGGTTGGGGGGAGGAGTCGGAATGGCGGCTGATGTTCTAGTTCATCCGGTTTTATATTCTCTGCGTTCAACTTGCTCAATAGCATTTCATGGTTTTCTCTTTATTGATTTGATGATTCCCCAAGTTACATCCGGATCCTCGCCAATTGCTAGAGTATATCCTCATCCACAAGTCATAATTCAGCTGTACTCACAATCAACACAAACAAAAAAAAAAAAAATGATCCCAACTTTACAGAATCGATAAACAACAGAGTAAAAAAAAAAAATTGCCAGAGCTTATGAAGCAATTATGAAGATGACCAAGGGTGCTGAAAACAACAAAATCAAAGCATTGGCCCAACACTCCATAGTCTCCAGGAAACGTCTAGCAGCATCACAAGCATACCCATCAAGCAACACCGAGAATGCACCAACTGATGAGCTAGCTACTCAAGAGTTTACATTGTTGGCCCAGAGGAAAGATGTCCTTGAAAATGCTTACGGTAACACCACCATCCCCTTGAAGCAGATAACATACAACCAGCGGATCTGGTCTGGTCAACCCTGAGCATTGAGTATAGAGAAAAGGAAAGACACAAGAACAAAAAATTACAGTAGGATGCTTATGATAAAATTACTAGGGCAGAATTACTGGTGTCTTACACAGAATATAGTCTTAACTATATACATAATTGTTTATCATGATTCATGTGGAGCAATAGCAGGAATTTAATCACTATAAGTTAGTATCTTTCTTTACGTATTGATGATGATAATTGCATTTGACATGGTCTCAAAATTATGGCAACAATTTGCACTTTTAAGTGAAGCAATTGCCTGTAGCTGAAATGCTAAAACCAGCAATAATATAAGGACAAGGCAAGTAAACAAAGCACAAGCAACTTTATTCAACATTCTTATTAGACAATTCAGTCCAATCTAGTAAGATTTCTATTCACCAGTTGCAGACATCCACAACAGCATATCTTCAGTCACATATCCATGTGGTTCCCCTATTGGGCATTTGAATTAAATGCTTGAAAACTATGGAACCATTTAGTGAGTCCATGTCCATATGTTTTCTTTTGCTCTTTGTGGACCAGAAATCTAATATATAGATACTTGGTGTAGTAAATAAATTATGCTATTAAATTTGCATTCCAACATTCTCAAATATACAAAGCAGCATGTGCAACAAGATCTCTCAAATTCATTTCTTCTTTAATCAAAGCACCTTAATCTTCCTAGGGCAAGGATGGAATATCAAGATTTATCAGCCCTATCCAATTCTTTCGTCAAAGAAAGAAGCTCTCTTTCCACAATCTGCTAGGAGGCAGATAACTGTGGTAAGGGCAGGACAAGCAACAAATGAAGGGAAAATAAAGCATCCATCTTGTGCAAGGTAAGATCACAACTGCATGCTACAAATCACGTGTTCAACATTAACAGAAAGCAATGAAAAAGATCAAATTCTTTGACTTACCAAGATGAACACAAAAAATTGGACATTAGCATATTTAACTCTTTCTCCACAGATAATCCTAATATAAACTTCTACCGAAATCAAAGAAAAAAGAGTTGTTTTGTTTATTTAACTCTTAGGTATAAGATAATTCTGAAATAAGCTTCTGCTCAGCTTGGCATTGGCCACGATATTAAGGCAAAGAATTTTAAATTTATGGAAGCAAAATTCATTTCATTTTTTGCAACCAAAGTTGCTATAAGATGCCAAATTTCAGAAGGGAACCGTAGAATGATCATAGACTAATTAATAACCCTTTTGATGAAATTTATTGGGGCAGCTTAAACTATCCCAACAACAAAGATGATTGGCTTGAGGAAATGTTTGAGAAACATAGAAAGTTCAATTTCTCATTTCCTTAGATGAAATACTGTTAGGAGGATCATAAATTAGTGCATTTTCTGAGGCATCTTTTTCCCCACTTTAGGGTATAAAAGAGAGGGGAGGAGTTGCTTGAAAGCCAGGAATCTCATGGATATTTTTTATTAAAATGAAGTAACAATAGTAATTGGGCTCTAGATTGAGTCAGCAATCTTACAACTGATTGATTCAGATATGAATCAGATCTTCCACTGAGTACTGATGTTGGCAAAGTAGAAACCAAAAAGAATTAATAACATTTCTAATTTGTTGAGATGAAAGAAACAGCATGAATGTGAAATGATAAAAAATGGCAAGTCATTTATGAATGCAAGACGTACCAGGTAAATAAAAAGGAAATCAGCTTGTAGGCAGGTTATCATCATCCAATGGTGGGTCCATTTGTATAGGTCCCTCAATTCCACCTGTATTCTCACCAAGTAGTTCACGTGCTGCCTTTTCAAGAAATTCCTTTGCAGCTGCTTGAACTGACTTTTTCTCAGAAGATTGAAATTTCCTCTTCTTTTGGATACTTGTCTCTACATACTTAATCCTAGGCCCTTCTCCTTTACTAATATCCCTCATGCTTTTCCTCTGCTCTGCAGGTGGCAGAATTCTAAAAATTAAATGAAAACAAAAAAGTCTCATGCAAAAAACAAGAAAGAGATTGCTTACTTACCAGGTGTGAGATCAGGCAAAGAATGCTCAATAAAACGGGTTGCAGCCTGGTAGTTTAATGTGGTGGATGGTCGCAGGGGTGCTTCAAGTACACAATCAGAATCTTTAGTCAATAAAGGAAATAAGAAATCAGCTACCACCAACAAAAATCATCTTTTTGACTTCCAATCACAGTTAAACTCACATCCATTGTATTTCAAAAGTCAGCCTGGTTATTGAAATGAAAATTTAGGGGTGCATAAGTAACCTTGTGCTCCAAGAAGAAAAGACAAGTACCTTTACTCAAATCTACAAAACGATCAAGTTTGTCTTGGTACAAGCTCAATCTCTCCTAAATGAAGAATCGGGAAAAAAGCATAAATTAGCTTGGCTATGCAAAGACATAATTTGGTCAGCAAGAAACACAAACCAACATACTGAAGAAAAAAGTAAAAGGAAAAAATACAAAATTAGGCAAAAGAACATTTATTATAATACCAGCATGCAAATATCTGCTGGCTGGGAACACCAAAAAATTTTCAATAAAACATACAATGCTCATAGTCCTAGAGAATGCGAAATACACAAAAAAAAAAAAAAAAAAAAAAGTACCCATCAGCCAGAAAGCCCATATAGAAAAATCAAGGTAAATATATATAAATAAAAAAAAAAAAGTTTGGGGAAGCATACAAGCTCAGACTTAATGGGATGCTCGTCTGGGTGAATCCCACTGGCCCTCAATCTCACTGAAATTGTTCCAAAATTAAAGTTTCGCACATTAATCAAAAAAACAGCAAAAGAATAAATAAATAAATAAATATACAATTCAATGTGTGAGTGTGTGTCAAATACACAAATCATCGAACACTGGGGTTGGAAGAGCAAATCAAAGGAATTTTGAGGCACATACAAGAGAAGAGGATACAAGTGGCCTTGGCGAGCAGGAAAAGGGTCTGAGCACGTTCAAGAGGAGGGATTTCGGCAACATCATCTGGGTTGACTGAGATGGACAGCAGTTGGAGCAACTGTGTCTCCACTCGCCAAGTTAACCAAGGTTCTCTTAACCGACTCCATCACAGATTCTGGTACAAAATTGCTGCTTTCCCCTCGTTCCATTCTTCTGTCTACACTACACGCTGCCCTGCCTTAGATGGATGGTCTGCCGTACGTTAGTTAGGTCACGGTGAAGCTGCGGCCTGTGGCGGCAGTCTAATAAACCTTTGGTGATTCATATCCTTTGATTAAATCAAGTATTCCTCTTTTCCACCCCCGGCTGTTTCCGATGATTTTTTTTTTTATTTTTAAAATTATTTTTTTATGTTAAGAATTATTTTTTATTTGTTATTAAATTTTCTATATTTCTTTTAATTTCAACGAACTTCACAGGTTATTAACTTTAATTCATTATAGATTTATAAAGAATTACGTAAATATTTATTAAATAAATATATAATAAAAATATAAATTTAAAATTTTAATTTTTTAAAATAAATTTATTATTTATTAAATATAATTATAATTTAATTTAAAATATAAAATTATTATTAATTTAATTTTTAATTATTTATTCTTTTTATTTTTGGTTGTTACAAATTTTCACATTTAAAATTTTAATTTTTAACGGTAATTTCCACGGGGAACAAGGAAACAATCCTTGCAACCTTCTAAGAGGAGAGGACCATCTGTAACCTTAATTTACTATGAATTATAATTATAAAAAAATAATTTTTTAATTTATTTTTTAAATTAAAATTAATATTTAATAGTTTATTATAATTATTTAAATATTAAAATTATTAAAGTAATTTGATTAATTATTTTAGTGTAAAAATTTTTGATTAGATTAATATTTTAATAAGATACAAAATATAAAATTAATATTTATTTTATATTATTTAATTATATTAATTTTTAAATATTTATATAGTTATTGATTTTATAAATAAAATCATAATTCTTTATGAATCATTATTTCACCTTTTATAAAGATATCTTAAATTCATACTTATTAGAAATAAACAAAACATTCTCTTATAATTATTTTAAGGTGATAAAATATTTTATTAATAATTCAATTATCTCTATATAGTTTAAAATATATCAAATGTTCACCCTTACAAATGATCCTTAATTAGGGCAATCTAGAGGTGAAATCAAAGCATATTAATTTCTATATGAAATGCCTTGATGATTTTAAATTTAAAGATCACTTACATGACCATCGTATAAGATATTTATTAGACATATAAGTAATGTTATAATTAGGAATTCTTCCAATGGGTGAACTTATTTAACTAATAAGTACTCATATATTTATTTAAGTATTTTCATAATTTAGCCTGTAAGATCTACTATTTTTTTTTTTGCCTAAGAGAAAAACATAACATGAGGATATACACTTATCTTGATATTGCATTGACTAGGAATATGTAGGAAAAAAAATACAATAATGTTATAGGTAACTCATAATTATGATTTTACCATAATTATCTTTATAAAGTATATTTATTCTATAAACTTTATCTTAAAAGTTTATTGATGACTTTATTATTATAGAATAAATACTAAAAATTTAAAAAAATCTTTAATTGATTAATCATTTTTATAAAATATCAAATATGTGTTAAGAATTGTAACTAATACATTGGTTATTAAGATATGCACTGACAAAGTTGTCTTTGTAAGGTGCAAGATTTGGAAATTCAAAACCTTTGTCTTGTGGGCTGATAGCAAAATGGCAAGAAACATAGAAACACATAAGTGAGTTTTATGGGGTAACAATGTGAGGTCCTTATGAGTTGGTGGACTTAAATAGAAGCCAAAAGGTGGCTCATCCTTTAAGGAGCTTAAAGGGTTCTTAAGTTAATTTTAGACCTAGCTTATGCTTTTTTGCACTTTAAATTAGTTGTTAAGTTGCTTAGTGTTGTTCATTCCATTAAAACGTGTAATTACTTGTTTAAAGTCTTAAAGGTCTATGGGAGGGTAAGGAATATGGCCTTTTTGTTTAATTTGATGCAAAAGCAAATTATAAGGAGAAGTTTGAACACCTATTTGACCATAATTAAGGGTCCTTATATAAGAGATGGACTTAAACAAACTATATATGCTCTTGAAAGGGTGAATGAAGCAAGATTTGTTTTAAATACCTAACTGTATATTGGTTTAATCCATTTGCTAATTTAGTTTGACATTTGTAAGGAGGCTTTATAGGTAAATAAAATAATGGTCTTTAAATCTTAAGCATAATTTAAAGACTTACTTAGCTCTTTTGCATTAGGGAAGAGAAAGGATATTGAATCTATCATGGGTTTGTTATAAGAGATGGAAAGATTGGGATTGAGACTAAATATTTATGCATGCACAAAATGCACTAGAATATTTGGATGAGTTGGGAGAATTGATAAGGCATGCAATATTATATAGAGAATGGATGATGAATATGATAGATGTAAGCATGATGTCATTACTTAAAATGTTGTCATTAATGTTCTTTATCCTATAGGAAAGCATTATCATGTTGTAGACTAGTTTGGAAAGATGAAAGCTATCAATCATAAACTTGATAAGGTGATCTTCATTTCCACGATGAACAAGTCCTAGGATAATGTAAACTTGGAGAATTCTAGAGGAAAATGCAAGCAAGTATTTATACTCTTGACATGGTTGCTTTTACCATTCTCATTAATGCTTTCTATAATGTTATTGATATTAATAAGGCATTTGGTCTATTGGATGATATAAGAAACCAGAGGAATTTGCCAAATCTTTTTACTAATAACACTTTGATTCATGGACTTTTGAATGCAAATTGGTTGGATGATACATTAGACCTTTCCAAAGCTTTAGGTGTTAAACCTACTATTTATACATATATCTTTTTCATTGATTATTATGGAAAGTTTAGTGAATGTAATGAAGTTCAAGACCTTTGAGAACATGAAAGCTAAAAGAGTTGTTCTTGACATTATTACTTATAATGCATCTTTGTATAGTGTTGCTAAAACGAGTTAGCTAGGAGAAGCAAAAGTTATTTTTTATTGGCTTAAAATTAATAGGCTTGTAGTAGATTTTGTGAACTATATAATATGATGATGAAATGATTTAGAAAGTGGGGTCTAGTGGATGAAGCTATTAAATTGTTATTTTCGAAAATGGGTATGAACTAGACATAACTGTAATTAATACATTGATTGATCACTTTACAAAGTTAGCCATGTGGATAAGGCATGGCAAATGTTCTTAAGAATGAAGAAAACAAAGCTTGCTCCCATAATTGTGACTTATAGTACTTTACTAGTTGATTTTGGGAAAAAAAAGGTCAAGTTCAAAAGACTATTGCTTTATTTGAAAATATGATTGGGCTTTTATGTCCTTTAAATTTTATAACTTTAAATATAGTTATATTGTCTTTGCGAGAATGATGGGGTAAAATTGACCTTAAAAATGCTTTACAAAATGATAATGAAGAATATTAGTCTTCATGTTTTAACTTTGAACATTGTCATTTATGAATTTGTCAAAGAAAGCCATATTGATGATGTAATCTAAATCTTTCATCATATGAAAAAGTTACTCATCTTTAATTATGTAACTTTTTGTACCCTCCATTTTGTTATTGTAAATAATAAGTAAGTAGAGGATACTTTGAAAATCCTAAAGAATTTTATTCACTGCCATGGACATCACATAAATAGGCCATTTAAAAAAGATTTGATGAAATGGATTTTGATTAAAGCTGGAACAAAAAAGACCATTTTATTAAAGGAAAAACTAGTTTGTCATAGGTTTTGTTTCAATGATTGTATGAATATCTATTATTAAAGTTTTGTGCAAGTATACATATGTACTTATTGCTCAAAGTGTATTTACAAAGTTTACAAAGAAAATAAGAGTAAAACCAACACTTAAAACATAAAATTTTTTAATTAATGGGATTTTTGAAGTCTATGAGCTTGAAATAGCTTGGAATTTTAGGAGTTAAAGATTGTTGGTTATTTGCTAGATGCTTTCACTTAAAACTTATCACCTGTTGCTTTTGGAAAGGTTAGGAAGGTTAATGAAATCTTTAAATTTATGAAGAGATACTTACCAAGGGATGCTAGCTTGACACTATAACTTAAGACATGATTATCTTTAGTCTTATGAAATTTATTTATTTGGACAATGCTTTTGATTTATTCCATGATCTCTTAAGTAATGATTTCTCTCACAATCATTACACCTATAGCCCTATTATTGATGGACTTATGAAGGTAACAAGATTGGAGGATGCAACTAAACTTTTTGAGGAGATAATTTATTGATAAGGACATATACAATAGGCTCAATGCCCATTTTCTCCATCAACAATCTTGTAGTTTTGTACAATCCAACTTCCTCTTAATGTTAAGCAACTTGACATAAGAGACTTACTCAAATAAAACCTTATTTGCTTTTAGAGTACTCTAAGGGCACTTGTCATTCTAAGGAACATCTCTCCATTACCTTGCCACCACTAGCACTTAATAGAGGGCCATGTCAACATTACTTGCCTAAGAAGCCCTCCTATGCTTGCCAACTATGTCAATATCCTACCATATTAGCTAATAAGAACTTGTGATGGATCCTATAAATATCTTATACCTTAATCATTGCTAAGTAAGATTTACACACAAAATCTCTTTCATTCTTCACCATTATAGGCTCTTCTTGACTTAGCCATCAAAGTGCTAAAGTTAGGCCATAACCTAGCACACTTAGCCTCATTCTTATCTTGCAAGTCACAAGTCCCCAATTGGAAAAATTCTCACCATTAGCATTGTCTATGGAAACAACACATTATGTGTCTCTTCCCCTTTTTAATGAAAGCTTTCAACAAATTTTCCTTTATTATTTTCTTTTTTTTTTGTGAGACTTGCAAAGACCCATTAGTAGACTTATGGGAGATGACTTTTTTCAACAAAACCTTAACATATCTTCCTTTTTTGTCACTTTTAACCTAGTTTAGGAAAAACCAACCCAAACTTTGACAAACCAAGTCTAAATCATGGTAAAACAAATCAAGACACTCATTATAACAAAGATAACCATGGTAGAAGAATGAAGAAACTTGCCTCACCAAACCATGAAAACCACCATAATTTAGGAAAGACATACATAAAGTGCACCTCCCTCAAAGCTCCAAGAGACACTCGAAATTGAAACTCTAATGCAATTAAAGGAGGTAATACTACTCTTAGCACTTTAATGAGAGAAGCAACTCTTACCTCCTTAAGGCAACTAATGGATTAAAGACTCTTTTTCTTTACCATGTGGATCTTGCAGTCACTTCCCTATTATTTCTAGGCATAAAGGTAATTATAGTGCTTCTTTAATAGATCATTCATGACTCATATTACTTACAGTAAAGGGAGGTAAAAAACCTTCTTAGGAAAAGGATAAGGTTGCCAAATAATAAAAGAAGTTAATGTTATATGTGACTATGTTATAAGACATATGGTCTACCTATATATAAGGGGATGACTTTGGCACCATTTTGTCAAAGGAAATTCAAGACTTATCAACCTACTTGCCTTTATAATCTTATGGTCAAACTAAGTTATTTCACTTTCATAATGACCATAGTCATACCATAAATGATTGTCATCAACTAAGAAATGATATTGAGGAACTGAAGAGATAATGCTTGCTATACAAATATGTATGCAAGGAGAATAAGAGAAGAGCATAAGAAATATGAGGCAAAACCCATAAGTTATAGGAACTAGTCCATGAACGGGATACTCCATTAACCAATAAGGTGAGCAATGCTAATGCACCACTAGTTCCCCTTCAAGAAAAGGAGTCATCAACATGATTATAGGAGGGTTATTAGTAAGTATCACATCATCAACATGATTATAGGAGGGTTATTAGTAAGTATCACATCATCAACATGGAGATACTACACCAAGAGAATATTAAAATTAAAGGGCGAGCAACCTTACAAGATAAAGACCTTAATCACTTTTATAGATGATGACTTGGAGGAAATCAAATACCCTTATGATGATCCTTTTGTAATCAATATCTCAATGGACAACTTTGATGTTCAAAAGGTATTGTTGGACACCTATTCCTCAGTAGATATCCTATACTATTAAGCCTTCATAAGAATGGTGCTTACAAATGAAATGATGTGATCTATCAATTACCTCTTGTTTGAATTCTTGACCAACCCAATTATCTCAAAAGGCATAATCAAAGTCCATATTACCCTAAGTCTTTTGCCCTATTTGATGAATACATCTTTATTGTTTTTAGTGGTTAAAACTTTTTTCCTTTTACAATGCAATCTTGGAAAGACCAACCTTCAAAGCTTTCAATGCTTTCTTATCTATTAAGTCTTTAAAGTTAAAGTTCCTTACCTCAACTAGAATTGGAAAAGTTATAGGTGATTAAAAGCAAGTTTCAAAATTTTAGGTTGCATGGATCAAAGAAATTGGCCAACAAACCAACTTTGACATTGCTAGTGTTGATCATGATAAAGAGATTGAGGAAAGAACAATCTTATTGAAGGATTAGTATAATTTCCTCTTAAGTTAAATAAACCTAACAAAATTGTTTAAATAAAAGAGAAGTGAGAAGCTAAATAAGGGACATAATCATCAATTTTCTAAAGAATACCACATTTATCTTTGCATGAATCCTAATAAACATATTTGGGATAAACCTTAAAGTTGTGGTCCATAAGCTTAATATTGATCCTTCTTACCTAATGACAAGGTAGAAGAAGAGAAATTTGCTCTTAAATGGCAAGTAGCAATTAAAGAAGAGGTTGATAAACTCCAATAGGTGAACTTCATTAGGGAAGTACTTTCCATGAAATGGTTGACTAATGTGGTAATGGTTAGGAAACATAATGAAAAATGAGAATATGTGTCAACTTTACTAACCCAAACAGAGCATGCCTTGAGGATCATTATCAATTTCCTTCAAGGCATCTCACATTTATGGATGCCATATCTAGATACAATTAGATTCCTATGTATATGCTAGACTAGGATAAAAAAAAACTTTTACATTTTGAAAGAGGGAATTATTGTTATATGGTAATACTTTTTGGGCTAAAAAAATACAAGTGCCACATACTAGTGTTTGACTAACATGTTTAAATATGAGATGGGTAGGAATATGGAAGTCTACATTGATTACATGTAAAGTTAAAAAAAACTTGACATTTAATTCAACCTCAGAGAGCCATTAAAGGACAAACATTAATTGACTTCTTTATTAAGGTATAAGCTAGACGAAGGTAAAAACACCTTTTAAAATCATGTCTTATGGACAATACACATGGATGAGTCTTTTAATAAAGAAGAAAGTTATATTAGAGTTATCTTTCAAGGTTTTAAGAATATTTTTCTTGAGTTTGCATTAAATTAAACTTCTTAGCCTTGAATAACAAGGTTAAATATGAAACACTTGTCACTAACTTAAAAAACAACAAAAGCATTGAAAATCAAACATCTAAAGGTGCATAGTGACTTACAGCTTATTGTAGGGCAGATAATAGGAAAAAACAAAGTTAAAGAAGAGATCATGACTAAATACCTACAAAAGGTGGGGAAAATTCAAAAAGATCTGATAAGAGTTAGAGTTCAATTTAAGCTCATAAAACATCCAGAAAAAAATGTGTATGCAAATGAATTCTTTAAGTTTCACTTGTCTAAGAACCTTAAATAAAAAAAAAAAAACAATAATAATGGAAGCTTTGAAACATCCAAACTATAAAGCAATGTTGCAAAAATGGCAATGACACCAATAAGACCATCATGGATGGACCCAATAGTAAGATACCTTCAAACTACCAATCTCCCAAAAACTAAATAAGAGATTTGATGAATTTCATATAAAAGAGCTTGATATATTCTCTTAAATGAAAAAAAATATATAAAAAAAGATCTTTTAGCTTCTCATTACTTAAGTGCTTAATAGGGGAAGAAAGAAATTATGTCTTAAGGAAAATTCATGAGGAAATATATGACAACTACATTAGAAGAAGGGTCATGCCATTTAAAGCCTTAAAATAAAGGTTTTATTGGCCAAAAATGAAAGAAGATTCTCTAAAGCTAGTGATAAAGTGTGATAGCTACCAGTAGATTTCAAACATGTTACAACTTTTAACTACCTAGCTCACTCTTATCCTAATGCCTTTGTTGTTTGCACAATTAAGGTTAGATTTGATAATTCCTTTCCCTCATGTCATAGGTGGTAAAAAGTTTGTGATAATGGCAGTAGATTATTTCACCAAAGGGGTAGAAGTTAAGGCATTGACAACTATAATAGAGTACAAAGTAAGGAAGTTTTTTTTTTTTTAGATCCATTATATAAAAGTTTAGAATTCCTCTAGTTATTATCGTAGATAATGGGAAACAATTTGACAATGTCAAATTTAGAGCTTTTGTGAAAGGTTAGGTATTTGTTTAAAGTTTACAATCATTAAACATCCTTAAAATAATGGATCTATGAAGTCATTAATAAATCCATCATCTAAGCCCTAAAAAAAGATTAGGCAAATCAAAGGGACAATGAGTGAAAGAATTACTTACCGTTTTATAAGCATAATGGAACACCCCAAAGGACTACCACTAGTGAGAATCCTTTCATTTTATCATTAAGATCAAGGGCAATAGTAACTATTAAGGTAATGAAGCCTAGTCATAGCTTTGATAACTTGATAGAGAATGCTAATGTTGAGAAATTATGAGTTAACCTCAATTTACTAGAGGAGATTAAAGAGCATCTTACCAATAAAAAATGATCCACATCATAATAAGCATGTCAAAGAATGCATATTTGAGCAAGGCAACCTAATGGTCTACTAATGGGAACCAGCAAGCCAACCTTCAATTAGGAAGGCCTTAACAAGGTAGCCAAAGGGATTTAGCTAAGAAGCAACAAGCTTGAGAAACTTAATGGAACTCTAATTCTTAAGGTCTAGAATTTGGTCAATTTATAAATTTATTATCAATAATGCCTTATACATTTTTGTTTAACATCATAGGAACTTGTGTTCAATCCAACTCAAAGTCATTAATGAAAAATAGTTCCCAAATAGAGAGAATGCAATATGGTCATCCCTAAATGAAAAGACATCCTAATTATTGCTATATGTTAAGAGAAACATGCTTAAGTCTTTGGGTAACAAGCCCAAAGATATGGGTTCAAATCAGTTGGCGACATCTCATTGTGGATACCTTGGTTCCCATTATGGTTGATTGAAGAGTATAATCTCTATTGTTAAATGACAACTCAAACATAACTCTAGATAATTTCTGTGATGACATTTTGCATTATTGCCTTTGTTTTTTTCTAGTGACTTTGGAGAAAACTTTAGACATATAGGAATTTTAGTTTCATGGTGACAAATTAATTTACACCTTAAACTCATTATTGACTCTCTTACTTACTTTCTTGTGTGTTTGCTACTTTTTGGGATTTTTGTTGGATTTTTGGTCTTTCCTCCCTTATGCCTTATTAATAAGGTTTACTTTGACAGGCAAATTGGCTTAATGTTAGTCGTTGATCTTTGATTACTTTTATTAGCCTAATATCAACTATTGATCTTTGATTACTTTTGTTGGATGGTGAAGATTGGCTTGCTTTCATAAGTGGCTAAGATTCCTTTGGTTAAGATTTCCTTTTATGTTTAATGTCGTATGAGCTTTTGACCTTTAGAATTTGCACTTAGGTCAAATTTGCAGAAAGGGCTAATGGGCTAATATCATCACACTTGGATGCTTAATCTAGGGTTTCTATGAAGGGGAGGAATCTTGTTTGTGATTTGATGATGTGACATATGCCCATAAACAATTTCTAGCTTTGAGTTTACTCTAAAAACCCTATGGGTACCTTTAATTTCTTTTGGGGTAGGTGCATTTTGTACTTGTACATTATATTATATAAACTAATTTGTAATAATATAATTATTTTTTTCCCTTTTTTCATTGAGCATTTTATTTTTATTGCCTTTTAATTTTTTATGTTCAAATGCACAACTTGCAATTTGAATATAATTTGTGAATAATCATCATACATGTTGAATTGTGAGAATGAATATGAGACTCATTCTTGATTAGCATAGACAAAATAGGAGTATAATATAAGCAATTGTTGGTCATGAAATAGGGAACAAATAGAGAGGAATAGGAAAAGGAAGAAAGAAAATAAAGAAAAGGAAAGTTCACTCAAACAATTGTAAGGTTGATTGACTTTATTTATTGTATAACGTTCATTGATTTTTCACATTGATTCATCTCCTACTTATATGTCGTGCTTTTATATGTTATAGCTCAACTAATTTTTATGTGTGCACAAGTAAAATTGCACGGTTATATAAATTTGACACTATAATACTACAATGCTTAATTCTTGCCCTTATTAAGGAGAAATATTGCAAGACTTAAGCTCGTAAAAGCCATCAAAAAGTTGGTAAACTGTTGTGTAATGTTTGTTTGGAACATATGAAGTTGGTAGATAAGGGTTACATTAAAAGTTGTGAATATTGTAATGTTGATTTTGTTAACTATATAAGAGCAAGCTTTAGTGTAATACTAAAGTTGTTAGATTGTAATTTAGAGGATATCTATGTAAAATTAACAATAAGAGTGAATAAGTATGATCCCTCCGAAGTCTTATAGTAAAAGCCAGGAAATAACAAAAATATAAGAAAATTATCAACAAGGGCAACATTTATAATATAGGGCACTAGAAAATTACACTAGTTTATGTAGAATGAAGATTATTATTATTATTATTATTATTATTAATGATAATTTAAAATGTAAATTATATTACACTAAGCATGTTTAAAAATTTTAAAAATTATTGGGTGGACTAGAGTCTAGATAAAATATGAGATGCAAAACTCACATTTGATTGATTTATTTGATCACATGTCATGTATAGTCCAACAATAAGACTCTTAAAATTTAATATTTATCATTATTTCTTTATTTCAATATATAGTTTTGTTTTCTTTGATAAATATATATATTTATTTTAATTTTTGTTACAATTAAATAATTATTTTTTTTTAAAGTTTGTAAGAATTAAAATTTAAACTCTTAATAAAAAATTAATAATTTAAATAATTTTATTATTAAATTTTATAATTAATATAATAATAATAATAATAATTATTATTATTATTATTATTTGTTTTTCATCAAAAGTTAAATACTTAAATTTAATGACATTACTGTCACCTTCATTCAGGGCTTATAGATGTGTGAAGACTAAAAATAGCCCAAAGGTCTTTCGGGCTCAATCCATGAAAGTGGGCAAGGGCAGTTTGGTAATAAAGCTGCCTGGTTGTTTCCAGTCCAGCAACACCATTTTAATCCATTGGAAGGGTTCTTTGGAAAGAACTGCAAACCCATCGGGAAACAATGGCCATTTTATCTCCTGACTCCTGCCTTTTCTCCATAGCTTCTCCGTCATTACCCACCAAAGTCCTCCAAGGTAGACAGACAGACACACACACATGATACAAAAACACTCACCCACACACACCAATCTCCCTATCTATCTCTACCTGCACTGTGAAATGGCCCGGCTGGACCAAATTATGTGTCTTGGTACAAGAGGAAAATCAAAACCAAAACCCAAAAATATAAAAGAAAAAACAAAAAAAAAAAAAAAAAAGGGAGAAAGAAGGATGGAAATTGATAGATGGATAGATACGTCTTCAATTGACCTCCAACCACAACTCTCTATCGCCTAAAACGCAAAACCAAATTATTACCTTGCCATAAATGCTCTTCTGTAAATCCCATCTTGACTCTTACTTTGCAGTTGTCGCTTCCTAAAAATTTCAACTCTGTATTGGACTTAGTATCCTTTTTAGCTTTCTTTCCGAGTTCTGGTAGGAAAGATGCAGTCGGTAATTTTGTGTGGAAAAAGGTTCTATTAGTTTTCACCCCTTATGTCGTACTCTTCCCTCCACCCCCTAAAACCCCTAACCTTCCTCTATTTTGGCGAGTTGGGTTGTCGATGATTGTGCTTAATCGGCGGGAACTGCGTTGGAGATACAATGTCGAAGAGCATCAAGAAAAGGGTTGCGTTGGATTCTCTTGAATCTCAAGCTCTTAACGAGGAATCTAAGTTTAAAGTCAAACATCAAAGCCTATTGCAGGAGTACTTGGACTTGCAAAAGGTTTGTGATCCAAAATTTTCAGTTAATCAATTCAAGTTTGGTTTTTCTTTCTTTTTTTTTTTTTTTTTTTTTTTTTAATAAAGGTATTTTGTCTTACTTCCTTAAGGCCATGTCCTATTTTAATTTCGTTTTTCAGTTATGTTATAATTGAAGGTACTTGAACTTCCCAGGCCTCAGACGGCAAATGATTCTGAAATTTGCAGTTCTTGCCTGTGAGAATTAGGAGCGTCGGACTTTATATCGGTTTATATGATGACTGCATTAGTTTATTACGCTTATGTGTTTGTGATTTCTGATTTTTCATGTTTTGTTTCATTCAGGAGTCTCTTTCAAAGAATAAAAAGTTGCAGATAGAGAAACAGAAGAGAGATGTTCTTTTCGCTGAAATTCGGTATGTGCATCGTTCCTTTAATTAGCGCCTATAATTACCAGATCAAAAGATTCACCTTTTCATCCCTTTATTTTTAGATTTTTGAGACGAAGACTTAAGTTCCTAATCGAGTTGCGATCCCCTGCCTACGAGCCTGGGCAAGATCTTGTTCCAGCTCACAATTCATCTATGCATGGCAAACTTATTGATGGTCCTTTGAAAATGGAAGAGAAGCAGAAGCCTCAGGGTTGCTTAATCAAGGGCAAGAAGAAAATTTCATGGCAGGACCAGGTGTGGCAATGAACATATAGAGGTGATGTTCCATATTTTTTCAGCTCTCGGACAGTGTGAATTAAGGAATGATTTTACACTGAAAAAGTGCAAAACAAACAGTTACCCGTCAGTGTGTCTGCATATCTACTTCCATTTTTGTTTGAAAGCTCATCAATTAGTGGAAGTGCAACTACAATTACTGAAAATTTTCCCTGTTTCATATCAGTCTCTGCCTGGGGGCAATGTGATGGCTGTCCGTGTACCCTGCAGGGTCGACAAAGATTGTCGTTTGTGGGCAGCATTTCACAAGAGCCATTCAGCTACAAATGTTCTTTGTAAGAGAAACAAGAGTGAAGTCAGTAATCAAGTTAGGGAAAGGATTCAATGGGCAGGGCAGGGCAGGGCAGGGTGGGCATGCGACCCTGAGCCTATCTCTCAAGAGAGAAATAGGGCTCCTATCGACTGAAGGTTGGTTCTTCAGCTTCCTTACAAAATGAATGAAAGTAGTATGAATTACTGCTCTATTTTTGTTTTAACTTCTCTCTGGTTTTTTTTTTGTTTTTTCTTTTACTTTTTGAACGAAACTTTCAATACCGATGGTAACATATCTAAATTATTAGGTGTTTCTTCGAGCCATCACCACTTTTATTTTGTGAAGGAAAATAGGGCAAATTCATTCGTACATGGATATATTGAAACTGAACCAAAAAAAAAATCAATAAAATATTTATATTATAATGATTACTTAATTTTTAAATATTAAATGTTTGACTTAAAGTTTTAACTTTTTTAATAATTTTTTATAATTATAATATTTAACATAAAGTTGATAATCAAATTGTTATATATTTTAAAATTTTTAATAAAATTAAAATTTTTAAATATATTTAATTCATTAATTATGATTTAATTTTTATTATAATTTATTTTATTTATATTGTGAGTGCGCCGTGGTTGTTACCATATCAATTTGATTCAAGTCTAAGGTCATGTTGTGGGAGGGCGAGAGAGAGCGCGAGGTACAGGATCCATCCTCGGTTCTTGACACTTTCATCTCGCGGCTTTTCATATAATTATTCCTTCGTATTTTTGCAATTTATTGCCAAATAACTTTATTAAATTTTTGGATGACAAATTTTATTAGAAGAAAAATAGATGTAATATTTTTAAAAAAATAAATTAGATTAATTAATTAAATTATTAAAATTAATAATTAATTTATAATTTAACTTAATTATTTTTTATAATAAATTAAAATTAAAATAAATATAAAAATTAATAAATTGATCAATTTAATTTTTTTCTTTAAAAAATTTTTTTTTTTAAAAAAAAAAAAAATAAAATATGCTTTTATCCCAACTCCCCTAAATCCAGAGCCTCTCTCTCCTGTTGTCCTAAATCCTCTTGCTCTCCCAATTCCCAATTCCCAATTCCCAACCG
Source organism: Rhizophora mangle (assembly GCA_037832345.1). NCBI lineage: Eukaryota > Viridiplantae > Streptophyta > Magnoliopsida > Malpighiales > Rhizophoraceae > Rhizophora > Rhizophora mangle. The sequence goes on along the minus strand of JBAPLJ010000181.1, from coordinate 4,014,523 downwards.
CCTCCATCTGCCTTGCTTCCTGTTCTTGCACCTCTTGCTGTCTCATCTCGTACTAACGTGCCTCCTCCCGCCCTTTTTGCTACCGCCTCTCCTACTATTATGTCTCCTTTTGCTCTTCTTGCTGTTGCACTTCCTCTTGCCCCTCCTACTGTTACTCTTCATCCCGCTACTACGCCTCCCTCTACCCTTCCTAGGACCTCTTGTGCCGCCGATTAAAATTGAAAAATAGGCGTTTATTTACAAATATATAATTAAAGTATATTTAATAATTATAATAAAAAATAATATTTTATTTGTTAAATAAAATATAAATTAATATTATATTATTTTTAATATTATTAAAATTAAAAAATAATAATTTAATAAAATAAATAATTAGTACTGATTTTATAAAATATTATTTTTAATTTAATATGACTAAATAACATTTATATAAAAGAATAATTAATTTTTACATTTTGTTCTATGAGAATTTTGGATTCAAATTATTTTTTATTGCTTTTAAAAAGAGTTGATGAAATAAAAATAAACAAAATTTTTTTTTTTGATAAATTTAATGTATATTGATTTAAAAATTAATGAATAATAAAAAATATTTAAATAATATTAAAAAAATTAATAATAAAAGATATTTAAATAACATTAACAAAATTTATAATTTTATTGATTATAAATGTATCAATAAAAAATTAAAGAAAATAAATTATTTTTAAAATATAATTATGTAGAATTAAAAAAAAATTATTACAAAAAAATTTATATCATAATTTTAAAAAATAACAAATTTATTAATTCAAATATAATGTCAATTTATTTAATATTATTTATCACCTTAATAATATAAATAATATCAAAAATAAAAATAATTTTATAATTAAAATAATAAATAATAATAATAAAATTTATTTATAATTAATTTTTAATTTTAATATATATATATATTATAAAATATTAATATTTTATTTATTTTAATTATAATATAATTTTAAAATATTTTATATTAATAATAAAAAATTAATTTTAATAATTTCGAATATACCAATTAAATTGATTAAATTTTAAATTTTTAAATTCTTTAATTTAATAATTGATCAAATTCTTCAAAAATTAATTTATATTTCTCTTGTAGCCAAGCATTATTAAGAAGAGATTTCTCGTCCGAACTCACAAAGAATATAAACAACAAATTAAAAGATAAATCTAATTACCAATGCTCTACTAACGAGTAATGACATCGTCCAAATCCACCTATCCTGCAGAGACCATTAGATAGATCAATCCATCGCGATATTGGGAATTAAGGGTCAGTTTGCACAGCAAATTCTACAAGAGTCTCCGTAAAACTGACACAATTTCGGAGAAGATAAGAGAGTACAGAAGATCAGACGGTGAAAATTTGTAAATGTTATTGACGAAGCAGACCATGGTTCAGAGGGAGTCTCACCCGCTAGCAGTGGCACACGAAACCAAGTGTGCTAATACTTCATCCATCTATAGGCACATGAGAGAATTTGAATTTCAAGATGATACCTTCTTCCAGCCATTTGACGGCACAAGAAGTCAACAACATTCCAGACGGCACCATACCATCATGCCAGCTACTTCAATTGATTTTGTTCTGGTATAGATTCACCATTGGCAGGTCAAGATTGGGAGAATTGCTCATCTGAAGTCGCATTGACCATAATGGATTTCTTAAACTGCACCAAGATCATGGTCATGTTGTCGCATCCCTCGCCACTTGCTGTTGATGGTGCCAAACATCTATCAAGTACTCTCACACACTCGAGAAAGCTTGTTTTCCTGCATCATTCCAGCAACATAGTAGCATTACAATTATACTTGAATGGATAGCCTATCAAGATCCCTAACAAGATGTACCATTGCACATACCGTGTTAAGTTGCTCATGAATAAAATCCACTGGTTGCTGGCTTGACATGAAATCCCTGAGATAACCATCCAGTTTTCAGCAATAAAAAATGTTTCTAGCAATGGTACAATTGAGTAGATAATATGAGGTCAACACAAAGCATCAAACAGCTAATATGAATAGTCCAAATATAACGCAAAGAATAGCCAACAGAAATTCCCAATTGCACACACAAATCATTGACTCGGCATTAGTCGATTACTTTTAGCACTTCAGATGCTAAAATGTCAAGTGCAAATGCCCAAACCCGACTTGACAAGTATGAAATCTTCCTAAAAACCCACAAATTGAAAGTGGCTTTGTCACAGCGTTGAAAAGTATGCAAATTTTTAGGTCTGGCAAAAACTGGTGGCCTATAGCTAGAACAAGGCATGGGTTCCACCACTATGTTCAGCCAAAACCAGAAGCTTTTCTTCTAAACACATCTGGTTGATATTGTATTTTAAAAAGGTAGGATCCAGATATATTTTGTTCCACTGTCAAATCCACTCAAGAACGTAAATTAAATCTGCTTGAGCAATCAACATCGCCATATTGCAAAACAAACATTTAAGGGAAGGAAAAGCACGAGATACATACCATATTCCATCACATGCGAGCACGATAAAATCATCATCTTCACTAAGCTCAACCTAATTAAAGAACAGAAATGTATTTCAAACAGCACAGAGTTTGAAGCAAGGAGATACGTCTTGAAATCAGCCACAATGTGTATATGATACTACATAAGACCTACCAATGAAATAACAACTTAATTTAATGTAAATGCTGCAAAAAGAGCATTAGCCTACTGTGCTAATATCTGGATTGGCTGTTACAATTTGTTTTTCAGCGGGTAAAAATTTATTCTGCTTGAATTCCATGTCACCTACAGTATGAGAATATAAATGATGAACAAGAAGTAAAGACAGAATCTCTCTCTCTCTCCCCCCCTCCACCCAATGCCCCCATTCAATGTCTCCCGTACAGTCATCAGCCCCTTTTTCTACAATCTAGTGTTGCATTGGTATCTTCTTTAGGGACTACCTATAAGTATAACTACTGACATACAGATTACATGGAGACACATGAAGAACTGCAGGAGGGTTGGGAGGTGATAAACCTTTCTTCATAATATGGGAACAAGGAGTTAGCCCTCTCATCTCTGGTCAGTAAATTCCTTGCTCCAGGAAATCCCAGACTGAGTCCACATAAGGGATGGAGGGGGATCTCAGTCTAACCACTATGCTACTTCCATGATAAAGAATGGAGAATCCCAGAATATGCAGGGAGAATGAAGAAGTGGGACCAGAAATAGCCAACTAAGGTCAAATGGAAAACCAAAAGATGTGTATCAGGAGCTCTAAAAATTACTTAAAATACCTATAGCTCTTGCAAGATTTAAAATGCCATTTACTCGTCCTGCATGTATGAAACCACCAGCTTTTAAAATTTTTTCTTTCTCAGCCTCAAGATCAGGTTTGTCATCCCTGGACAGATTATAAGCCTGCATTCAGGACACCACATTAAAACAACAGAGAAACAGTAGGTAAGAAGATCTCTGCATAGTTTTAGTGACAAGACTAACAACATCCACACATTCGGATGTTCATCCACGTATTTGTAGGTTCCTATCTCTGAATACCATAGCAAGTCACAACTTAATGTTGAAAATGGTTGAATTTGACATGGAGCAGAAGGAAAGCTGAGGACCATTCAGTAATCCACTCAAACAGGAAACATTCCTTTTTGGGTACTTTAACCTTTCCAGTTATTAGGAAAGTACCTGACCCTTTTGAGATATGACACACCGAGAATCACCAGCATTGGCAACAAGAAGTTGGTTGTCTCTTATAATTGCAACACAAGCTGTGCTCCAAGGAGTTGGTCCAGAAAAATCAGAGTGAGGGCCCTGGACACAGTAAGCACACATAATGTTCACAGAAATGTAACTTAAGTTAGCAATCTAACATGTGAATACATAGAAAGAAAAGACTTGACTAGAGCGCATAGATTTGATCAAATACCTCTTCAAGAGCCCAGTCATCAGTTTGTTTACAGTTATCACCCCTTCTTGGAGACCATACCAACCCCTCTATCATGCCAGCAAAATTGTTTACTTTGTCATCCAAAACAGCTAAATCCTGCCATCCTCTTTGTCCACACATCATCACATCCATTCTATAAGAGCCACACACCATCACTATTAAAACATAAAAGGGCCACAAAACAATTACAAAATATATTAACTACAAATGAGTTGGGAAAATCTTGGTCAAACAGCAACTAACTGTAACTAAGTTATAGAGATGTAACCCTAACATGATGTAATAATGACAAAAAAGGACCAAATAGTAAAATATACAAGATATAGATTTTAAAAAGGGGTGTACCAGTACATGAGACTTTCACACTGTGGAATCTAGGAAAAGGCTAAATATACACAGCCTAACTCTTGTTTTCACATGTTATCAGCCAAAGAAAAAAGAGAAAAGAGAAAGTATCATTAATTTACAGCACAAATTTTATTATGTGCCAAAAAAAAGGGAGGGGGGGAGTGAAGGGCTTGATTAGAAATCAGGCATACTAAGGAGTGCACTTTGATTTATAACACTGTTTTGATTGTTGGATAGAGAGAGATTCATGGTCCAAACTCTCCGAATAGCCCCATTTTGCCAGATGTATCCTTTCCATACAAATCCATGGAGTCAAGTTTCAATTTCAAATTAGGAAAAAAAAAAAATTATAGAAAAGATATTTTTCCATAGAAAAGTAATACAAACTTGGTTGTTGCAAACTGGGAAATTAGACAATAATGAATATCTCAGGAAATGAAAATTTTAAAATTTACATGCAACAAGTTAGAAAATACAGTTGATGATCTCTGAAACAATTTGCCTCATGACTTTGAAACCACAAATACAAATGAGTGCAGAAACTCAAGTCCATAGAAATCAAGTAAGCAAAACAGCAATCTACATTTGGTAGTCATAGGCGTGATGAAAAATATCAAATGGACACAAATCGGATTACCTTGGTTTCACCCACATCAAGAATGCAGAGAGAAATCAATAGAATATTAAACAGAAAGCTGTGACTGATTTAAGCAAAATAGTTGAGGATATGAAGGTGGTTGTGTATCACATGAAGAGACACCTAAGAATTCAGATTCTCACCTCCATGGCCATCATAGACCCCAAAGAATGATGTGGAGGAATCCAAATCAGGTAATGCAGCATGCTGAAAGTAGTAACAATTTTTTGAATCAGTGAAAAAATGGGGGTTGTATTGATAATTGCAAGTAAAGGGGACATCATCCATGCTGGGTGGAAGTGCACAAATTATGATGATACCCATATTTTTCCAGCCAGGAAAAAAAAAAATTTCAAAACAGTTTTACAAGCAAAACAAAAATTTCTTTGATAATTAACATGGAAAAATATGCATATAAATTTTTGTACACTATTTACTAGTGTTCACATCTTCAAAACCCTTCAGAGTTCCATCAATACCAAGTTATTCAGAACAAGAAATAATAAGTAAAGAAAATAACTATACAATAGAAGTGAGACTGTTATAATTTAACTGGTACCTCATCAGACTAGGGAATTTAGCCTGAATGACGATTTATAAACACCAATTGTTTTCTCCAGTGGGAAATTAAGTGTCATCATAGAACAGAGGCAGCCTATTCATTTTCTACTCAGCGTCCTATTCATTTTCTACTCAGCGTCTTCAAGGTATAGTAGAGATCCAGTGAGAAAAAATAGTCAACTAACAAGTAGATATACGATGAAAGTTGTACACATAAGAACTCCAATGCATACAACATTCAAAGGTATGAAAACTTGAAATAATAACTCACTGAATCTTCCATGTTCGCCCACCAGCCTTGCATAGATGACAGACCAAATCTTACCCTATCATTCTCGCCATCCTCTGAGATTTTCTCCGTTTTGGGAGAGCTGAGGTATACACCCATATCTAGCCGAAATGAAAGAGGATCTGTCAGTGCATTTTTCCTAAGAAAACTAACAAAAGCGGAAAAAAAGAAAGAATCCAACTACTTGAGCTGACAGACATAAAAGCTAAAAACCCAATTCATAGCGCAAAAGAGTGACAGTGCCATTATTTCAGCCCTGTCCTTCATGCAGAAACCATAGACTCACCTTGAGAAACTCAGATTGATTACCTAAGAACCAAGAAATTTTTCAAGCAAATAGAGCCAAATTACAGCTAGTGGAATTATAGAATTTCTGCAGACAAGCAAAAGCTCCATCTTCAGTTCCAAAACTTATGACGTTCATTTTCCTCAGAAATAACTCCATTGCTATTCAAAACCACGTTGCGATCAACACGCAGGCTAACCATGACTTGGAAGCGCCAACTAGCTGGCACCCAGTGTCAAACAACCATGATCAAGCTCCAATATCGATTCATAACTATCAAAACCCAGAAACCAGTTAAAATAAAAATGCCATAATTCACCAACGCATGATCCAGATCAGAAAAATTACATATACACACTTGAATCAAGACAAACATACAAAACAAAATGACAAAAAAAAAAAAAAAATCTACAATCCACTTAAAATTAAAAGGAAACCCCCATTAGAATAATAATAATAATAATAAAAGTACACTACCAACAAAGGAAAGACCATACAACATAGTAACGGGCCATTCATTGGTCAATACTGCATATGCCAATCAAATAATAAGAAATTGACACAAGAAATCAAGAAAAATAATTTCGATTCAAGAAACTTAAATGGATACTCACTTGCCTGACTGGGCGTGCGCAGAGGCCGGAAGATCAGAGGAAAGAAGGGGAAATAGAACAGAGAGAAAAACTCAGAAGGGTCTCGCTAAATAATCGTTTTTGTTTTCTCGTATTTAAAAAAAAAAAAAAAAAAAAAAAAAAAAGACACACTGAGGGAGACCAGAGGACCTTCAGAATCTTGACAGTAAAGGAAATGATTGGCCGAAAATGAGTGAGAATTGAATCAAGAAAAGGACACGTGTATATATTTTGATAAGGTAGGGAGATGACGTTGCATTAATTCCCTAATGCTTTGTTTGGTTCTATAAGGAAAATGAGCGAAATATACGTGTAAGAAGGAATTGGGTGAAAAAAACATGAAACAACCAATGAATATTTTCACAAATTTTACTGGTAAATTGATAATTACTCAATGTCATATATACCTATTATTTGTTTTACTTTTATTCTATTGTGGGGTTGAACACCTATAGTTTTCCTTATTCTTATGCTGCCAGATAAATAAAAATATTATAAATAATAATATTGAGATTAAAAATATTTTTACTTAAAACTGTAATCATTTAATAATAATGGTGAAAGTGTTAAAAGAAATTTTAAAAAAAAATTGTTTGTTTGATAAATTTGTTGTTAAAATAATTATTAACATATAAAATAATTATAAAAAATATAATTGATAATAACACATTTTTTTAATACATTAAATTTTACTATTAAGAGTTCTTTATAATTAAAATAATCAACAATTTTTATTGTGAAAAGAGATATTATATTTTCAAAAATTAATATCTTATAAACTAAATAATAAAAGGTTAATTAGGTCATGATAAATAAGTAAAGTGGACAAGCTTTTTATTTTTTATTTTTTGGACTATTTTGCCATTCGTTAATGAAATTGATATGAAAATAAAAATTTTATATTAGTTGTAACTTTGAGTATTTTACATATTACTAAAGCTTCTTCTAATTGAAAATAAAAATAACAATAATTTATTACTAAAATTCCTTATATTAAACTCTAGTAATTGATTAGTTTAATAAATATACTTTCATCACATAAAAATTTTAATGAGTTTATAGATATATTGCTCTGTCTTTTAGAATCTGTGTAGAATCTTTGTAGAATCTTTGCAGGCCGTAAGACGAATAAATGGCTTGAAATTAAAAAATAGATAAAGAAATGACTTGAGATTTAATTCTTCTTTAGGCGATTAATTTTTAAATTAAAAAAAAATTGTGAAATTCATTTTACTTACAATTTGTATTGCTTTGGAAGTAACAAATTGTAAAATTAAATGTTTGTATCTTAATTTTAAAAAATAGATATTATATCTATATTTTATCAAATATCAAAGAATGTATTATCTTTAAAAAATATTAATGTAAAGGAAAGAGTTTAATATATAAGGAAAAAAAAAAAAGAGATTTATCAAACTATAAGTAATTTGCTCTCCAACAAGAACCATTTTTATCATTTTATTATTATTGGAGAATCTATCTTGTGAAATTTTTCTAACATAAGAAAAAATATTAAATAATATAATATTGAGATATTGATCAAATCTCTCAAAAATGAGATTAATTGCAAAATTTTGATGAAAATAATTAAGTAATATCATCAATGTAATAATAATATTTCTTTGCACTCTAAATGAAAAACTTGGTATCACATATAATATCTTCCATCTTCTCTTTCATACTCCAAATGTCCTTTCAATGCAGCTTCTTAGTGATCAATGTACAAGATTAAAGATTTCTTTACATCCTCTTAGTCGCCGATGATGCTGAAATTTTGACCAATGGTATTTTGTACTTTTATAAGGTCCAAGATATCCTTTAAAATGTTAGATATCTAGTATCAATAAGATAATATATATATAAATAAGAAATTTTGGAAATGAGTAATTTGTGACATGAAATATTTATTTAAAAAGAATCATGTATATTATAATTAGGAGATAAATACTTATTGGTAGGTATGAAAATTACAATGTGGATTATTAATAATCGAATTAAAAATACATGCATCATGACCTATATGCCTTCTCATCCAATTAACACAAAACTAAATCAAATATCAAAACTATATGCAACTATTATATTTTGTGTTAGTATGCCTTTTCTTCCAATAAATTATATTTGATCTTCCACATGAATATAAACACATACATGTGTTCCATCCATTTTTCCAATATAATCATGTTATTAAAACATACTCATGCTTATATTTAATTGATATAATATAATTAAATAAATAATATTGATAAACAAAAGCTAATTATTTAAAGCAACAATAAAATTATTACCTATAAAAAATATACCTTGAAATACAACATATATTTGTTATCATAAGGAATTAAAGGTGGGATTTTTCTAAAATTAGGGTCATAAGGTTTGATGACATCTTTTATAAGTGATAACACTGCTAATAAGACTTTTGTGAAATATCTACTAATTGTTTTCCCTAAGTGCTAAAAACATTTGCCAACTGATCTATTGAATTCAGCTAAAGAAAGTATATAAGAAAATATACATATCATCTTAATTAAAGACATTCTCCTTAAAGATTTTAAGCCATACTTCAATTGTAGATTAGTGTATAATTGAAGTAGTAATTCTTTGTCCATTCTAAACATATTCAAACATTGTATTTTATGACCTTGAATTAATTCAGTCACCCATTTCATTCCTATTTAATATGAGGTCATATAAGGTTTTTTATGTATACATATAATAGTTAGGTACAAATAACACAAATGGCCTTCACTTCTAATGGTTAAAATTCATCATCATCTTTAACATCATTATCATAATGTCCTTTGTATTTATCCTTCGTATTTATTGGCATGATCATTAGTCATATATATGGAGGATATATATATATATATATATATATATATATATCATCAAATTCACCCAACATTTCTCATATTTGGCAAAACAAAAAAGGTTAATGATCAATAATTAAGAAATATATCCAAAAACAAATAACTTCACAGCATATATATATATATATTAGTAACTTAATAAATTAATATGCCTAAATAATCAAAACCATCTATTGGTATTTATGCCTTTTAATTTGATAATGTAACTAGCATAACTTTGCTTTTTTCTTTTTTTTTTTGACAATCCAAAATATATCTCTTTTTTTCTACTATCTTAGATTAAATTTTTGGTAGGCATAAAAAAATAACTATCTTCTATAATATTTGGTCAAGAATGAATGTCTTTTATAACATCATGTACATAACATCATAGCAAGTTTTTTTTTTTTTTTGTCATTTTGAATATAACTATCAACCAATCAATCAACTATTTCTCTAAGAGCAATTGCACCTCTAATAAGTTATTTTGCATTGTTTTTCACATGGAAATTTGATTTCACAACTTTTCTCTTATTAATCTCATTTCTTCTTGTTGTATCACTTATGCCAATCTTATCATTCATCTCTTGCATCTTAAAACCTTTAAATAATTCATTTATGGATTCAATAAAGTTAGGTTCTTCATCTAAATCATTACCAACTTCTAATACATCATTCTTGTCCTAAGTTACATGATCAGTCTCAACATTAACACTAATTCTCTAGTTGCCATGGTATCTCCAAACATGACATCTAATTTTCTCTCAAGTTCTAGTTCAATATCATATTGTCAAAAGATTTTCATAACTAGATTAGCTTACATTAATTTAAAATTAGGAGAATTGTTAATGTGATAAACATCTAAAAAAAATTATGTGAATAAAGAAAAATAACGTTAAAACTAACCTTAATTGCCTCTTCCCATCATGTCTTAGTAGCAAGAATTGTTTTTTTTTTTCACTAAATCCCATCGAAGTCCAATCATTTTCCCAATTAATTCCTTCCAATCTTTCTTTATCACATCTTACTTATTTTTTAATTGATACTTGTCATACTTACATTCAATTTTTTTTCTTTTTTTTTTTAAAAGCTTTTCAACAATGTAAACTCATCCTTAATTATCAAAATGAGTTCTAGGTCTAAAGCCTTTTTTAATAGCTTTTAGGGAAATATCACAAAATATATGGATTATATTCTTATTCCTTACAACCTTCAATGTCTTACTTATGTTATCTTAGGTTGACTGGCTATCATTCTTCCCATCTATAATAATTTCAATTTAGTATTTACATGATTAACATATTGAAATTGACAATAGCAATAGATTATATATTTGACATATGTATTAAAGAGGCATAACAATAATGCATAAGTGTAAGACATTTCAAATTTGGTATATGCTACTAGCACAAAAAATATTCAAATTAATTCATGCTTTGTAGGAGTGCAAGTGATTTTTTTAACAACCATGTTAGTGCTTTATGTTGGCTAAAATAAGGGTGTAAGTTGTAGCTAACTAATGATTGTATAATTAATGAGTCATTCTAAAAAGTAAAAGGATCATGATATTTAAAAGCAAAAGTTGCATTGACATAACAAAAAAAAAACACAAGTGGTATCTACGACTTACATGTGCCATGTAAGAAATTTCAACTTATATATGTCATAAGCATGCATGTGCCATGTAAGAAAGAACAAATTTTTAATTTGATTGTAATTGCCCACCTTTGTAACAACAATCAAAGAATTTGACAATTACGAAGACAACAAAATAGATGCAAGTCATGGCTTTATATTGTTTATAAACTTACTTACTATGAATTTTAAGTTAAGCCATAAATGGGTTTGCCGGAATAGGACTTGGTTTAACACCCCTTTTAATAACCTCCCATAGATCAAACGCTCATAAGTAAACTTTCATCGTAAATGTCCATTAATTATAATTTCTTCTAGTGAATTTAAGAAGTAAAAGATGTGCAGTGAAACTTACTAAAGCCATTTGAGAAATTAAGAGGGTTTTTGTATGAAATTGTTGTGTCTTTTTACTCATTTAACCATAAATATTGTCTTTCAGTCTTTCTCACTTATGTTATAGGTTATTAAGATAATGTTGGCACTTAGAAGCAAAAACCATAGTAAGGCAATAAGAGTTTGAGTAAAATAGTTTCTAAAACAAATTAAGAGCAATAACACTCATCAACAACAACAACAACTTTATTGATAAACATGCTTCATTATAAATGAAGCATTTGAAAAATGCATCATTATAAAAGAAATTAAGTCCTAATTCATGTAAGCAAGCTTTAGAGGGCCTATAAATAAGATTATTTGGCATTATGATTGAAACAACTTTTATATTGTGAAAAGTGTTTAATGACTAGCTCAATCTTGTGCTCATTAAAACTCCTCTGCACCTGTAATCTTAAATAGCAACAATGATGCTTGTTGATGGAGAAAGATATGGAATTTACATATCCCAGGAAAAGTAAAACACTATATGATGACTATCCACCTACATGTGTTGTGCTAATGAATAAAGGAATAATTATCAAGGAGGCATACCCAAGATGTGGAGCTATAGTAGATTCACTCTTTCATGTCTTAATCTACTAGATTCAACTTAAAAGGATGTAAACATAGGCAAGTCCAAATGGTGTTGTTTCAATGTCTAAATTTTAGTTTCTTAGCTTCAAAACAATATCATTTTGGTGCTTATGCTCAACATCCTTTATTCAAAATGATGCCCTATCTCCCTTTACTCAAAATGATATTGTTTTGGCCTTTTTTTTTTTTTATTTTCCTTTAAGGAAAGGGATATAACTTTTGAATGTTTCTAAAATTCTAAAACGTTTGTATTTCTTCTCAATTTCTCAACTTTAAGTATTCTTTATTTTCATTCTTTTAAATTCTTTCACTTTCAAAATTCTAAAATCTCTCATACATTCTTAATTTCAAATTTCCAAAAGTCTCATAATTTTTTAAATCATTTTTTTTTAATAACAAGAAAACTTTTTCCATTTAAAATTCCAAAAACAAGTTATAGAGCAATTCCAATTTTGAATTTTCCAAAGGTCTCTCAAAATTTTCCTATTGTTAAATAATAATAATAATAATATTAGTAATAATAATGCTAATAATAATAATATTAATAAATAAAACTACAAAAATTTTCAAAATTTCAAGTTATTCTTTTTAATGTTATTTGGTGTGATTGATCAACGTGCAAAAAAAATCCTAACATTCTCAATTTTTGTCTTTCTTTATAGTATAAGGGATCTTGTATAGAAGCCCCTACAACCCCAACACCCTTTCCATCATTGCATAGGACCTCTATAGAAAGTATTACACAAATTTTTATAGAACCTTGATCTCACTCCCTATCGCATCAACATTTTTAAAGTCTTGGTACATATCCATGATAGAATTTTCCAAAGTAACATTAAGAAAGATAAACAAATAAAATACTAAAGTAGAAAGAAGAATAAAAATATAATCAATGTTAAAGTCATAGTACTATTGTTCACAATGGATGTTTAGGTTAGCCTTGATTTTTGCTAAGGGTATTGTATTCATAAACCCTAAAAGAATCCCAGTAACGTAAATCAAGTCCTACTAGTTCAAAGGATAATATAATTCTTTAAATCAATGGTTAAAGTGTTTTAATTACACCTTAAAAGGTTGGTGGCAATTCCAATATCTTAAAGATGAATCAAGGTGGCAAAATCTCAAATTAATCTAAGCATTGCATGGGGTAAACGAGTGATGAGGGTGAATCAAGTAGAGAACCCTACAAGCATGGTTGGCCTTTATTGTCAACAATTCATAATGGTGATTTTGTAGTAATTACCATTAGCTTATCACTTATCGTTCATTAGTAAGGGCCTGTATTAAACACCATTTCCTTTTATGTTAGGTTATAACAACTTGGCAACTCCATTGGGGACAAAATTAAGAGTCAAGTTACTTTAACTTGATTTTATTTTTATGCTTATTACTTCCTACTTAATGTTTTAACAATATTATTCTAACATGTCATGTAGTTTTATCCTATCATGTGCATTCACCCTCCACATACTCACAAAAGCCTTGACACTTGACTTATACCTTTTAAATTGGGTGAGAGATGGTAATGAATCCCTTGTGTAGCCTTTTGCTTCAACATATGATTCTCTAAATTTTTCACTTTGATCAGTAACATCTGCAACCTATGAAGGTAAGGAAAGAGAATTTGGGGACCTTTTATCCTAATTATAGATCTTTAAACTACACTTTTGTATTGTTAAATTGGTAGGGTCATTCTCTTTTTAGATACATCTTGTAGGATAAGGAATTGTAAGAATAAGTCTTACTTTAATTATGCATGGAAACTAGAGATTGTGCACCTTCAGGCTTACCTTTGCAATTGGTACATTTCAGTCTTAAGTTGTTTGATCTCTCTCCCTTCAAGCTATTATGGCATAGCTAGTCTATTCCTATGAAGAAAAAGTTATAGAGTATGATAACTTCCCATTTTAAAATATCATCCAAGACAAGGAACAATTCCAATGGCTAGCTAGATACATATAGTAGACTCTTGTCTTATATAAATGTAGGGAGTATCCTTAGGTCCCATTAATAGGCTTAAGTCAAGTTGTCAATTATGCCTCAACTTTGGCTATGGTGCAAATGTGCATTATAAGGTTCACCCTGTCACATATGGTATGGATATGATACCATTTGATTATCATGATTTGAATAGCCATGATCAACTTCAACAAGTAGCTTAAAGGCAGAATCATGTATACACAATTTCCAAAGGGCATAAGATTTGCACTTGCACACTTGATTATGAATAATAGAGTAAAGCTTGAAGTCTTGAGGTTTATGTCCTTAAAACAGACACGAGCTCATTCTTCCAAGGGGAAGGAAAGAATATAATATGAGCAAAGAGTAAAAGGTTCACCATAAGAAAATAATGATGACATTTTGGAAAACTAAAAGCTTTGCAATAAATTGATGAGGATTAAATGAGCCTATCATGAATTGTAAAATCAACATGACAGTAATAATCATTTATTAGTCATAAAACATTTTACCAAGGAACTTGAGCAATCTGAGAAAAGGAATGATGACATAGCTTCTTAATTGAGAAGAGACAACAAAAGGATGAAAGAAATAAGGGCGATAGCACATAATTATAATTAAATATAAAATACCTTCTCTTTCTCAAAGCTAAGTAATGATTCTTCAACAAACAACTCTCATGCTTTAGGGACATGGAAATTTAAATGAGTATAAGGGTAGGGATGTTAAGTTATCTACCATAAATCAAAATTACAATTTGGCAATCTCACAAGTTAAAGAGCTTACAACTGAGAATCAAAATCTTTGATATCCATTGGATAAGTGAGACACCCAAATCTAGCAATTAGTCAAGTTTAATGTAGTAAGAAAAGTTTTAATTAGAGATATAGTTCAACAAATCCAATAGATAACTAAGAAAGCTCATTTCATGACACTCAAAGTGAAAGTATTAAAATTAGAAATTATTCCTTTGCATCCTTATGAAGAACATCTTATTTGCTTCTGAAATGAAGCACATTATCAATATGATTTCAACAATTGTTTCTTTGGAAGCTTAGTATGCAAGCCCTTTTTATAGCTCTCTTTTTATAATCAAATGGTCTATAATATAAGATGTGTACAGTGGTGGTTGATCTATGACTTTTGTTACAAACAATGGTTATATTCCTTTGTCTTTTGTTATGTATAGCATATGGTGAATTGTATCTTTTGGTTTTAGTTGGATCTAAAGGAAATATTATCCAAGGTTCACCAAAGTAAAAGATGCTTTTGCATAACATAACTTTGTATAATTACAACCTAGTTATGATACTAACTAACCCCTTATTTTCTCTTTGTTTTGCATATGCATAACATGTCTAAAGAATCACCAAAGCATAATGATTAAAGGCTTTATAATTAATGGTTCTTGATCCTCCAATTATCGAGTCTCCAATTCTTAGTGTTATTAACTTGTCACTAGTGGATATTTCCTAGACTATTACTTAAAAGGCTTTCTTATTACATTATACTCTCATGATTAGTAAGTTTCAACTTATCTTACTAAGGTTTCATGAGATTAGTGATTACCTATTAATGTATGTGGATTGACATTTTTTTTATCCATTTATGAATTTCTTTCACATTCCTATAATAAACTTCCTAAGCTTCCCAAGGAAGTTCTTATGCTTGCTCTTTATACAAGTGGTTTAACCTTTTTAATCCATTATAAGGATGGAGGGATATCCTCAACTAAACACAAGATCCTCTTTGTCTTATATATCCTCTATCTTTGTCTAAATGTTTGGATTCAAGATGCAGAGACCAAGATGCATACATATCCTATATCCAACAAATTTTCAAGTTTCCTCTTAATTATTTGGTGGACCCATATAGCTTTATAGCAAGCTGGTATGATATCAAGACTATTCTTTACAAATGAAATAGGGTTAATTTTAAGGTAGCCCTCTTAATTCTCTTTGAAATTATAAGTTATCATTAGGATATGCATATCTAGTGGAAGTATGAGATACTCCTTTAGTCTTACACTTGATTCCTTTGTCATCAACTTATCTACTATCATGGTAAGGATGATGTTGATTCTAAAGACCTTAATTTCATTAAAGACAAGTACATTCCAAGTGAGGAGGGTTGACAACTTAAAGACTATTGTACAATATATAAGTTACTAAGCTCTTATAGGTAGGTCATCCAGTAGAGTGCCTTGTCCATTTACCTTGTCTAGGAACTCACAAGATCCTTATTTACAGAAGGATCTTGGCTGGTTTTCTATATGATGGCATAGAGTTAAGTACTCTTGCCCTTTTTTATAATTACTTATAAAAGCCTTTTTATGGGCTATAATATCAAGATGTATTAATTATAAGACCTTTTTTCCATATATGTTTTGGCAACTCATTCCATTTGCATTACTCATATAGCATACATACATATTGATCATGTAACATCCATTTTTGTCACATCTCAAGCATGCAAATCTTAATTAGGTTGAATAATTTAGATATTATAACTGGAACAGTGTATAATCTTAACTTGACTTAATCATGAAAGATGGAAGATAAATTCAAAGAATTAGCCATTAAATGGATGGAATTCAAGCTTTAATTGAGGAGCTTAGGAGCATATAACTTAGATGTTTGCCAAAGCAAAGGTAGTCATCAAACACATAATTCTTCAAGAAACTTCACCTACCTTAGTAGATGGATTATTTTGGTCAAGCCCAATGCTAAGAGGATCCTAAGTACCTTTCACTTATCCTTAATCAATGTTGTATCCAACCTTAGGACAAATTATGACTACACAATCATTTGGCACCAAAATTTATGGATCAAGTGTCACTTATACACATCACCTTATAAATGTCATGCCTAATGAATTCAAAGTTAGTCCTGAATGAAAGGAAAAAAATTGTAGAAATCTATGAGTCTTTTATGAAATAAGAGGTTAATCTCTTACAAAATGAAGTTAAAGCCATTAAAGGGAAAGATATCTATGCTCTTTTGAGTGCATCAAATCTTTGCTTTGTTCTAGTTATAATTCTTCCACCAAAATTTAAGACTTAGAATTCAAAAAGTATGATGCAACAAGATCATTGACAAACCACCTAACCATGTACATTCAAAAGATAGTAATGTATGCTTGTAATGAAAATCTCATAATGCACTTCTTCTAGGATAGTCTTATAGGTGTGACTTCCTATTAGTACATTAAACAAAATTAGAAGAATGTTAGAACCTAGAAAGAATTAGTGGCTGCTTTCAAGGCTAAGTTCAAATGTATCTTTTAGTTAAAATCTACTTAGATGGATCTTTGAGCCATGAAAAAAAAAAGCTAGGAGAGACTTTTAAACAATATGCATAATATTAGCACAACATGATTGTTCAAGTTCAAACTCTGGTGCTAGAAAAGGCATTGGTCTCTACTTTCCTTGGTACCTTGAAAGCCCCTTATTATGATGGTATGGTAGGAAGTGCATCAGTAAGCTTTATAGATTTAGTAGTGATAGGTGAAAGAACTAATATGAGAATCTAAAAAGGTAAAATCATCAATGCTTTTGCTAAATTGATAGTGTCTAAGAAAGTTAGCATTAGGAAAAAGAAAGAAAGGAAAATCTAGGCGGCTAAATATAATAACTAGTTAAGGCTATGCCTTTTTTATCCATCTTTTGGCAACCTAAGGAAATAGTTTAAACCTTAATAGTCATATCAACCTCATAACATGGTAGCCTCATTTCCATACCAAAACCCATAACCACAACCTCCTTAGCTGAATGTTTATGCATCATCACCCTTGGGGAATTAACTAGATGCAAAAAGGCAAGGAGGAAGAAGAATTAATCCCATACCAATTCCATATTTGAAGTTATTGCCTTGGTTTATTCAAAATGAATTAGTTATTATCATTACAAAGGAAAAACTAAATTTGCCTTACCTAAATATTGGTATAACACTAATGCTAAGTGTGAGTACTATGGTGGGAAAATTGGACACTTTATTGATAATTGTTAGATCCTTAAATGTAAAGTTTAAGAGTTGAGGAATAGAGGCTGGATTGATTTTTCACAAGCAATAAAGAAGTCTAATTTTAATACTAATCCTTTCCCTAACAAGGTTGTGAATCATATTAAAGAGTACTTTAGTGATGATTATTAGGAGTCAAGTTTTAGTTCCTTAGAAATTGGAATGGTTAAAGTTGGGGCATTAGTTTAAAAGTACCTATCATTTTGTTGCCAAAGGAATTTAGCGCCACCAAATATATTTTCATAAATTACTTAAGCTTTACCTACTCTCTGGATGTTGTATTACTCTTATCAAAATGGTAAGGCAATCCAATGGGACCATAATTGCCAAGTAAATTTCCAAAATCAAACATTAGCATTAAATTTAGCACTTATAGCAATATCTAACATTACAAGAATCAAAGGTATTACCCAAAGTGGAAGATGTTATACTCTAAAATATATGGATAAACTTAAGCAATAGAAATAGAAAGTTGTTGTAATTTTGAATAACATTAAAGAGATCCCTTTAAAAAATGTGAAAAGGGTAGAGTCCTTTAAAAAGTAAGACCTTAGGCATAAAGGAATGGTCACTAATAAGGATAATGGGTAGTTTCTTAAATACATTAAGTAAAATGATAATAATGTGGTTAAGCAGCTTAGTTAAACACTTACCAAGATCTTAGTCATATCTTTGCTAATAAACTCCAAGTCTTATTGAAGATCTTTGTTGTATATTCTTAACCATACATATGTGTTATTTGGTATTTCTTTAGGCAATTTTGTTCACATTGTCAATAATATCATGACAAGTAACTACATTTCATTCTTTGATAAGGAGATTATGATTGAGTGGCAAAACCATACTAAGGCCTAGCATATCTTGATCAAATGTCATGGTTGTAATGTGTCCTAAGTCCTTATTGATAATATGTTGTCCTTAAATGTTATAAGCAATTGTTAATTGACATTGTTATCATGACACTAAGTCATATGATTGTCTAAGTGCTTAATGGTATGAAACAAGAGGTTATGAGGACCATTGAGCTTCCTATATAGATACTAAGATTACTTGTAATTACCAATTAGGTTGCCACTAGATCCATTCAACAGGGGCCATTCCCTCTACCTTGCATCAAAAGGTGAAGTTCATTATGGGTGACTAATTGATTAAAGTTTAGGTCAAATATAACTACTTGTCTTGAGACCTCAAAAAATGCATTATGTTAAAGCAATAGAAGATGTACTTGAATACACATTTCAATCCTTTAAGATTGCAAATGCAACTCTTTAGTTAGAGGATTTTTTTTTTCAAGACGCTGCTTTAGTCATCTAAAGCATTATTAAAGGTGGTCAAAGTAATAACGAAGAGTCACTACTACACAAGGAAAAGGATTGGCAAAAATATTCAAGGTATCATATCTCCTATATAACCTAAAGGGTAGTAAGATCATTTTGGAGTGGGAACCTAACCAAGTGAGGGCGATGCCACAAAGGGATACCTAAAGGATGCAATAAGTAACCTTATGCTTCCTTTAGCTCAAAATTCCAAGAGTGCAAGATTCATTAACCAAATAGTGACGAATGTGATGGGTTAACCAAAGTCATTGCTAGACTTGGTACATTAATAATCCAAATGATCTTGAATGGAAAAAAAAGGTGATTCACCTTAAGTTTCATTGATTCAACCTTATGGTCCCAATGCTACTATTAACAATTGGAAAACTTAGAAGATTCCTTAGTCACTTGAGTCTCTTGAAAAGTAATGTAGTCTAGTTCCTTATTTATTGATACGCACAAAATTCAAGGGTAACTATATGATAAAATGGGCAATCTTTTGTCATATGCAAGGTAATAACATATGATTATGTTAGTTACACTTATAATCCTAATTCTCTTATTTCCCTTGTCATCCTAATATTCACTTTTGTTTGTATAAGCTAATCTAATAATGTTGATTTATTTTGAGCCTCTTTTAAATTACTTAGGATGTTTAGAGATGAGATTGATAATCTAATTAATGCTTCTTTGGAGGAAAAAATTTGATTATACCTTTGATATGTCAACTTTAAACAATTCTAAAGTTGAAGAGATTCTACTAGACCTTTAATGCCTAATTAAGCAAGAAGAGAGGCAATCCATAATTAAGAAAGAGCCAATGGAGCTAGTTAATTTAGGCATTGTCAAAAATCCATGAGAAGTTAATTAGTGTGAAACTTCCCTAAAGAGCAAGCAAAGCATGATTTAGTTGCTTAAACAATCCATAGATGTATTTGCTTGGTCATATTAAGATATGCCAAGTATGAATATAGATATAGTGGTACACAAACTGCTGTTGGGACTATAATGCAAGCCTGTATGAAAAATGCTCAAAAGGATAGAACCTGATGTCTTATTAAAATTTAAGGAAAAAGTCAAAAAATAATTAGATGTAGTTTTCCTTTAAGTAGCAAACTATTCTAAGTGGGTGGCCAATATTGAGATTGTAGCAAAGAAGGATAATAAACTATGCATGTACATAAACTATAGAGACCTGAATAAAGCAAGCCTAAAAGATAACTTCCTAATACTGCATATTAACATTCTTATGGATAACGTTAATGTCTATTCAATGTTTTCATTCATGGATGGGTTCTTGGGCTACAATCAAATCAAAATGGCACCTCAAGACAAAAAGAAAGCAATCTTCTTTTGTTATGAACAAGGCTTTTTACTTAACCATAACCTTAGTGCAATTAACATAATTGTATTTGATTAGCTAAAATATGCCAATATGCATATGAAATAAATAAGATATTGCTACGTTTCTTTGTTTAAGAGTCATAAAGGTATAAGGAATTTTTTTTAATGTCACATTAGAAATCTTTAAACAACAACAACAAGGAAGGAAGGAAGGATTTGCATTTTGAAATTTGCATTGAATTGAATATCATGAAGTAAATGAGTTAATAAGCTAGGCACTTCCTAGTATGGAGGCCTTAAAAGATAAAATAAGCATTTTGGGTGCATGAACGCTTAATTTCAAAAGAAATGTGTGAGAAGGGTAATTAAATCTCTCTGGGGCAAGGCAACCTCTTAAAAAAGAGTGGGTGTAAAGAAATCCAAGAATAAAAGTACATCATAATGGCTTCATTTCTAAAAGAGATAACTCCTTTAGTAGAAAGGAAATGAGATCAAAACGATTGCTTTGGGCCTAGGTGATTGAGCAAGAAGTAATTCATAAGAAAGAGAAAGAGGTAAGAATGCCTTAATTAAGGAGTAAGTGAGATCAAAGGTTTTGTGGTAACTTAGTTCTCAAGAGGAATAATAATGATATCCCTTGAGTGGAAGAGAAAATGAAGGGAGATAATGAATATGAAGATTAGCTATGGCATGATATACTACAAGTAACTTAAAAAGATACAAATTGTAGCTCTTGATAATTAGATGAGTGCATAAAAGGACAAAGTAAAATCAAAAGGTGTTATAAAAAGCATAAGGTGCCAAGGTGGCCAATAGTCACAAATTACAGCAATGAGATAAAAGTTGACAAGGGTAAGATGAAATCATAAGGTGTCATAAGAGGTGAGGAACTCTAAGCAAGATCTGGTGTTAACCATGATGAATTAATGCTAAAAAAGATTTCCAGATGATGGCTCCATCTACGAGGGCATTTAGAAAAGGATCAAACAAGTGTTAATGAAATAAGGTAAACCTTTGATGGGTTCCTTAGGTCATACTTCAATTCCTAATAATTATGGACATGTTTAAGAATGCATTTTGCACTTGAACCTTGGCAAGTAGAGTGGTGCAACCATCTTGAACAAGCTTGAGTATACTTGTAAGCATACATAACCAATGAAGCAAGTTTAAAAAGGCAACTCTAGACATGTTTAAGAATGCACTTTGCTATTGAACCTTGGTAAGTAGGACAATGAGACCATTTTGGACACATTCAAGCATGCTCATGACAATCTTGCTTCAAACAAGTAAACATCTACATATTTGACCTAATGCAATTCTAACAACCTATTATCCTTGTTTCATTAGTAGAGACCTTTATGGTCATTATAAATGCAAGATCAAATGGATCCCTCATGTAGAAATCAATTGAACTTATCCAAATTTGTGGTGTGTCATAAATAGATTCACCCATGAGAAGAAATCCCTAATTGAGATATTACAATATCTAATGATATCATGAGACCTTTAACAAGTCTTTAATTAAATTTCAAGTGAATTAGACATCTTTGTCATGCAAACTACAAATGAGGGACAATTAAGCAAGTCTTGTTAGTTTTCTAATTTTAAGCGTAGACTCAAGCACTCACGTCAAGCAGTGCCATTCTTTCACATGGAGATTTGAAGGAGCAAACAACATAAGGATCCAAAAAATTCTTTGCTCATTCCTTTATTCTAAAGCAACTCATAAAGGAGGCAACTATAGTACTCCTATTTTGTTTGGCCTAATGCAAAGTCTAGTCTAAATACTCTCTCTCTTGATGTATTATTCAAATCATAAGGGAAGATCATTAGACTTAAGGCCTTATTTTACTTATTTATTTAGTTTTTTTTTAAATAATAATAATAGTAACAAGGATCAATATTACATTGTCAAGTGGGCTTTGGGCATATGTTAAATATAATCCACATTTTACGATTAAAAAGTTTAGTGGGTTAACTTCCTATGATAGTCCACAAACACTACATTTTTTTACCCTTCCTTTTTTGGGCTCTATCAAGACTTTATTCATCATGCCAACAACCCATCATCCCTAAAAGCCTAAGTCCATCCTTGAAAATGCTTTTTTGGCCTTACCAACCCATGAAACTTATAATCCCTAACTAAATGGCAATAGTAAGTTAAAATGTCACCAAATAAAGCTAAATACTTATCTAACTTATCTTCAATTAGCCAATAACAAGGAAGCAATGAAAAATTTAATCTTAATTAGCCAATCACATGGCACTTCCTAGTCACCTAGAAAAACATAAAAAGGGGTCACTCTCTTAATGGAGATAATAGAGAAAGGGACTTGAAAAAAAATATTAAAGAGTTAAAACACATAAGGAATATTAATTAATACTAAAAAAATGGCATTGCTAAGATTCACTTGTCCACACAACATTGAAAACAAATAATAGCTAATAAAAAAATACATTCCCAAATTGTCAAGAGCTGTTGCCACTATTATAAACTATATAGAGAAAGCAAAAAATAATAAAAAAAAATGATCACTTATCTTACCAAATGAGTTATGGCCACTATTATTAAACCTAAACTCAAAGGATTTTTAGTCTATTTTAATTAAACTTAGACCCACCGATCCACCACAACATCACGAGTCAACAAAAGAAAACACACAAAAACTAGTTAGTATGGTATTTGGATCATTTAATTGATTTTTGAAGCATTGAACAAGATCTTGTGTGAATTTACGTGTAAATGAAAGTCTTTTTTTATTACTAAAATAGATTTCATATTTATTTTTGTGTAAATGTGCAAAGATTTAAAAAGATAATAATGAAAAAGTTGGAAGAAGTAACAATAGAAAAAAAAAATAAAAAAAAAATAGAGTAAAAATTGAATTTGTGAAAAAGTAGATAAAAAAAATTAATAGATTAAGGGGAAAAAGTAATAGAAATAGTAAAAAGTTTTTAAAATAATAGATAACAAAAAGGAAGAGATAGATCTAGATAAATGGGTCCATTCGATCAAAATCAAGTTGACCTAATCTAATTGGGTCAAACCCAATTATATATGAATTTGATATAGTCAAATTAGGACAAACCCAATCAAACCAAGCTAAACAAGGTTAAAATGACTTGATAAAGCTTTATTCTCTAACTTGACCCAACTTGCATCCATAAATATGACCTAACCTAACTTGAAACCATAAACATGACTTGATTACAAAAACACAATTACAATAGATCAAACACCAAAAGCAACAAAACACACTCCCTAACAACTTTATAGATTGAACTATTTTTTTTGTAATGCTTTTTGAAAAGAAAATTAAGTGAGAAAGGAAATCAACAAACATTAATATATCATTTTTTTCCCAAAAAAAAAAACAAAAAATAGAAATTGCAACATAAAAGAATAAAAGGATTATTTTTAGAAAAAAGAAAAAAAGACTTTAAAAAAATATAAAATAAAAAAAAAATTTAAAAAAATAGAGAGAAAGAAGGTTACTAAAGGAAAAATCAAGCTCCACACTCTAACCTGGTGCTTAGATCCTGAAACTAGACTCCCAAAGTCTTTAGAACAAGAACATCATAGCCTTTGAATCCTAAAAAAATGTGGTTCTCCCCCAAAACTAAAGCTAAAATGAGTACTATTACGTTATGGATATAGTGAAAATAAAAAAATTATACCCCTTTGGAGGATTTGGCATAAAAGATATGGTAAAATGGAGATATGAAGTTTCAAAATGAAGGGAGGAAGAAAATTTGGAGAGTAGCTAATGGGGCATATATATATTCAACAACATCATTTTAGTGTCTAAATTTTAGTTTCTTATCTTGAAAACAATGTCATTTTGATACTTCAACACATTTCTCTTTACTCAAAACAACACTATTTTGGCTTAAAACTCAGCTCCTTTACTCAAAATGATGTTTTAGTACTCTTTTTTCAAAAAAAAAAAAAAAAATGGTATGACTTTTGATTATTTCTAAAATTGTAAAAAGGTCTCTAATTTTTTTCAATTTCTCAATTTTTAATATTATTCATTATCATTCTTCTAAAATCTTTTATTTTTGAATATTTTCATTTTCAAAATTCTAAAATCTCTCACACATTCTTAATTTCAAATTTTCAAAATCTCATATTTTTCTAAATCAATTTTTTTAAAAGAAATAATCATTTCATCAAAAATTCCAAAAACAAATCCCAAAGCAATTTCAACTTCAAATTTTTCAAATGTCTCTCAAAATTTTCTTATTTTGAAATAATAATAATGATAATAACATCACTAATAATAATAATAATAATAAAATAAAAATTATATAACTTTTTAAAATTCAAAGTCATTCTTTCTAAATTTTTTCAATGCAAGAGCTCACCATGAAAAAAAAAAAAATCTCAACATTCTTAGATTTTCATTTAGATATAAGGGATTTTCAATAAAAGCCCCTACAATAATAACACACTTTCAACCAAAGCATGGGACCTTTGAAAAATGTGTGCCACAAGTTTTTTCTTGAACCTTAATTTCATTCTTTTCATATCAATATTTTCTAAGTCTTAGTATGTGTCCATGATAGAATTTTTTTTAAATATTATCAAAAAAATAAACAAATAAAATATTAAAATAGACATAAGTATAATAATATAACCAATGTTAAAATTATAGTAATATGATTCATAATGGATGTCTAGGTTAGTCTTGTCTTACATCATGTGCAATCATACTCTTAAACTCTAAAGAATTCTAGTTATGTAAATTGAGTCCCATTAGTTCCAAGGATAATACAATTCTTTGAATTAGTGATTATGGTGTTCTTACTATACCTCAAAAGGTTAGTGGTAATTCTAACATCTTGAAGATGATTTGAAGTGATTAAACTTTGAATTAATTTAAGTTACGTAGGGTCAAATAAATAGTAAAAGTAAATTAGATAGAGCACCTAACAAGCATGTTTGCTTAGGCTTTTCACAAGTCTTATTAGTCCCTTAAGCCAATTGGCTTGAGACATGCAAGCAAATTGGTAGTACCTTGTACCAATTCTTGCGTAAGGATGGGGTGTGGGCACCTAAGCAAGTAAGGTGTGGCAAGAACGTATGTGGCAACATAAGATGAACAGAGTTTATGTTGCTAATTGGTGTGGCAGCATGTGCTAACGATGCTGACACAAGGTGTGGGAAGGGTGTGACTGCTCAAGCACACCATAATGCTCTTTGCAAGGTAATGCATGTCTTTAACATATGTTAGCTAATGTGGGTACATTAACTTGGGTTTGGGGTGATGGCTTAAGGGCTACATGTTACAAATGACATCAAAGGGTGTTAACACACAGGTATAGGCTTAGGTTAACATGCAACGTGGTTGATTATGACATGACATGGGCTTGGAGTGCGGACCAATCCAAGAACCTCCCATGCACCACAAAAATAAGCGAGTATGAAGGCTAATTCTCTACAAAATATGGGGCATAACTTGGTGGAAAAAGGGGTAAGTAAGGTTATTTGAGGTGATGTGTTATTGCATCTTCCTTTCATGTAAGTAGGCATGGGCTACTAAAGAGATAAGTTGACCAAGCAAGCCCGACGAGGTGGCAAACGCTCCATGAACAAAGTTGCTTTTTCTTGCTAAGAAGTGGGAGTGCTCCCAAAGAAAAGGGAACCCACTAAGCATGATTGGGTTGACATCCAAGTTATGTATGTCCCTAGGTAGTTAAGGGTGTCAACTACCATCACTATAAATAGATGTAGTATGGTAGCCAAGGGCCAAATAGAAAAGTAAGTGAAACACTTATGTGAAAGGTTTTGGCAATTCCTTTGTACTTTGTGCTGAAAGTAATAAAGATTGTAAAGCAATTCTTGTACGTGTGCTTGTGTTTCATGTGTGCTAGATTGGCTGAGACTAAGTGTGACATAGTACGATCATTTGGCTAAAATTTTAATGGAAAAATTGGCCTTGTGACAACTAGTATCAGAGCATAATTCAATCTATAGTGGGTGGATTAGGTTTTAATGTAACATGAAAGTAGGTGTCCAAATTTCAAAAAGCTCTTATTGAGGTCCATAAAGAGCAAGCCCTTACAATCCTAGCAAAGCTCAAGGAATTAAAAATTGGTATGTCTCTTACAATTTAACTATGATAGTACTAATTTTGCTTGGATCTCTTAATTTGGTGATCTAAAAAATGATCTTATGGTTCTTAAGAAGGTAATAGGCAACCAATTATGCATGGTTGCCAATTCATCTAGGAAGACGAAGGTGTTGGACCCTAAAGCCTTTGAGGGAGAACATAATGCCAAAGCTATTAAGAATTTCATGTAGAACATGGAGCAATACTTCATGGCTACTTGGGTGCCAAACAAGGAGAAGATGACCCTTTTGAACATGTATTTTGTCAAGGATGCCAAGCTATGGTGGTGTACTAGGCTTAATGATGATTTTAGCATTGGTAGACTCTAGATTGAGATGTGGGAAAGTTTGAAAAATGAGTTGAAGGATCAGTTTCTTCCTTACAATACATCTTGGGTTGCAAGAAAATCTTTGAAGAAACTCAAACATAATGGCATGGTGCAAGATTATGTAAAAGAGTTCAGTTCTTTGGTGCTTGACATCTATAACATATCAGATAAGGACGAAGCTCTTTAACTTTCATTTAGATCTATAACCATAGGCTTAAATTAAGCTTCGAAGGCAAGGAGTCAAAGACTTGCCTTCTATTATGGCTATTGTTGATGGATTGGTTGATTTCAAAATCAATAAGCCCTCCAATGGTGATAAAAAAAAGTTGCCAAGGGATAAGGGCAAAAAAAAGGAAGTTAAGAAGAAGGACAAAGGCATCAATAGTGGTAAGGATAAAAGCAAAGTTACTACTTAGGAGCAAGGTAAAAACAAATCTAATTTTGGTTGTTTCATATGTAATGACCCTCATCATGTTAAGGAATGCTTGAAGAGCAAGAAGTTAAGTGTCATGGTGGTAAAACGGATGATATTGGTCCCTCTTATGTCAATCTTTTACAACTGGGGAATGTTGTATAAGCAGAATGTGTCACATAATTTGTCCTATTATATATAAAAATTAGGCTTAACAATCGAGAGTTGATGGTGATGATTGACACTAGTGCCACACATAACTTTGTTACTGTGTTAATGGTGAAATCACTTAGGCATAAGTTACTAAGAATGATAGACAAATAAAGGCAGTTAATTCGGTAACATAAGAGGTGCTTGGCATGACAATTGGTGTAAAGGTAACTTGGTAATTAGGTTGGAAGTCTTAACTTTACTATTATGCCATTAAATGATTTTGATATCATTTTAGGAGTTAAGTTCTTTATGCATGCAAAGGTTACTTATTGCATCATTTAGTGGGTTGATGATCATGCATGAGAACCATTCTTACTTTGTTATGGGTAAGACAACTTCCTTAACAAGGGTTAGTAAGACATTAAGTGGCATGTTTTCTACTATGCTACTTGAACATGGGTTGAAAAAGTGGGAGGCTACCTACCTAACTACCTTGATTGAAATTGTAGAAGGCATATTTATGGAAGTTCTGGACAGTGTGGTAGAACTATTAAGAGACTTTATAGATGTAATGCCTTTAAAGTTGTCAAGTGCCTTCCTCTTAGGTGTGCTATTGACCATAAAATTGATTTAATTTTGGGTTCCAAATCTCTAGCTTAAGCCCTTTAAGGCATGAGTTTGGTGAAGCTGGCTGAATTAAGGAAGCAGTTGATAGAATTATTTTATGTAGGCTTAATTTAGCTCTAAAACTCCTTATAGTGCCTTGATAATATTCCAAAGAAAGTATAATGACACCTTATAGATGTGCATAAATTATAGGACCATAAATAAGGTCATAGTGAAGAACAAGTACTATATTCCATTGATAGCAGACTTGTTTAATTGACTAGCATAAGTATCATTTTTCACCATGTTGGACTTACGGTCAAGATACTAGCAAGTGGGAATTGTGGAAGGAGATGAGGGAAAGAACACATGTGTCACTTGTTACGACTCCTATGAATTCAAGGTAATGCCCTTTGATTTGACTAATGCCCCTACTACTTTTTGCAATTAGATGAATGATATGTTTCATGACTTTCTCAGTTAAGTTATGGTAGTTGACCTTAATGATATTGTTATGTATAATGAATCTTTGGGGGATTGCTTGACCCACCTTTAAATGGTGTTTTCCTAATTAAGGCAACACTAACTAAATGTTAAGAAAGAGAAATGTGAGTTTGCTTAGTAAGAAATAATGTTTCTTAGGCATTGGATCATCAATTGAGGGCATGTGAGAATGAATAAAGAAAAGGTTTAGGCCATTATAGAATGGTTGTCCCTTACTAAAGTGTCAAAATTATGGTCCTTTCTAGGCTTGCCTAACTACTATAAGAAGTATGTGTAAGGTTACTTTAAAAAGGTGGTCCTCTTATAGACTTGCTCAAAAAGGACTGGCCATGGAGGTAAACCATGCAATACCAAGAAGCCTTTAAGAAGTAAAAGGTAATAATGTTGACAAAATTAGTGCTAAGGTTACTCAATTTTGAGATGCCCTTCGATGTGATTACCGATGCATCTGACAAGACCATTAGAGGTGTGTTGGTCTAAAAAGGTCATCTTATTGCCTACAAAAGTCAAAAACTCAATGAGGTAGAATAATGATACTTGGCATATGAGAAGGAAATGCTAGTTATGGTGCGTTGCCTTCACACATGAGTTTATTTACTGGGTACCTAGTTTGTGGTTCTTATAGACAATGTGGCAAACACCTTCTTCCAAACTCAAAAGAAGCTCTTTGCAAGGCAAGCTCAATGGTAAGAGTTCTTGATAATGTGACAAACACCTTCTTCCAAACTCAAAAGAAGCTCTCTGCAAGGCAAGCTCAATGGTAGGAGTTCTTACCAAAGCAT
Source organism: Rhizophora mangle (assembly GCA_037832345.1). Classification (NCBI taxonomy): domain Eukaryota; kingdom Viridiplantae; phylum Streptophyta; class Magnoliopsida; order Malpighiales; family Rhizophoraceae; genus Rhizophora; species Rhizophora mangle. Next base: position 3,984,819 of record JBAPLJ010000181.1, on the reverse strand, counting down.
AACTTTATCTGGGAACACAAGCTTGGGAGGTACAATCAAATGGCAGGTGCCTTATGTCATTAGCAAGTGTAAGAAATTGTTGTTGCCCTCACTTAGATATATAGTGACTTATTAGAAAAAGTTAAGGCATAAGTCCCCCCTGATGCAAATTATTAGAAATTAGTGCAGCAAGTGAAAAAGGGTATGGTAAGATGATACTAACTTCATGATGGGCTATTATATGTTAAAGGTAACTATTTATATGTTCCAATAGATGTAGGTCTTAGGAAGGAGCTTTTATAGGAGTGTCATGACTCTTAATGGGCAGGTTATCCTAGCATGAAGAGGATGATAGCTTTGCTTTCTCATAGCTATCCTTGGTCAAAGATAGAAGATAATGTGGAGGCATATGTTAACATATGTCATTTTTCAACAAGACAAAGTTGAGAGATACCAAGAAGCGAGATTGCTGCAACCACTATCAATTTTAGCAAAATCATAGGTGTCGATTTTGATGGATTTTATTGACAAGTTCCTAAAGGTGAATGACATAGGCTCTATTATGATAGTGGTTAATTGATTTCAAAGTATACAATATTTGTTCCAACTTCTTCCTTATGAAAAGCAAAGATGACTGTTGAATTATTCTACAAGCAAGTGGTTAAATACTTTGGGTTGCTCAAAGATATCGTAAGCAATCATGATCCTTACTTCATAAGCAGGTTTTGGATGACTTTATTCAATATTATTGGTTCCAAATTAAATTTTTTCACTACCAACTATCCTCAAATTGACAGCCAAATAGAGTAAATCAATGACTTGTTAGAGGAGTATCTTTTGCATTATGTGACTGCTAGTCAACGAAATTAGCTAAAGTTGGTGGATTTGGCATAATTTTGCTATAATGTTCATTGATCCTCCTTTACAAGTATGAATCCCTTTGAGTTGGCTATGGAGCATTAGCCCCTTGCTCCTAATAAAATTGCAAGGACAGGTTTTAAAGGAAATTGTCAAGTCACTTATCAGTGTGCTCTTTCAAAACAAGAGCTATTTGACAAAGCTCTAGACAGCTTGAACAATGCGACAAGAAACATGAAAAGGTATGTGGATAGGGGGAGACAAGGTCTTGAGTTCCAAGTTGGGGATAAAGTGTTATTGAAACTAACTCTTTAAATATGGAAGAAAATTAGTAGCAAAATAGTACATTATGGGTTGATTCCTAAGTATGATGATCTTTTCACTATGATAGAGAAGATTGACAACATTGCTCATTGGTTGGCAACTACTTGAATGGCTAAAGGTACATCTAACCTTCCATGTGAGCTTTTTGAAACCATTCCACGAATAGGGCAAAGATGAGCCTCCAAAAAGTTAAGTGAGACATCCTCTACCAACAATCAAAATGGAGTTCCAACATAAGTTGAAAAGAATCTTAGACCACCAAACGAAAGGGGCAAAGCAAGAAATATTGCTAGGTTAAATACTTGATGAAGTGGAAGAATGCTCTAGATAGCAAGACGAGTTGGGAAAGAGATACAACTCTGTGGCAATTCGAGAAAAAAATGCAATACCACTTATCAACCCTACCAACAAGGATGTTGGCTTCAACTGGTGGGGGTGGTTTATTAGTCCCTTACGCTAGTTGGCTTAAGGCATACAATCTAGTTGGTGGTACCTTGTACCAATTCTTGCATAAGGATAGGGTGTAAGCACTTAAGCAAGCAAGGTGTGATAAGAACATGTGTGGCAACACAAGATAGGAGAGTTTGGGTTACTGGTTGGTATGGTAGCATGTGCCAATGATGTTAGTGCAAGTTGTGGCAAGGGTGTGATGACTTAACACATCAATGGGTAAATACCCTAATACTCTTTAAGGGGTAGTGCATGTCTTCAACAGATATTAACCAACATTGGCACATAAACTTAGGTTTGAGTTGATGGCTTAAGGGCTACATGTTGCAAACGACATCAAAAGCTGTCAACACATGGGCATGGGCTTGGGTCGATGTGTGATGTGATTGGTTATGACATAGCATAGGCTTGAAATGAGTACCAAGCCAAGGGCCTCCTATGCACCACAAAAATAGGGGAGCATGGAGGCAAATTATACACAAAACATGGGGCATAACTTGAGGGCAAAAGGGGAAAGTAAAGGATACTTATTCGAGGTGATGTGTTGTCACATCTTCTTTTCCTATAGGCGAGCTAAAGAGATAAGCTAACCAACCAAGCATAACAAGGTTGTAAACTCTCCTTGGACAGTAATACATTATCTTACTAAGGAGTGGGGAGTGCTCCTAAAGAAAAAGAAACCACTAAGTATGATTGACTTAATAGTAAAATTATGCATATTCCTAAGTAGTTGAAGGTATTAATTATCATCACTATGAATAAATGTAATGTAATGGTTAAGAAGCAAATAAATAAGTGAGTGAAATACTTGTGTGTAAGGCGTTAACAATTTCTTGATACTTTGTATTGAAAGTAATTAAAGTTAGAAAATAATTCTTATTAGTGTGCTTATATCTTGTGTGTGCTAAATTAGTTAAGGCTAAGTGCAACTTAGGGTTTTGGCTAAAATTTTGATAAAAAAATTGGCCCGGTGTCAGGTCTCCTCAACGCTTTGGCGTCCTGTTTTAGCAATATCAGCTTCCATCGTGTACGGAATACCTAATGAAATGACTCACATATCAAGACTAGGAGAAACTAGTTGGAATAGAGATAGTCTAATTCTTGTTTTCAGTTTACATTAAGGAATAAAGCTGCATCTTTTTCCTAAAAAAAGTAAAATTAAAATTAAAAAAGGAAAAAAAAATTGTTTAAATGAAGAAACGTTTAACATGGTCCAAGACAGATGTTTGGACTTCTAAGACATGCTATATTGCTTGTTTCAGTAAGCAAACTAAGCCTGATACAAAATAGCAGCTCTAGTTGCATTGTAACACAAGAAACAACTCGAATCAAAAACAATTTGAAACTTGGATGGAAGCTTGACATTAGCATCTTCATCTTTGGCAGCAAACATCTTAAATGAAGCTTGAATTAAGGAGAAAAACTTCAAAAACGGAAGTTTGCAACTTGGGAGGCAATGCAGCAGCACCATAGTATCTTGCAATGTAGCAGCAACATCAACATCAATGCGTGATTTCAGGAAGACCTTTCCATTCCAAAGAGAACTGGGATCTGGTTGAAAAGCAGAAGACCATTTTCAGGCAATTTTCATAAAAACGAAGCTTCCTTTTCTTTTCCTTTTCCTTTTCCTTTTAATTTATTAAGCTTTCAAAATAATCCTTTTATGGAAATAATTATTCTGGAATTGGACCAATACGCATGCTGCATTGAAATTTTGGTTACTTGTGTATTTACATCGCCATCTATGTCCAATAGCTACATTTCCAAGCATTAAATAGTGATACTTGTGGCTATTTCTTCAAATTTTTTGATGCGTATGAACTTTTAACAGGATCAGAATACACGCAAAAGAAATGTTGTTGTTGAAGTTGAAGATTGACACTTTGACTTTAACACGCCTCTTGCCTAGAAGACCTTTCAAAATATTTGCGGCCTACGAGACAACATTTCTGGCAGACTATAAGAATTCTCTCTCTTGCTAAGCAGTTTCTAGAGTCATATATAGCATTAAATATGCTATTTAAATCTTCCAAAACTATAATGAAAAATATGTCGGAAGCATTTGTTCTGTGATATTTTCGCTAAGTTGAGGAGGTTATATAATTAAAGGTGTTTTGAATTTGTGCCTTGTGAAAAGCTCCTTCTTTATACGCTTACCACTTGCGCATGGCTTATGCAGCTAAAAACTTGTGAAACACCCCGTTCACCTCAATTATGCAGCATCCAGCAGCTTTGACCATGCCTGTGGCATTCATCATCTTTCTCCATCTGTTAGCTTCCTCCAAACGACCACACGATGCGTACAAGTTGACAAACATCATAATTTCTCCATCACTTAGGTGAGGAGCCATGGAAAAAACCATCTTCATTACTCGCTCGCCAGTCTCAAGATCTCGATGAATTACACAGGCACTGAGTAGGGCACCCAAGATGGCTTCTCCAGGTTCAAATGGCATAGCATCAACCAGTCTATACGCACAATCAATATGCTTGGCTCTGGCCAGGAGATCAACCATGCAACCATAGTGCTCTATCTTGGGAGATATATCAAACTCCTTTTGCATGCAACTGAACAATTGACAGCCTTCTTGAACCAAACCTGAATGGCTGCAAGCATTAAGTAAGCATATGAAGGTAATTTCATCAGCTATTACATGGTTTTTTCTCATATGGTTAAAGAGCTTGAGAGCAGCAGAGCCATGGCCGTGTAGTCCCAAAGCAGAAATTACAGCATTCCAACAGTAAATATCCTTAACTGAGGCCTTATAGAAGACCTGTAAAGAATATTGTATACTTCCACATTTAGCATACATATCCACTAAAGCTGTGGTTATATGTGGACTTGACGCAAAGCCATTGTCAATGGCATAGATGTGTGCTTGTTTTCCTCTTTCTAGAGATCCCAAATGGGCACATGCTGATAAAACACCAGCAACCGTAAGATGGTCAGGTACACAGTTTTCTCTCTTCATTTCATCAAACAATCCTAGAACCTCTCTGAAAAGTTGGCTTTGTAAACATCCTGTAATCATTGAGTTCCATGTGACTACATTTCTCACAGGCATCGACCTAAATAATTGAGCAGCCATTTCCAATTCCCCAGCCCGGGTATATCCCAATATCATAGAGTTCCAGGACACAACATCTTTCACAGGCATCTCATCAAGGATTCTCCTAGCAGCCACCACCATTCCACTACTTGAGTACCCGGAAATCATGATGTTAAAAGAAGTAATGTCCTTTAAGGGCATCAAATTGAACAGATTTAGCGCATCTTCCATGCGGCCGTTGGAAGTATAAGCATTTAGCATTGAATTCCAAGATACCACGTCTTTTACAGGGACCATATAAAATACTTTAGAAGCATCAGTAATGCGATGAAAGGTACTATACATGTTCAACAGAGCATTCTGGACAAAGGCATGACGCACAAAACCAGTTTTTATTGTCTGGGCATGGAGCGCAAAGCCAATACGAGGGCAAGAGCAAGTCCCAGCTGCTTTGAGTAAAATTGGATATGTATAGTTGTCAGCGCAAAGGCCAACGAGCATCTGCATATTCACATATGTTAGCATAGCACCTTTAGCATCCCCCATTTGCATTTGCTTCTTTATGATCTGATTCCACTTTCGCACTTCAGATTCAGAAGACGGCATGAAGCAGCTGCAGGCCAGGAGCGACATATTCTTTTTCATCAATGAAGTCAAACAAGATTACCTTTGGGTTCCAGCTTCTTTTCTCCCGTCTGCACTTTTCACCATTTCCTTGCGTTCCAGACTCCCACGCTGCATTGTCAGAATCCAACGCCTGCAATAACAAAGTCCAACCGAAGCAAATGGCACTCTCATCTCAGACTGGAAATGGAGGACGAAGGACATCCACCAAACATCCAATCTGTCAAAGGTTCCCAATAGATAAGGTTTTGATCAACGAAGCCGAAAAAAAATTAAAGACAAAAGGACACAAGTAAGTTATTATATTATACAGGACATTTGGGTTGGGCGTGGATGCTTCTCAATGCGCTGTCAACTACATCACCTTTCCAATTTGAGGTATATTTCAATCTTCATTTTTTCAAGTTTGGTTGGATTAATTACAAGCAAAATGTTTCACAAATCAGTAATTAGACGGGTGATATTTCCGAAGCACCATCATTATCACCACCAATTTAAGTAAACAATATGTGTTAAATACTAATTAACGTGCTGTTGCGGTAGAATTGTGGTTGTTTTAGAACAGTAAATAATTCTCATTTAAAAAAATTAATAGAAATAAGAATTATAAAAATCACTAACCTTTGTTATAAGTTTTTTGTTATCCACGGTTGAGTTGATGAAGCCAAGTACACGAAAGGTACTACGCGCATAATAAATTGAACAACTTGTATTTTGGTGTAGATTAAAGATTGATAATTGTGATTTGTAATTAATTATAAATTATTGAAATAACAAAAAAATAATTTAGAAATATAAGTATAAAACAATTGTTGGGTTATCATACTAGTTTTTCACGTGGAATATATTTTTTTGTTATTTTCTTTGCGAGAAAGCAACAAAATTCAAGTATGTTTGATTTTATAAGATGAAAAGTAGGATTCTATATATATATATATATATATATATATTAAGACCTTAATTTTATTAAAAATTTAAATTAATATAAAATATTATTGAGTTAATCTAAATAATGAAAAATAACAAAAATAATGTTAAATTCTTTTACATTTTATATTTTTTTATTTTATTATATAAATTTTATAATATAATTAAATAGTCAGATATAATTTTATTTCATTAAAATTTTTTTATTATTATTTTGAATTATGGTGATTGAATGAAATAAAAATTGAGTGGTTAACTAAATTTGAATTTTTAGTTATGATTGTTGTGGAAAATTTTTAATATTCTTAAATTTTTTAAAAAAATTTTCTTTAATTAATCTGTAAATATTCTAATATTGATAAAATTAGGCATATGCTTTCACTTAAACTTTTTAACTTAAAGAATTGTTGAAGTAAACTAAGTCATTCTTAGTAATTCTTGAACTCAAAAAAATTTATATGACAATACTTATTTAATTTTAAAAATATAAATAAATTTAATTTTCTTCTAAAAATTCTACATTAACTAAAGTAGAGGAGACAAAAAAAATTAGAGATCAATGTTCTATAAGGAATCTAATAGTAGCTACTTGTATATTAATATTATTGAAATTTAAGAGAAAGTAAAATTTTTATAAAACATTTGTTTAATTTAAAAAAATATCTAAATATTTGATTTTAATTTTAATTTTTTTTAATAAACTCTTAAGATTTGCATTATTTGACTTAACTTAATAATTTAATTGCATTCTTTCTTAATATTTTAATTGAATGATAATTTAAATATTTATTTAATTTACTCAATTATGTTTTAATGTGTATTATAATTTTTCTAATTTATATTAATAATTTTTGGTATATTTCTAAAATTCATATAACACAATTACTCATAATTTAAAAAAAAATAATTTCTAAGAAAAGAAAAAAAATAATAAATGCTTTTTTTTATTTTTTTAGAGAAGAAAAAAAAAATTTAAAATTTACTTTTTTAAAAAAAAAAAAAAAAGACTGATAATTTAAGTAATTCTTTATTTTTCCCACTTTGTTTTCTTGAAACATTTAAAAAAAAAATACTACTAAATCCTTTTTTTTTTATTATCATTTTTTTAAAAATAAATATAATTTAATTTTTTTTATTTTTTTATTATATAAAAAATAAATAAAAATATATTTTATAAATAAATATTATAAAAATTTAAGCATCAATTATCAATAATTACGACTAATAAAAATAATTTAAATTTTATTTAACTATTTTTTTTTTTTTTAAATTTAAATTAATTTAATTAATTGATATTAAAATTATATCTCAATTTTTTTTATTTTTTAACTCTTCTAATTAAATATTTAAAAAACTTATACAATATATTAATATAAATCAAATATGTTATATATAGAGAAGCTAATAAAAGGTTTATTGTATTTGTTGCTATTTTTTTAATTATTACCTTAATAATACCATAAATTATCATGCTAGAAACTTTATTGAGATAAAGTTTGATCATAACTATTTTTGTAATATTGAATATCATTCAGTGCATTTGTAAATATATAGCTTAATTTTAGCATCCTTGATAAAGTTATTAACATAGTTAATCTAATAGTATTTATACATAAATGTTTATTGTCAAAAATAAGAGATCTTAATGTATCTTAGTAATTCTTTGAGTAAAAAAACTCATACATGGAAGGTTTTTTTTTTAATTTTATGATTTTTTTAATAGACTTTCATGAATTATATAATTAGACATTAACTTAATATTTAATGTCTAATGTTTCTTAATATTTTTATAAAAATATAATTTTCTATTTAGTCATTTTTTTAACATTATAAAACCAAGAATTTTTGACTGGTGCTATAATTTTTTTTATTTTCTCTCAATTAAATTTCTCAATTTTAAGCAATAATTTTGTTAGCCAAGTAATTTTTCTTTAAGGTTACTACTTATTATTAATTATAGTAACATTATTGATTAAAATTTTAATTATAAATTTAATTAGAATCAAAGTGCAACAATAAAATTTAGTTCACTTTTTATTATCCTTGATTGATTGTTAGGCTCTTAATAAGGACTTGAGCCCAAACCCATGATAAACCTAAATTTTGGCTTAAAGTCCAAAGAGCTCACCTTCCTCCTATGACTAAGCTCATTACAAGCTCATCACATGCCCTAAGCTCCCATCAACATGGTGCCTCCACTATGAACAAGTGCACCTTAGCAAGTCTAGTTGATTGTCCTATCTACATTGAAAAGCCATTGGTTGGGACATATACAAAAAAAGGCCATAAATAATCTCAAATGAATTAAATGAACTTTAAGTCATTCTTACTTTAGATTAATGCTTAAACAACTTAAGTGAAGTCATATTCCCTCTCTAAATTGCTCACATATTAACTTAAGTGTTAAAGTGCTTACGTAGGAGAACACCTCTACCATTTGCATTGACAAACAAGGGGAGTGTGAGAAAGAAAAGAGTAAAAGGAATAAAAAAAGTAAAGCATGAAAATCATAAATGTACAAGTAAGCAACTAAACTCTTCATAATAATGATCTTTTATAATCAAAAAATAGAGAAACCAATAAATAGTACAATTACAGTCAAACAAATTAATGGTACTTAAATAAAATAGTTGCAACTATAGATAAAGCAAAAATTGAAAGAAAGCAAAAAAGATTGCTAGGAAAGAAAATGATGAATTGAGGGAACCAAATTGTATAGCATCTCACAAGGTTGTTTGCCTCTAATCTCTACCACCTAATTGAGTAAACCAAAGCAATTAATGCCTATAATCTCCTTTATAAGTTAACTATTCATTAGATGACCAGAAGATTAATGGCAAGGTGGGCATAGTGAGACTCAACCTTGTGGTCAATAAGAAAAGAGAGACTACAAAAAGACTTTTGTTACTTTGCTTCCATCATCAATTTTGCTAGCCAATCAAGATATGTAAGAAACCATGGTAACTAATGACTAAGGGTATTCTATCTCAAGTAGGCTATGACAATGGGTAATCTCGCTTAGAAGAACATCAACAACTTGCATCAAATTTAAGAAATTAGCCTAAAGAAAAGAACATCATCATGTTCAATTGGCTAAAAGCAAGCATCCTCACCCAAGACTCAAAGGGGAACTCGTATAAAGAAGGGATAAGGGATTTGCAAAGATATGCAATACAAAACAAATGAAACCACCTAATTAAGAGAAGGTTTATACTCATAAGAAATCCCTTAAGGATGCCAATTGGTAGGAGGCCAAACAACTTTAATTTTGGAAAGTAAATCATGCACACTTTATAAGCTAATTTAAAGCTTGAAAATGCATCAATTACAAAATCTAACAAGCACAACTATTCAACCCCTATAATGAACCCAAACTCCTTAGTGTCTTAGCAACTTAAAATTTGGGCAATATTAGAGCTTGCAATGAATATGAGGAGCTAGTGAGGCTTTAAGATAAGTAAGTAATTAAACTCAGTTATTGGAATAAATAAATGTAGCCACAAAGTCCAGAAGTGCAAGGCAATGATTAGTATGCCTAAACAAGGAATCCTACGAGCAAGATGAAACTCAATGTGCCTAAATGAGGAATATGAAAAGAAAGTCAACAATAAAGCCTATGATGTAGGAGTTAGGAGGCATTAAAAAAAATTTCAGAAACTGAGGAACCAAGAAAAGTTTGAGTTTAAAGCTGTAATACTCTTTTGTTTGAAAATAACTACAAAAGATTAATCTCACACTACATAAAGTTAAAGAGTCAAGTTTCAAAAACCTAAAGGCTAGGTAGCAAAAGTAAATCAAGCAAAGGAATTTGAACCAAAAAAACACTAAAGTATTACAAGAGCTTAAGAACAAAAGATTAATCAAAAAAGACAACCATTTACACTTTAATAAGTACTCAAAAGTTACACCTAATGAAAAATTATGCAAGGATAACATTAAGAGAGAATGTAAAAGACACAAGAACAAGAGGAGTTCTAAGAGTAAGTGATGCCAAACTTAAACTATGGCCAAAAGGATCACCTAAAAATGGCAACTACAAAAAGTTTAGACCTTAGAGAATCTTCTTCTCTTGGAGACAATAGTTAACATAGGAAGCACATGCACTAAAGCCCCAATTTGACACAGATGGCTTGCATGCTTGATCACATGCCCTAATTGACTCTTCTTACTCTAACCCTTACTAGACTTAGCATTTCAGCTTGCCCACCTCCCTTCAAAACTTGACTTCAACCCTCGTAAAAAAGTCTTAGAGGTTAGCATGGATCTTCCACTCAACCTCCAACAACTTTTTCAAGAAAACAATCTAAGAGATGATCTAAGAAGAAGTGACCTACTACCTTGTGACTTTTTCCTCTATCTCCTTAAACATCATGACTATATTTTCCTTTTCAAATTACTCATATATGACTTGGAAACTAGTCTCCCTCTCATTAGTTTGCTTGGTTGGATTGAAAGTGCCTTTTCACTTTCTTCTTCACTTTCTCCAGGGATTGCAAAAGCTAGTGGATTAATGACTTAACATGGGAAAATGCATCATCAACAAAAATAATTCCCTTAGCACCAAGCAACTCCACAAATGAGGACTAGACTTCATCAGTTGCAACAACATGACAAGCATCTAAAGGATTGGAAAAATGATTGCACCCATACATCCTAAAGGTAGTAAGGTGCCCTCAGTCTGAAACTTTTTCCTTAATAAAGCCCTACCTAGATAACTGGTAGAATGAAAGGCCTTTATGCTACTTAAAATAAGGAAATCATAGCAACTTCTTCCAAAAAAGCTCTAAATTATTATTCAAGGGCAATAAATGCCTATTCATCCTTAACAAAGAACTTGCCTTTAAAAGGAATAGATAACAAATCCTTCCCTTGGTCTTCAATGTAACTCAACCCCTTTGTTTACCCAGTGATGTTGACATAATTATCTCTACACTCCTTTCTTAGGGGAAACTCTTCAATGTTCTACTAAGCAACATGAATGTAAGGCTTTGGAAATCTGATGGGAAGAAAACTTGTTGATTGAGGTTTAACCTTACCTTTTCATATATCTTTTAAGAGGCCTCAAGATCCATAGATCTTCCTTGATTTCCTTAGCTACATCTATAAAATTGGAATAAATACAAGAAAATAAAACCTTAAAACTAAAGGAATGGTAAAATCACCTATTTCACCTAACTCCTTAAAATAATAAAAAATCATGACACTTGAGTCTTTTTACTTTAAGGACTTAAGAGAGCTTGGAGAAAAGTCCAATGGTTTGTCCACCCTCAACCATGACATCACTAAATACTCGCTCTTTTTCTTAAAAGGCACAAGAGAAAAAAACTTAACTTAGCTCTTTGGAAAAATTAAGCTATAATTTATTTACACTCTTAGTCATTAATTCTGCAAAATTTTCTTCCCACCTTAAATGTGAAATCTACTCCAAATGATCATTAAGAGATGATAGTGACTTTAAACAACCTCTTTTGTAAAAGTTAATCATTGGCTAGCCTTATAAACTATAAAAAAAGTTGAGAATTCTAAGATTAATGACTTAATCTGAAATCTTGACAAAAAAGAAGTCATAAAAGGATGGATAAAAGGTAGAGGGCTCCTCAATTACCTTAAATTTTGGCAAACTTGTTGTTATGGGCTAGTTGATACAAACCAAATTAAGGTGGGAGTTATGTGAAACAAGCCTTAAGGCATCACACAAGCATAGCTTTAATCATGCATAAACAAGCTCAAATACATAACATTAGCAACCTAGTTAATCAATGCCAACTAAAGGGTAATGATTATGCAGATATGTGACTATAATACAATAAAAATGCTTGTAAAGTATGGTGCATAGGAAGTTGTAAACTAACAACAAATTACATGTTAAAAGTAATGTAAATGGAGGACAGACAACATGTCTTTTCCTTTGCAAGGGGAACCAACAGCCGATACCTCTTGAGAATGTAATACTTGCTTTGAAACTCTCCATCAAGGTCCTTTTACTTAATACATGCAGAGTACAACTTCATGGCACAATTTAGGTGACTATAAGCCTTGACAAGGGGGTGGACAATCTTTAATCCTTATAACTCTAATGCTTAAGATAAAGGAAAAAGGGAATAGTGAAGCAACGAAAAGGTGCCTTAATATCCTTGCTTGGGAGTTGGGCCCATCCACGACTCCATAATTGTAATCCTTAATAGAACTATGACAATCAAAGAAGAAGCACCATGTTGCAAGTGACCATCCCCCCTATATGATGCACCTACCATATGTGCCTAGATAAAAAGGCAAGAACCCTTCTTACCTTTGAACCTTTCTCTTTAATTATCCAAGCCTATTAATCTCTTGAGAAAATGAAGGACTGGGTAGTATAATGGAGAGAGAAAATTAGGAATGTTGGAAAGAGATTATTCAAATTAGGCTTTTAAACCCTTAGAAAAAAAACCATGAAACTTCTAAAAAATGTCCTAAAAGAAATGTCCAAAAGACTAATGACTCACGATTCCAATCCCATTATTTTGCTTAGAGTAGCCAAAAGCATGATAAAACAAGGGTCAAGAGCAACTTAATCCTAGAAAGCTCAACCTTAACTCATCATCAAATGACCAAACACAAAGTAAGACAATTGATATACTTGATGCTATCAAAAGCACTAACAAACAAAGTTCAAAAGACAACTTGCCTCTAAAGCTTGACCTTGGCTTAAGCTTGTTTTAGTCATAAGTCAATTCATGACAATTTCATGATTACATGAGTTGACAAACAATAATGACTACAACTATCAATGTTGAAAAAAATGTTAACATACAAGTTTTTTTAAGATTGAAGTGATTATGCATGATAATATGAAAGGGATACAAACATCCTTTATTGATATATAAAGCATAGAATTCATTACAGGAAATACAATATATTCATTACAACAAGGGAAAAGAAATGAAAAATGAAGGTAAGTTATCATTCCTCTTGTAGAAAATCTCATTGGAAAGCATTGAAATCTAAGAGAAGCTCAATAATTATGCTCCTAACTAAAGCACATCCCTCCTTAGGCCTTTATGTTAGGCCTCTTCCATGTCCACAATCATACATGCTCTTTATGTGCGCCTCAGTCTTCTCTTATCATCTTCTTTTAAGCCTTTTTCTTAGCTTCTTTAACAACTTACTCCAACTAATTGGTTGGTGCCTATGCCCTTAAAATAAGGGAAGCACCCTTCTTCTAAATCCTTTTATCTTAATAGATAACGATTAGTGCTTACACTCTTACTTAAAAATCTTCCTTGCTAAGATTTAGAAATCTTCAAAGGCATAAAATGAAGAGCTTGCATAAGTAACCTCTAATGCTCTAGTAGGTTAACTCTCCTTCAACCTTTTGTTTTTCAAGTAAAGACCTTTCTATTCACCAAAAAGCTCTTATATCATCTTCTCCAACTTTAAGCGCACCTTTTCTAACTTACTTCTAACCATGCCTAATTTTAAATTCTCACTTGTAGCATTTGGATCTCTCCCTTAAAACTTCTCTTTTAGTTTAGTGACCTTGGCATAAGGCTTACCATTCTCCTTCTCAAGTCTCCTCTTCACACAATTGAGCATAACACACTTTTGGCTTAGGCCTTGCATGACATCAAGGTCCCCATAAATTGAATAGACCACTTAAATGCTCTCATAGTACATCTCGACTATAAGCTTACACCTCAAACAATCATGGAAGATTAAGTGAGCAAGATCCATTGCTAAGTCACCAAGCACCATAAAGTTATAATCGCCAATGATCACATCCCTGGGCTCCTTTCTTATGAACTTCTTACACAACAAAGTATCCAAAGGATCAAGAAGGATAAAAGAGAAAATACTCTTGACATTACACACCACTTGCTTGTCAGGAGAGTTATGAGATCAAACTCCAAAAAAGGAACCCTTATTAGGTTTAATAGGTTACAAGCCTTCATTAATAACCTCACTAATCTTATAAGCTCTTTTGGACCTTAATGCAATGAACCCAAAAGCCTCTACTAGATACTTATGCTTGGGAGGTGAGATGCTTTGGACTACCCATGGCTAGCACCTCCTTCACCTTTAATCTTAAGCTCACCTTCACTTTGTTGGCCATGTATCTAGCCTACCCCACTAAAACCACTTGGGCACATCACCAAACAACTCTTTTCCCATAAGGTGGACCTTGAACATTTTCAATTGGTGCCAAATCTTTAACTCAGTCAGAGTTAGGACAAGGGGATCAAGAGTTTACTTTTAAATCAATCATCAATAAGGACAATTTAGAGGCAAATTAGAACAAAAATACCAAAAGCCTAATTAATGGTTAAGACCTTTATTAGGAAAGCCTCCTTTATCTTGGGGTTTATTGCCTAAGTACCCTTTAAGTTGGTGTATGCAAAACCTCTCATCTCCTCCAAATCAACCATTGCATACCTATAGCCTCCATCAATATGGTGCTTGACAAAGAAAGACTAGCTTGATTATACAACACCATGATACCCATCAAACATTGCCAACTATTAGGGGTAATTTGCCTCTATATTAACTGGAAATATTGTAAAAGCCTTAAAATGGACTTTGACAGAAGGAAATGCACTTCTATTACACATAATCATAAAAGAAAGATAAACAACCCTTTAAAGCACAACATTCCTTATCCAATCTCTTTGGCATTAAGATGTCATACTTAGAGAAGATGAACAATCCTCACAATATCAATAATATATATATATATATATATATATATATATATGTTCTTCACTAACTATATTTTGTTTTATTATCATTATTTATTAAATTCCCATCCTAAGCCCATCTAAAGAAGTGATCTACTGTTAACCTAGATGTAATCGTATAAAGGGCAATATATGATGGGCAAAGATTAATAATAACTATCTTTAAAAGATTATCTTAAATTTAGCTTACAAAAAAAAGAAAAACATGTATACATAAATATCACAAGCAAATGATTTTTATACACAAAATAATGTGTTAGTTCTTTTTACATTGAATTTCATGAATAAAATTTGTGTTTTATTCATTTGAAAATAGTAATCAAAAAGTAGTGGACGAAAGGGTCAACTATCAAAAGAGAATAATAGAAAATGATTTTTTCTTTGTTTTAGTTAACTTATTGACTAATAGAATATTGAAGCTAGATTAATCACAACTTAAGAGATAAGTTAAAAATGTTGCAATGCTAGTTTAGACGAAGAAAAGTATGAAATCATACATGTTTGACTTACATCACAAATCAAGGAAAAATCATAAAAGAAAAAGAAAAATAGAAGGCAAACAAATATATGTGAATGCCTATCAATTAGATTGAATTCCAATTAAATATGGTATAATTTGATACAAAGTATCACTTCTACCATATTATTATATTTTAAAATTATGAGATTTTAATGACACTCAAATTATTCAAACTGAAAGTGAATATGGACATGATATTGTATGCTACTAAGAGAATTTTTTTAAATATGACAATTTCAAAATATTTGGACCAAATTTCTTTTCATCAATTCAATTCTTAGCATTATAAATTGTAAAGAAAAAATAACCTTATTATTGTGAAAATGATGGTTAATAAAGATTTACTATGGAATTCATATAACGTTGACCCAATAAATTATATTAATAGGGGAAAGTTTTCCCACAATCTTAACTAACTCTTATTATTAATTCTTAAAAATTTATATTTTAGATAACTATTTACTTTATTATCTACTTATTTGAGATAATTTATATATATTAATATACATAATTAGAGTATATAATTATTATATTTGTGAGCTCATTATTATATATAATTATTATATACTAATCTTCTAAATGTAGTTGTGCAAATATTATAATAGAATAACTCTCCAATAAAAGATTTAAATATTTATATATTTTTATAATTAAATTTTAAATTTTTCAAAATTCTCAAATTAATTCTAAACATTTAAATTTTATTTTTTAAAATATCCCTTTTATTAGAAGATAATTTGTCAAATTATTGGATATCTAATTTGACTTAACAAAAACTATATAAAAACACTCAAAATATACTCTAAAAATACAAACATATTTATTTAGTTAAATTTCCTTTTTATTTTCTACATATAAAAGGTAAAAATTATAAATTTTTTGACATTAACTTCAGTTTTTTTTAAAAAAACATAAAAAAAAGAAAAAGAAAAAAAAATAAAATACATACATAAACATAAACTTGTTTTTATAAAAAAAAAAAAAAAGCAAAAGAAATTCTACATATTACTTACTTTATCTGCATCCTTTGGGAGGCACTTCTATTTCTAACCCTCTAAGGTTAGTCTTTATTTTTTATTTTTTTTTCACCTTTTCATATTTAATTTTGCTTGTAAGTTTTCCAGGATATCATAAATGTTTTGAGAAGCGGTTGTTCATAAAGCTCCTGTTTGTGCACCATGTTATTGTTCTCATCATATTTCTACTTATTGGCATTTTTTAAATTTTTAATGAAATCTACGCAGGAGCTGAAAATAACCTATTTTGGTAATTTCATTGTTTTTACTAATCACACTCGCGGGTTGAATATTGGTGGCCAGGGTAGTAATGAATTGGAGGCACCAAAAGTCATTACCGAAAGAAATGGAAACAAAGCATATTTATATTTATGTTCTGCCTGAAGGAGAGATATTTATTCTAGTACATGTAGCTGGGGAAGTCTATGGATGCTCATTTAGAACATCCAGACCCCTAATATTTCAGGGTGGTTCACCGCAATGATTTTCTTCCCATGTTGCCTTAAGATGACAAAATCATTCTTGTACAGAATGAATTTTTTTGGAAACGATAGCAGATTTTAGAAATACCGAGGCATAAACCGTATTTTAACGACAATCAAGAGCTTCAATATCATCACTTTAAAGTCAAAAACATGCAAGGAAAAGGCCCCAGGGACACACAAATGCGGGAAAGAGACAAATGCATAGGAAGTTGATTTATGAATATTATTTTCAATCAAAGTTCTACTCTCTATTTATTTTTTTTTTTTCTCATTTAAGTTCTAAATTTTCCTTACATTATTTTAATTAGTTTTTCCTTGAGGAGAGCTGTTACAAAAAATTAGGTATTTTATGTTTAAAAAAAAAAAAAAGATCAGGGAACTAGTTTCTCAGACTACAAAATCAACTGAAAAAAGGTAAATGCAAACAACAAAAGTAAAAGTAAGGTAGCAAAGGCTAGTTTAATCAACTTCCTACCCAATTATTGACCTTAACCGTGGGCTAACCTAGCCTTTCCTTAAAATTAAAATAGATTCACTATATATGTGTTCGTTCCTTCTGTCGTTCACTGTATCAGCCGCTGCTGTATACTACAAAACTTGGAGAGGAATGACCAACTCCCGTTGCACATTTCTAACGACTCTTGTTTTCAAAGCTGCTTGCTTGAGCAAAAACCTAATTAATATCCCACTTTTACAGCTTGAAAACTACTCGCAAGTAAGATGATGACAAAAATACACAACTGAGAGTGAAAATCATAGCCAGAAAACTATGAAGACTCCTGTGGACGAAGTTTTCTTAGTAACCATTTCTTTCGCAGTGCTGCATCCAATGCCATAAATGTCTTTGCCTTTTTCTCATCTTCCAAAAGATCACAAGCATCCAACAAAAGCTCATCGTCTATGTCTGGTATAGCTTGAAGGGCATCAATTGCAATTTCCAATGTCACCTGGTTCTTCCTCTCTTTTCCACTTTCCTTTGCTGCAACTGCATCCGTGGAACCAGGTATCTGCACCTCCTTGCCAACTTTCTGCGTCTTTTCATCACATTTTGAGTCTAATGATGCCATTGCAGGCCGCTTTCTTTGCTCGTCAGATATTGGAGTATCCTCTACAGAACAGTGCTCATTTCTAGGTAGTACATCTCTTTCGAATTCTAAAGCATTATGATTAGTTTGCATCTGTCGACCCTGCACATTTCTTTGAATGTGACACAAATCAGTGTAACTTTCACAGATTTTATTTCTGTAAGCAATGGCATGTGGATTTTCCTGCAACATTTCATGACTACACATAAGTTAACTGGAAGGATCATCTTGGAAAATAAACTTCATACTACAGGCAACACCAACTCCTCATGCAGAAAGAAATAAAAATCATTCGGGGTTGGGGGTCCATGGAATGCATAGCCACACACATTGACATAGAAGCATTCAAGCATACGAACAAAAATAGGACTCTCTTTTCTGGGCAGAGAAAGGGGTGTTAGGATGATGCTACTGCCAGTATCTCACACGGTATACCACTATGGTTGAGATTAAAAATGGAATGTTTTCCTTTCTGATGTACTAAAAAGAAAGAAATAAAAGAGAATTTTCAGCACGTTGAGAAATGCACCTTGATATAAGCTTCCCAGGTGGCATCATCAGCAGTTATCATTTGTAGGGTTTCATCCCATGCAAACCCACTATGACTCTGAAGAA
Organism: Rhizophora mangle; assembly: GCA_037832345.1. Taxonomy (NCBI): domain Eukaryota; kingdom Viridiplantae; phylum Streptophyta; class Magnoliopsida; order Malpighiales; family Rhizophoraceae; genus Rhizophora; species Rhizophora mangle. The sequence continues at coordinate 3,966,172 of JBAPLJ010000181.1, read as the reverse complement.
CACTAATATTGTCACACTCTCTCATCAAGGTGGTGTACCGATCTTCTAAATAGTGTTTGTCACACAAAAATCCAAACTTTTCATTCAATGATTGGGCCATGTATGCCCATGCTTGCTCACAAAATGTGTTATTGATCATCCTACTTTTATGCACCTGCTCCAACATAAGGTCAATAAAATAGCGGTCCATAGCTGGCTGCCATTCTGTTCTTGAAGATTCTGGCTGCCAGTCCATTCGGAAAAGATCTACATCAGACTCACCTGCTACTCAAAAGTGAAGATGGAAAAAGTCCATTAAGGAGCCTTGGGAAAAAAACATAAAAATTGCTAATTAGCTCCATTTTCCTCTAGAATATGATACAATCTCAAACTAAAGTAATTTTCAAAGTGGCTGGGCAATCTCCCCAGTCAAACTACAATATTCTTTCCTTTTTGAAGCTCAGGAGAATTGACATCTGCATTTTACAGGTCTCCTGTAATCAGTGACACCTCTATGTCTCCACATTTCTAGAAGCACCATATCAAGAGGCACCAAAATTCACACAAGATGCATGCAACACAATGCCTTAATTATAGTCTAGAAGCAAGTGCTAATGAACAAATACTCCGATTATTGAAATGGTCGGGATATATTTACCAGTTATTAAAACAGATGTTTCATCATTAACGCCTACACTTTGGGCCAAACGGCTATATCTTCCATCAGAATTTTCTTGTCCAAAGATAACATATAATTTCTGATAGCTTGGCACAGTTTTGACTCTGAATGATCGAGCATCAGGGTGTGCCTGCATACACAATATATGATAAACAAAATACAAAAAGACTTCATCATCTAAGAGGAGGAGTTTACCTTGGTGTATGCATCCCAAACATGATCTTCAGCAGTAATCATCTCTAGGTTTTCATCCCATGAAAACCCATTATTTTCAAGAAGATTTTTTATGTCATTGTATAGCCTTCTCAAGTGTTTGTAGCGGTTCTTTAAAACATCTTTGTCATGGTGAGACTGGAACTTGACATTAAATGATGCAACCATTTCACTCCAGGCCTGAGTTATGAATGTCTGCCCTACTTTATTTCCTCTATGCACCTGGTCCAGCAACAAATCAATAAAATAACGATCCATTGGTGGTGTCCAATATGTCCTTGTACGATCACTACCAGCAAGAGGTTGGCTCCCTTTGCCTTCTCCTGCAGCCAAAATATCCAACTGATCAGAGTCAGGTTTATTCATCAAAGTATACCTGAAGCCCAGGAAGCATGATAGTGTCAAGTGCATGATGAAATCTGCAATAAATTCACAACAGCACTTAGCTTTAGAGCTTCCCAAGTGTTTTCAAAATACAGAAGGAAAAACAACGGAAAATATGCCCACCTAGTGGATTCAGGTACTTCCCACATTAATGCACTACCATCTAACATATCATATGGAAACTGAAAGAGTGAAAACTCAGATTTTATTCAAAGCAAAAGATGTAGATCATCCCAAAATGCTGCTTGTGGAGGTTGCATTTTTACCTTTGTGGAAGCTTTTTTTTTTTTTCGGTTCATTTAGGCACTGTTGCAGTGTAACTCCCATGGGATTATCTAATGCAATAAGAACCAGAATTTGGATCTTCTGAGATAACTTAATGCAAGTATGGCAAAGTAAAACAATCTCAGCTTGATAAAAGAAAGTAACAACTCACCATCATTTATTCTTGATATGCCAGCTTCAAAGCCTTTTTCTTGATTCAAACTGCTGTGAACTCCATTGTCAGTAGCATTCCCAAATATAAGGGTCAAACCTTTGTAACTTGGCAAGGTCTTCATTCTATATGCTCTTGCATGCGGATGTATCTAGACCCAAAGTATGTGACGCAAATTGAATATAAAGAAAGAGAGAAAGAAGGAAAGTAAGAAAGCAGGACTAAGATTTTACAAAACAGCTACCTTGATATAAGCATCCCATAAATTATCTTCGGCCACAACCATTTGTTGTGTTTCATCCCAGGAAAAACCCCCTTGTTTAAGTAGAATTTTCAGATCACTATAATACTTTGACAATTTGTTGTATCGATGTCTCAAAACTCGTTTGCCATTCTGAGAGCTGAACTTTACATTGAACAGGGCAAGCATATCTGACCAAGCTTGTTTATTGAATGTGTTATCAACCATGTTGCCTCTTCCTATTTGGTCCAGCATAAGCTCAATAAAATATTGGTCCATAGATGCATTCCATTCTGTCCTCGGACGTTCGCTATTTAATGGGGCAGGGATTCCCATTTCATCACCTACAAATTAAGTAATAAATGAACAAGATTTTTACATCCGATTGCTGAAGGTCCGCTTTATAAACTGTTATCATCTGAAAAGTCAAGCTTGAATATGGCTGTTACATGTGTTTGGCCCAACAAGAAGCCCAGTTTGTTAAGATCCATGATGAGGAAATTCAAATGAAAAAAAAAAAAAAAAAAAGGAAATACAAACCCAGGTTTGCTCCTTGGATTTCATCATCAAAGTCCATATCATGGCTTGACCGGCTGTATCTTCCATCTGCAGTGCTATACCCATATATGATGCACAAATCATTAAGGTTCGGCACGGCTTTACTCTTGTAGGATCGTGCATCTGGGTGAAACTGCACACATCACATATTATTTTGAAAATTACAGGACTGAAATCTCTATAATGTGATTGAACAGAAAAGTAATGCACCTTTAGATAAGCATTCCAAACATGATCATCAGCTACCACCATCTGTCGAGTCTCATCCCAAGAAAACCCATTCTGACCAAGAATGGCTTTTAAATCATTGAATTGCTTCCACAAGGTTGCATAACGGCCTTTTAAAACATCTTTGTCGTACTGACATCCAAATTTTGCATTGAACACAGCATGCATGTCTGTCCAGGCCTGCTTGTTGAAGGTATGGCCAATCCTGGTCCCTCTATGCATCTGCTCTAACATAAGATCAATAAAATAGCGCTCCATCGTTGGTGTCCAGTATGTCCTCGAGCGGTCATTGTTCGTTGGCGTTTGGGTACTCATATCTTCACGCAAATATGCGATCAGAAAAGGGAAATGCTACCATCGTAGCATATATTAGACCATTTTTCAGTTTAACGTTATTGGCAAAAGAAAAAAAAAATGGAAAACATTTTTAACAAGTGAAATAAAAAGACAAACACCATACCAAGTAAAAATAATTCTATCAGATGGCTCATGGATTGCAATTCACTCCAAAGTATGCAGATAGCAGGGTTGAAAACGATTTTTGACTTTTCATGTTATACCATTAAACTACTAAAATAGTAAACTTGGAGTTCACCCATCTTAAGTTATTTCAACCCATTGTAAGTTGAGGCACTTTGCTCAACAGCAAAGAAGAATTGCAGAACAATTCTCATTATCTTCAAAAGGGAAGAGAGAAATAGAAAAAGGAAGAGGAAAAGAAGGAAAATGAAAAAAAAAAAAAAAAAAAAAAAGAAAATGAAAAAACAAAGGAACCCCATCAATCTAACAACATGAAAAGTTAATAATTCTTCAATTTTTCTCCCTCATTTTCCCACTTTTAATAGCTGTGCTTGCCTACTTTAGGCTGGCGTCCACGGTTTGTTTCTCAACCAATCAGCTATCACAACCCTTTGCAAAACGACATTCACAACAGAGATTATATATGAAGAGGATTCAGAAAGAGAAAGCGAGGGAGATCCAGAAGAAGAAGAGGATTTTTATTTTTATTTTTTATTTATTTTTTGTTTTGTTTAAAGATGTTCGGCTTATGACTTACAGAGTTTGGCGCCCAAGAAAAGCTTCAGAGAAAGAAAAGGGAGGGAGTGTCCTGTCCGTCTGTGCGTGCGTGGTGCGCTGGAAAGCTTAACCCTAATCCGGAATAAGGGCTCAATCCCATCCTCTTCCCTTTCTGTTTGGTTACACCCTGCACGGCAACAATTACCACTCCCATGTTCCCATTCTTTGTTTATTTATTTACCCCTGTTTTTTTTTTTTTTTTTTTTTTTTTTTTCCTTCATTTTATTTCTTTTTTAATATGATTTTTCCTTCTTCTTCTCTATTTTGTACCTTGTGGTCCACGTTGTTAAAATCAAGATCTCCCTTAACATCACTTTGAGATGTTAGGAATGGTATCTATTTTTTTAAAAAAATAAAAATTAAAAATAAAATAACACATTAAATATAATTTATAATTAAATAATATATATATTAACTTAATAATAATTTAAAAAATTATAAAAAAAAAATTTATAAAAAAAATATATTTTTTATAATTTTCTATAAATAATTTTAATGAGTCCAAAATTTTTCATCTTAATGGTAAATAATAAGTAAAATAATATAAATAAAAATAAAAAATTATTATGTTGTAAAATTTATAATATATTATAATATAAAAAAATAAAAACTTAAAATTTTATTAAAAAAATAAAAATTATATAATCGGATTACAATTTTATTGACTTTATAACTTAAATCAAAATTTTATTTTAAAAAAATCTTATAATAATTTAAATTATTAATTTTATATGATCATAAAATTATTGTTGGGATCAAATCTTTAAAAACTTGTTTTTATGGTTATGTTCCCATTGCAACCCTAATAATCCGACTCTACTTAAAGTTTGCAAATTGGGGGGCCCTTGGAATCTTGCGGGGGATGTTTAGTTTTAACTTTTGGAACCTTTTGTTACCGTTAAATTTTCCAACAATAGCTATATATATATATATATATATATATATATATATTTGAAAACTACTTTTTTTTTTTTTTTCTATCAAACAGTGGCTGATAATTTCTTAATAAATCTCAGTTACCAAAAATTTTATGCAAATCAGAGAAAAAATAAATAAAGTTGGTTTCTAAAATAATGTACTTTGACATCAAATATACTCTTAGTAGTCAAAATACTTATAAATATAAATATATAATTCAAATAATACTTAGCTCTCAAACTATATAAAGCCCGTATGTTATAAATTTCTCTTCATAGTCCTCCCCTTCTAAGGTTTTTTGCCCAAATGGGCGAGTAGGGATACTTCCGTTTCAGGGCATTTTGCAATTCCTTTCTCAACCCTATAAACCCATAATCCCACCTAATAAGGGCAATAGCGTCATTGACTAATGTGTCCATGGGAACCGGCTTCTTTCCCTCCAGTTTTGAGGGGATTACATTTTGTGGGCCAGCATGACACTGCCGGCTACTTCCTACCCTTGCCTAATCCATCCATGGTTTCCAAGGGCACGCAAAAGACTTTTCCACTCAGTTTTCCTGTCTTCCCTTTTCCCTCTTTCCAAACGCACTCTAAAAATGATCAAATTAAAGTATTGGAATAATATATGTACATTATTGCCCTAATTTATTAGTTATTAAAATAATTAATTTAATATATGTAAATATAAATATAAATAATTATTTATTTATAATTTTAATAAAATATTTATAAATAAAAAATAATTAAATAAATTAATATTAATAATTATTAAAATTTTAAAATTTATCTAAAAATAACTTATTATTATATAATTAGTAATATAATTAAGGTATACTAATATTTTTAATTAAATATATATATTTATTTAAGTATCTATTAATTATTAATATGTAAAATTTACTTATAATAGTACATTATAATATTTCTTAAAAAAAAACTACATAATTTTTAATTATTTTATCTTTAAATTTGACTTATGATTGATTATAAGAATATATAATTATATAATTATTTTGATTCACTTACATATTTTATCTATTATTCTATTTAATTAATCAAAATTTTTTGAATGATATGAAGAAATCAATTTTCACTTAAGTGTTATAAATCTTAACTTGTATTATAAAGATATTTTTTGGTATACAATCAAGATAATGTAAGATAAGCTAATATAATTAGTGAATGAAATCATTCTTATTAGGAATTCAAGTATTAAGAAAAATAAGTTATATTATAAATATAAGAAGAAAACAATAGGTTAAATCTTATTTTATAAAATTAATTATTGTCAACAACACTAAAAAAAATTATTTCACAAATAAAAACTTATAACCATAAAGTTTATTAGGTTACAAATTAGCCAAGAACATGTAAATGTGATATTGCAATTAGAATTAAGTTCCAAGAAATAGTAGTAGAAAACTCTTTTTTAGTGTCATTCATTTTTAATTTATTACCTCCTAAATCTAAGTCATTTTAAATTGAGTTAATTTACATATTTATTTACAACTGATCATATAATTATAAATCTAGCATGTATGTATAAAAATAACAATTTAGTGAAATTTTTTTATTACTTTTAATTTAAATCATAAGTGTAATAAGAATTAAAGAGTAAAATTGTTCAACAAAGATGTTGGATCCTACCTAGACCCACCATAATTTGTTAGTGTGAGAGGATCTAGTTTCATATGTTGGTAATTTTTAACTTGGGACTTGAAATTTGGATTTATATACATTAAAAATGGAATAAACATTAATAGGACTTGGAATTGAGCTTGTCTATTTGAAATATAGCCACTTCATCATTGACAACTTTATTTGTCATGAATAATGTTGGTTTCTCAAATGCTAAAGGACTTAAAGATAACATCTAAACTACCATGTGAAATATAACCACTTCTACATCTATTTAGTTTTCATGGACTTGTCAATATCCTTTTTCTTCTTCTTCCTTTTTCTTAAAAATAAATAATATATATTTTTGTTTAAATTTCTTGAAAATGTTAAGAAAAATAAGACTAGGATTGGAGTTGGAAACATGATCTCAAAAAGGAAAAAAGCACTATTTAGACCTTTAATCATTGATAATGCATTGCATAACTTATGAAAAGGAGGAGAGAGAGAGAGAGAGAGAGAGAGAGAGAGAGAGAGAACAGAAAGTGTAAGATGTCAAGTGAAATATTTAAACTTACTTAATTTAGTGAAAGTGGAATGGAACTTTTGTTATTTAGAAAAGTAGAAAATGAATTTTCATTGTAACCTCATTTTTGACCAATGAGTTCTTGTTTTATTTTTTATTTTTTATTTTTTATTTTGAAAGAATATTAGAAATTATGTGATTTAAGGAAGGATGATAATAAAAAGAACAAAAAATATTTAAAAAATAATTAAATTGAGATTGGACTTAATGAGATAAATCTTTTATCAATTATGTTTCCTTTTTGATTATCATTTTGAAGAAAACTTATCCTTCTTATATTCATTTTATGGGTACCCAAACACATATATGATAATTCCTAGAAAAAGAAAAGTTTAGTTTTTTTACCTTATTTCACTACATCTAATTAGCACAAATGATTCAAAAGCACATATGACTAATATTAGAATCATAATACAAGACCCAAACCAAAAATTAAAAAATATACAACTTAATCAAAACTAGATTGTTCACATTAACCTTATTGCAATTGTGGTAGTAAGGTAATAAACATAACATCTCAAATCAGTATAACTCCCTTTAAGCTAACAACATAATAATCATAAAAAATGATTTTAGATTTTTGATTGCTTATTCCTTGTGTTTGTCCTATGTGTTTGTTGAACTACAAACAAGCCACCTGAATATGGTGTTTAAGAAGCATTTGCCATAATTTGGTTAAGGCTAAAAACCATGGTTTTGGGCCAATATGAAAGCATCTTAAATATCAAGTGAAATATTTGTTAATATAAAATTGCAATGAATTTGCAAAAAGGAGAAAATTACATCATTATTTACCCTTATAACCAAATTCTCTAATATTCTTCAATCCTTTCCCTTTTCTCCTCACATTGACATATTTTTCATCGTTAGTTAATAGCTTATTGTTATTGAGTTTGTCATTAGTGTCACTTACATCATCAAGGATATAATCAGAATCTTCTTTTTTTGAATTATGATCCTTTTATGCACTACATAATGTATCACCACCATATTGTTTAGTCTCCTTAATCTATTGTTAATGGTTTTTATCAACTTTAGTAGCCTCATCACATTCCTAGTGGTGATATTCATTATGTCCATTCTTACCAAAATGTTTTTCATTGCCTTTTTCATGTCTAATAGCCTTAATTTAAGCACACTCAACATTATAATTTAGATCAATTAGCACTTGCATGGCAAATTGGGTGACAATCCCATATAACTTCATCTTCCTTTTTAACTTTATTATCTATATTCCTAACACTACCACATCAACATCATTCTTATCCATAACTTCAGCTTGTCTCCTAGCTCAACACCATCTACAAACTACATATCCTTAACAATTGTAGCTTCATCAACCCTATGTAAAGCATACAGGTTGATAAGATGCACTTGCTTATTAGCCATCAGATCTACCATTGCTAGTAATGGCATGTTGCTTATCCTACTTAGTGGCTTCATCAACTAAAAAGATTGGTATAGGAGTTTGTATATGTAGCTAACTATGTTTTTACATTTATGTCTTTGAGCCAATCTTTCTATCCTTGGCATAGACAATGTGTTAGTTATGATAGCTTCCAAGTCTTCAACTTCACTCTCTCTATATTCTATTTCAGGATACATTTCCATGGTCTCACCATGATAAATTTGAATAATAATCAACATCTTGTATTATCAAGATTTACCAATTATATCACATGATTTTTAAAAAAACACACCTTATCTTAATAAGAAGTCAAATTTTCATGAACACACATGTTCCCATATATGTCATTATATTATTGCCTGCTTAATTTATTCAATAATTGTCATGTTTAGAAAACCTAATCCATATATTAGACTAGCCTAAATATGTTTTGGTGGACCCTAACTTAGCAAACCCATTCAATTTAAATTTTTTGAGCTATTTAAAGAGGAACTTAAACACTTTGATATTTTAGGAATCTTAATGAGGTATGGAAATCTCACATTTAAAAGTGGAAATATGTTAAATTGCATGATTTTGAACATCTAAAGTTTAAGACTATCACATTGGCATATTTAATCCCATAGTATGTAAATGGTCTATAAAATTTAATTTTCATATTTTGGAAAAAATGACAAATCAAGGGTAAAAGCAATTGAAGACTTGATCAAATCATAAGTGAAAAAAAAAATGTGTCTTGGATAGCAATAACATTATTCTTTTAGTATGTGTTAGAGTATATATGGGTTTTAAGTGAATGATCACCAAATTTCTAGGATATACAACATTATATGATTGTTTGACATTTGATATACATATGAAAAGTATCATTGCTATTTTAATTAGCTCCTTTAATAGAGAATGAAGTTTGGACTAAACTATCTTGGACATGATAGTAAATTGTGCTAGAGTTTTCAAAACCAACAATAAATAATGACAAAACTAACCTACAAACTCAAAAGATTTTTATAACCATTTGGTCATAATAGCAAAAAAAGAAAATAAGTCATTATTTATCATATACTTTTCTACCTATTGTAATATATTGACCTTTTTTATTTGGCCATGAATAATAACCTCCTTAAAAATTCATATAACAATATGGAAGATATATTTACAATAAAAAGCATTGATAACATTGAATATGAATAATTGTTGTTACGAACTGAGTAAAGAATAGCATTAATGGATAGGAAAAATGTGCTATATAGGCCCATGATTCTATGAACCCAACATTTTCAAAAGCAATTACAATAATCCTTATGGATGTGCATATATAATCTAAATTCTCCAATTCCTCTATCAATGATTATGACCTTTCCTAGTGGTGTTTATTCTAATTCCTTGTGTATGAAATTGATTTATTTTGTTGTCATATGGACAATATAGGTAAAGAAGATATTTTGTCCAAGTTCTTACATTAACTCACACTGATCAAATATACTTACAATACATAATTAAAATTTATATTATTATAACCATTGACAACATATTGTGTTGCTATCTTAAATTCATATGTTAGTTTATTAAATAGTGAAAATTTTCTAACCAAAAATAAAAAAAAAGAAAAATAAATAAAACATTATTTATACACATAATTTAATCTTTGTTAGGTGTTGCACTTAATTTCTTTTTCTTTTATTCTTTTTTCTATTTTTAAGATCAATCACTGACTTGATGATGCATGAAGACATGTAGCGATCCCCATTCTTAACTAGAAATTTCTTTTATGAATGGCAAATAATATTTTACTAAATGAAGAATACCACATTATAGATTTATTGTCCTTAAATTATGTTTACTTTAAGAAAGCAATGTACAATCCCATTTAAGGACTTTATGCGATTCCAATTCATATCCATATGGGAGACAACACAAAGATGAATAACATCAAAAAGTTATAACAAAGGGGAACTTAACATTTGACAGACCAAAAATTCAGACCAACTTATAATTTGATTGAAAAATGATAAGTTTTCAACAAGACATTTTAACTAGGTAACCAAGCATCTTTAGATAATCAAGAAACAAATCCCCTCTAACCTTAGTCCCCAGAAAATAAAGAAAAATAATAAAAAGAACAAAAAAACAACCTTTCTTTGTTTTACAAGAGACTTGTCTTTTCTCTTAATTTGAAGAAAAAACCACATCCTTGTGTTTTGTTTTTTTCTTTAATTTTAAATTTTAGTGTCATAATATAAGTTACATAATATATAAAAAAAAATTTCTTAGTACACCAATAAGAACAAGTCTAACACCTAAAACCCTAAATCTAAATCATCTATAATTAAAAAGGAAACATGAACAAATCACAACATAAAACATAAAAACTTAAAGTAATATAAATAACAAACTATCATTTTTAAGAACCTTAGTTTAGTAAACTTTAAACCCCTTATAGTAAGACCTAATTTAGCAAATCATACAACACAACCTAATATATAATATAACTTAAATTAAATAGAAATATTTGTTAAAAAAAGTATTTTTCTCTCAAATTTTCAAACTGATGGGCTCCTTTTATCTTTGAATTGGTTCTCAATTGATGTTTATGTTGTCACTTTCTCTCTATTAACTTAATCCCTTCATTAAAACCTTCATAACAACCTCTCTCCCCTTTCCCTCTATATGCTAAACTAGTGGCTCTCCTCAAGCATTCTTTCTCTCACTTTCTTGATCTATAAAAGCCAGCTAGTCTCAAGTCTCAATGTCATTCTCTCTTTGATTCTTTTTCAACTTCTATTTTTTTATTTTTTCAATCATATATTTATTGAATAATACAAATTAAAAATTTCCAAATTTTTTTGGGACTTTAAATGGATTAGGCTAATTTGAATCCAACCTCAATCCCATAAAGTGGTTAGTTGTCATTTTGTCTTGTTCACACATCAGCACTATATCCATCTTAGTTGATCATATTAGCTAGACTAATAGAATTATCTTCTCATTTTAATGGCAGGCTAAATTTGTCGTTGAAAAATTACCAAATTACTAAATTGTTACTTTTATAAGAATATGCTAAATTTGTGATTATGCGATATCATGCAAATAAATATGTATATTAACCCTCTCAAATTAACTATTATACTTCAAAAGATAAGTGGAATGTTAATTATTTAGCTAGTATATTCATTTAAGGGGAAATAAGATTAAAAAATCAAATGAGCCACTTCATTGATCTCATGGATAAGAAGGAATAAAAGAACAAACCAACCAATTTGATAAAGAAAAAGAGCTTATTTGTGCTCTTAGGATGAAAAGAAGGATCAAAAAAGTGAAAAGTGTCACTTCTATAAAGAAAGATAAATATTATCAAAATTATTGCTTGAAATGTAAGGTTTGGTTCAAAAATAAAGATAAATTAAATGCTTTGTATCAAACTTAACTGAAGTTTCTCATAACAATTGAGAACTTAATTTTAGTACCATTACTAATGTATTTAAAATATTGGAAAGATTAATTAGAATTTGCTTGTTTTGGTTTATATAAGAATATTAAAGCTATTAGTTTAGTTACTCTTATAGATAATTTCTATAAACTAAAGTTTGTTAATGCTTTTAAAGAATCCTTACTTATTGTACATTATAAAATTAGAATCAGGCATAACAAGGTGAATGAAAATCCTACTTACTTATGGCATAAATGTTTGACTCATAGATTTAAAGAAAGCTTATTGAAATTAATGACTAAAGAGATTCTCTCGACTTTAGATTTCATTAATCTAAGAATGTATATAGATTGATTAAGTGTAAACAAATCAAACACAACAAAAAAACAGGCCACAATAAGTGCTTAGATTCTTAAAATTGTATATACTAATATTTACGAACCTTTTGATATTCTTTCTTAATGAAGAAAATTATCATATCACTTTTATAAATGATCCTTCAAGTTATAATTATGTCTATTTACTACACTAAAAATCTCAATCATTAGATGCCCTTAACACATACATAAAGAAGGTTAAAAGGCAATTAGATAAAAGGTAAATATTGTAAAATCTAATAGAGGTTGAGAATAATATGAGAAATATAATGAATTAGATACTGTCTAGATTTATTTATGAAATTCCTTAAAAGTCATGGTATATGTATACAATATACTATGTTAAGGATGCCTCAGCAAAATAATGAAGCAGAAAGATATAATCATACATTAATGGATATGGTTAAAAGTATGATTAGTAACTCTTTATTATTTAAATTTTTGTGGATATATACATCCAAAACTACAAACTATTTGTTAAATAAAGTTTTTAATAAAAGAGTTTAAAGTAAGCCTATTGAGTTGTGAACAATAAAGAAAGCTAGTTTAAGGTAACTACATGTTTGGGTTTGCTTAGTGAAAGTGAGAATTTTTAATCCACAGGAAAAAAAAAATAAAATGAACTTTTAAATGATTAGTAATTATTTAATTAATTACCCAGAAAAGTCTAAAAGGTTTGTATTTTATTGGCTAAATCATACTCTAAGAATTGTATAAATTGGTAATACAAAATTCATTAAAAATAGTGAAGTTAGTGAAAATAATGAACTTCAAAATGTAAACTTTAAAAAAAAAATGTAAACCAAATGTTGTTTTAGAAGTTAAGGAACATTTGGTTGAAGAACTATTGACTAATGTTAATGAATCATAAAGAGTATAATTAAAATGATCTAAAAGAGAAAGGATATCATATATTCTAGATGATTATACAAGTTTATTTATAAGAGTCAAAATTTGATGTAGAAATTAATAAGTACCCAATTTTATTTTCAAATGCCATAAAAAGTATTGAATTTGATAAATGGATTGATGCCATGAAAAATGAGTTGAAATTTATGGAAAAGAATAATATTTGAGATCTTTTTTAATTGCCATAAGTTTATAAAAGAGTTAATTGTAAATAAGCTTTTAGGAATAAAAATGACTTAAGTGGTAATATCGAATGGTATAAAACTAAACTTGTTATGAAAAATTATACTCAAAATAACAATATTAATTATAAAAAAATATTTTTTCTTGTATTGAAAAGAAGATTTGTTAAGGATAATTATGATATTAGTTGCTTAATATAATTTAAAGTTGCATCTATCACCTTTCTTAACAAAAATCTTGAAGAGAGAGTTTATATGGATCAATTAAAAGGATTTTTTATAAAAAATAAAAATCAATTAGTGTGTAGACTAAAAAAGTTAATATTTAGATTAAAAAAAACTTAATAATAATAGTATATTAAGTTTAAAAATATTATAATATTTTTAAAATTTAAGAAAACTTATTGTTGATTGATGTTTATACTAAAAAATTAATAAAAGTAAGTTCATTTTTCTAGTTTTATATATCAATAATATTTTACTTATTGTTAATGATCTAAGTATATTATGTGATACTAAAAAATTTTAAATTGAAAGATATGAAATAGACATTTTGTTTGATAAAAATTAAATATTTTATGATAGATCACAAAGTTATTAGAATTATCTTCAAAGAGCTATGTTAAAAAAAATTTATAGAGGAATTTAATATTAATATGCATTTACATGAAGTTGTTCTCATATAAAAAGGTGAAAAAAATCAATTTAATTTAATGTTCCAATAATTAGGTGAAATATAAAAAAAAAAATGGGATCAATTTTATATGTCCCTATTGTTAATAAATTGACATATTTGAAAAATATATATTAGATTGAATATTAGTGTTATTGTCTAAATGTTGATCTTAAAAATGATTATTGAAAAGTTACAAAAATTGTGATGATTTATCTATAGAAAACAATAAAATTTACATGCTCATGTACAAAAAAATTCAACTATTTAGAAATGGTTAGATATTCAACTTTAAAATTTGTTGGATGTCTTGATAATAAAATGTTCACTTTCAATTATCCATTCTTATTAAACAAAAGAATAGTATTGTGAAATAATGAAAAATTATATATTATTACTTCATTCATTATGAAAGAGAGTTTATGGAATGATTTAAAACTACAATACATACATTATGATTATAAAACTTCTATTTCAAGACTTAAGATTTTTTATTATGTTACCAAACTACTGAAAATTTATATAATAACTCCACAATAATTTTTTTTTTCAAAAAAATAACAAATATTTTAAAGTAATAAACTTATAAAATAAAAAAATATATATTAAGTACATCATAAATGATCTTATGGTTGCATATCATAATGAAAATTTATAAACAACATTACATAAATAACATATTCTAAGAATGAAACTTGATTGTTATGATAATTGATAATATATAATGTAATGATATTCTAATGTTAATGATATATTTTTTTGACATACAATATATATATATATATATATATATATATTTATTCTTATAATTGTACATAGGTTACTATTTCAAAATTAATACAAAAGTTTTTATGAGTTAGAAATTTGGATTATTATAAAATTATACTTTATATATCTTATGAGTTTCATATAATGAATAGTTAGTAATGTGGTATATGAAAGGAATTGTTATGAAGAGATAAGACATAATAATCACAATTTATACTAAGAAAGGTTTTAACAATCAAACTAGTCATTGAATCAATTATAAGAAGATTAGAGAGAGAGAGAGAGAGAGAGAGAGTCATAAAGGAAAAATTAATTGACAATTGTTCACATGTTTGAATTGTGCTTGACTTCTTCCACATCTCTTTTAGAGAAATAAAGAAAAGAATATTTAGGCATCATTTATATAATCAGTTAAAAATAAAAATTAAAGTAAAAATTATAATTTAACAAAATTAAAATAATAAATTTTATAATATAATTAATTTATTTTTATATCAAAATAATTTTTTTGTTTAATTTGAAATTGAATTTAAAATCAAATTTCATTTTCTTTTTGTAATTATTTCGTTATTCTAAAGGTAAAAATTCAAATGTGATAATATATTTTATTGCAAAATAAAAATTTTATGTAAATTTTTAAAATATAATATATCATGTTATGTCAAAAATAATAAGTATGAGAAAGAAAAATTTAATGTGTAATCTAATATATCATAATATTTACATAACAACTAATGAAGAGAAAATTTATAGAAATTAAAAAATTTAAGAAATATAAATTAAAAGTTATGAAATAAAAAAAATATTATAAATATAATAATTTATTAAAAATATGTTAAAATTACAAAATAAATAAAAATATAAATAAAAATCATAATAAAAAATTAATTTAATAATAATAATAATAATAATAATAATAATAATATTTCACACTAATGACAATAAATATAAAATTTTTTAAATAAAAAAATTATAAACTAATTTTTTACATTAAAAATAATTATTAATCAATTGATATTTTAAAAAATTTTATAATTTTTTTAAAAAAATTTTATTATAATATTATTAATATTATTTATTATTATTATTATTATATATATATATATATATATTAATTTTTTTTAAATAAACATAATAATAATAATAATATTATTATTAATTTTTATTTCTTATCATAATTTTTTAAATATTTAATTTTATTGTTAATAATCAAATATTTATTTTTATAATTATTTTACATATATTTTTTGTTTGTATGAATGTGTTTATATATATATATATATATATATATATATATATAATAATTAATTAAGGAGAAGAGAAGAATGATGACTTTCTTGTAATGAGAATTTTATTTTCATGAATAAGAAAATAAAAATAATATTTTTTTATATTTATTAAAATTCATAGTTACTTATTATTATTCTTATGTTAAGGTTAAAAAAAGAACAAGGGTTAAAAAAGAACCATAAAGCAAACTCCCTTCATGTTGCATGCTCTTGGGTGATTAAATTGCAAGCAATATCCACAAAATGGACGTAATTAATTTATTGATCTATTAGTGAAAATAAGAGTAAAGAAAATCTAAATTTTGGTCTATAGAGAAATTTTACATACTCAGAATATCATATTACACCAATTATCTAGCAACAGGTCAACCATAGCGAATGACTTGCCTTTAATTTTCTTCATTTCTTCTCTCCCAAACAATTCACTCGCTTGAATGTAACAGGTTGACCGGGAATCCTAGGCGGCAGACTGGAAAGAGCACATCCCAGTGGGACTCTTGCTCCAGGTCCCCAATTCAGCCTTTAGTCTCACCACATTTCAACTTTGTTCTTTGCATTCAGATGAAAAACTTGAACAATTTCAATCTGAATAATCCTGTAAAACTATTTTCCATCGATGCTGCTTACAAGAGAGACCAATTCAAGATTTGCAATTTCTGGAGATTCAGGTCTGTCTTTTGAACCTGAGATTTCAGGTGGCAGTATAGAAGTGTTGGCATCACCTCTAGGAACCAAATATAGCAGACACAGTGGAGTTAATCTCAATAGATTGCGGATTAAAATGGCCAACCAAAGATTATCAAATTTTGTTCGGGTAACATCCAACAAATGAAGCAGTAGGCCTCCTGCCCATGAAGATGAAAGTAGTCCCACATTGTCGATTGACATGAGCAGAGCAAAGAAAGTGCCTTCAACACCAGAGGGACAAAGCTTGGAACTTAGAACAAGAAGAGGCATCCACTTCAGCCTTCCAATCATCTTAGAAACGCTCTCATCAACCACAACAAAGAAATAATCTGGGATTCTGAATCTCAAATTTAGTCTAAGCACCAGCATCAAATCGAGCATTCCGGACAAAGCATATAACAATTGAGTCCAGAAAGCCAGGTCTCTGAAGGAATGATCCTTTAGAAAACTTTGGTAGAGTATTGCCCCCAAGAGGGACCCAACTGATCCAATGGAAAGAATGAAACCAATGGCCTCCTGCATAAAGCAGGTGTATGTGAAAATATTTACCAGAATCATGACATTATAAACACCAATATTATCTGGCATGCTTTGACACATATGGAAAGCTAATTATAGTACTCTTTCCCTGGGTTTCTTACCAATCTACATTAACCTATTTCCTCTAGCTCCTACACTGACATTTCTTTCAATTGTCCTTAATAACTTGTTGATGCAAGGAACAAAATCAGCCCCTGGGAACATAGGTAATCTGACACATACTGCTCAGTTGTCTAGAGAAGACAAAGTACAGAATCCTATACCTGAGAGAAGGATGGCCCCCCCTTTGCATCTGTAACCCAGTAGAACAATCCTTCATGGATATTTACACTCAAAGAAATTGACAAGTACATATACAGACATGGCCTCCATATATCTGGGTATTTCAGTGTTCTCCACATAGCCTTGCCAGCTTCAAGGAATTTCTGGTTTACCTGAGCAACAGACAGAAAATTAAGTACGGAAATATCTCACACAAAGAAGAAAAGCTCAAGAAGAGTACCTGTCTGTATGCAAAATTAGGTGGGACGGGTTCATAAAGTATAATTCCAAGTAGAAGTACAAGTCCAGCTGGGACTGACAGCAAGCCTAACACCCCCTACAGGGAAGAGGAATAAACCTTTGACCACATAAAGCAACATTTTTTTTCTAAATGAAGGAGTGAAAATGGAGAAGAAAAAAGATGTTTGAGGCAAGTGAATTAAGAAAATGAATTCAAATGGCGGCCAACCTTAGGGCCAATTAGGTGGACAAAAATGCCACTCATAAAGAATCCCAGCAATGCCCCAGTGGACGAACTCAAAGCACACAGGCTTTGAAGATCAGCTGCAAGGTTAGGGCGACTGTTGCTATGCTCTGCCACACAAGCATCTATGGTGACGTCTGCTACTGCTACATTAGAACTTAGAGCTGTCAATGACAACAAAGCAAGCAGAAGATGCAGCTTCCCATGCAAAGACAACAAAAGCATGGAGACCACGCCAACCAATCCTGTAATTAAGATCAGTAATGAGTTCAAGTTCACATCCCATTACTTGATGCCAAAATAGACATAATAGTTTTCTGCATCAAAATATAACCTATCATATATCACATGTGATCATGTTGAAGCAATTCCTACTCAATTTTGAGAAAGAGTTCTCAAGTGGGTTAAGAGTTTTAAGGAGATGGCAAGTTTTGTATCATGAAGCTTGCCCTATTTAACTGAGTGAGGAGCAATCAAGAGGTTACATGTAGAGAGTAGTTTACCCTGGTCCATTCACACCCTCATCTCTTGCACCAAATCAAACTTACAGTTCCACAAAGAATATCTAACTAAATAAATCCAGCAGGTTACTCCCAATAAACAGAAAAAATATATCAACTCTAAAAGCATCGTGGGCACATTTATATTCCACACTCCACAATCATAAGAATTGTGCGAACTACCACACGTGAGAATATACTTATGCTTACTTATGAGGTCTCAAGCTAGCATCTATCCAGTAAAACCGTCGGAAACGCCAGATCCAGTGACCAATTGGACAGAAAACAATAGAAAGATGCGATAAAATGCTGTTCTTACCTTCATAAACAAACCAAAATCTTTCACCTTGCACGCACATATGATTTCATGAGACAGGCAGCATATTGTAAAAGTAAAAACGTAGCTACAGCATGTATCATTTACTAACTAAACTGAATTCCCCAAAAAAAAAGAAGAAGAAGAAAGAGAAGAAGAACGCTTGCCCATCTCCTCCAGAACTGCAAAATACGATCTTTGCATCAGGGGTATGGGAAACAATGGAAAACATACAAATGCATCAATAATTTACCAGCTAAAATGAAGTAAGGCCGCCGACGATACCCAAAAACAGGAACTACATCCGTGAGGAGACCCCACAAAGGCTTGATAAGCCAAGGAATATTAATGATCCCTTGGTAAATCTGGGGATCCGGAAGGCTGAACCTTTTGGACATCCTTCATGTAATACTCAGTGCCAACACGAGCCAAGGCTCCGCCTAGTCCCTGGCTTATTCCGTACACGACCACCACGCCTAAGACAAAACTCCAATGCGTCTCACTTGCAAGCATCCTCAGCCACTCAACCGGAGCCAAGAGAAGGTCAAACGGCCATGCTCTGGTTTCATGGTCTTCCTCCCCCGCTGCGGAGGAGGGCGACCGCAGATTCTCAGACTCCTCCAGCATCAATGATCACTCAGACCACCTCTTGCAATCCAACACACTAAAAGGGAATAAATATAAAAAAGCAAGAAAAATTCAACTCTTTTTTTCCGTATTCTGTGTAGCAAAATTCTGCCTAAAGCATCAAGGGATCGTCTTGGATCCTATTTTTGAACCCCAGATTTATTTTTTTTTAAAAAAAAAAAACCCGGAGTTTTCAATTCAAGTCGCAACATTTGACCAACCGTGCGAGCTCTATAAACCCTTTCTCTTTCCAAACTTAATCCAATTGTCTGGTTGAAGACAACTTTACTTAGATGCCGTGCCAGTCGCTTTCATTCTCTCTCAGCTTATATATATATATATATATATTATTGTCATTAAATATAGTTAAAAATTGGGGGAACAACGGCATGGCATGACCGGCAGCGCTTGGTAATTTCAATAAACGAAATGAAAAGGTAACCGAGTGTTTTGACAGAGGTTCAAATTTATTATTTTTGACATAACAACGAGCGGTTTTTTAACTATTAAATCGCAATATTAAGCGGTGTAAAGATGAAAAGGTTGAGGTTGTTTTGACTTGTTAATGGTGCGAGATTGTCGAGTACATGTAAGAATTAAGAAAGACAAACACAGACAAACGTTGGGTGAGCGAGCGTGCGAGATCCAGGAGCCTTTCATACCGCATTGATAGCACTTCATTTGACATTTAATGCCATTTTATTTTAGATATATCCATTTTACATGCTTAATACCTCTTATACCACATTGTTTTATTTATTTATTTATTTATTGTTAACTTTATATAACTTTTTATACAATATAGACCCTCTTTTATGCTTCTCTTCCCAAGGAAAAAGTGCACACATGAGAATTTTGTTTTATGTAAGTATATCACGTGCAGTAATAGCCATTGGCTTTTGATCGAGATATGTAGGAAGCGCCAATGGGCCAATCGCCGCTTCTCATGCGACGCTGGTGGCTTGAAGCAGTGTGTGTGAAGGGCGGAATCAGTTGAGGTGGTTGACTTTGAGGTACCCATCGTTGCTTTCCCTATACTCTAATTGGCACGTGGAGGGCGTCGTTTGACAGGTCGAGGCACGACGTGTTGAATGATGTCAATTTTGGGTGAGTAGGGTGTCTAGTGGCAACGTGTGTGCCGACAATGCGACTGCTGGTGTTAAACTTTAAAGCAATGATCATCACTTTCTAGTTCCTTCTTTGAAATGTGGCAAACTCCATTGAACAAATCGGCACTCGACACATTGAACAATGTTGGTTTAAGGCCAAAATGATGTCAAACAAGGGCGCGTACGGTGCTGACCTCATACTACTTTGTTGGCTCATGGGCTTTTGGGCCTTCATTTGGCATTCTATCACTAATGATGCATGGATTGGTGCGAGGCGACTCAATGGGTGGTGCTTATGGCGTTCCCTAGCAACACTTTTGGGGTTTAATGGCAGCAACGGTAAACTTTTAGCGAGCCTCTTGGTGGGTGGTATGCCATTCTCAGTGTATTCTCACCCTTTTTAGTTACTTCGCGCGCGCGCGCGCGTGTGTGTTTTAGCAAATTAGTGTGTTTGGAAGAAAAATGAAAATAACTTTGATGTGCTAACTTTTATACATTTTGTGCAAGGGGCTTTGGTTGGCTCTTTATTTGGATGGATTAGGATCTCTAACACCTAAGAAAAGTGTTCTTTTGTCCAATTTTAGTGGACATAAATTTAATAAGAATTCAATTTCTTTTAAATATATTTAAGTAAAATTTTTCAATAGTTTTAAGAAATTTTAAAATATTTAGTATTTTGATAAAACACATTATTTTGTTATATTAATGTCTTTTTGATTGGAATTATTTAAGCTATTCTAATTAAATTGTTAAATAATTATTGTTTTAATCCATTCATTTAGGCCTACTAAATTGATTATGCCATGGTTGTTTGAGTTAAGGATTGTGACTTGTATTATCATATCCTTAATCATTGAGTAGCAATTAATAGTAAGGGATTATAGATAAGTTTTCATCTTATTGTTAGAAATAACTTAACACAAGTTAAACAATTTGAGTTTGTGATTCACAATTAACCTATTTTCCTAATTATTAAGCCTATTAGTATATAGTACTAAAGAACTTAGTCTAAGGGTCTAATGGTTATGGTCTTAGTAGAAAGCTTGTTTTGCTTAATGAATATTTAAGAGAGATTTCAGATTGTTGTGGTCTAATTATCAACCTTTATTTACATTATTTACCATTACATGATTGAGAATAAGGTACTTAATATATTTGTAGCCTTGATGATAACTAATAGTCTTCTTTAAGATCCTTTTGACTTCATGATTTGAGATCTCTACTTGACCACTTGTTTGTGGGTGGTATGTAGTTGTAATTTCATGTGTTATTGCATACTTTAAAAGTAAGGTTGCAAAGTATTTATTGCAAAAGTGAGAGCTTCTATTACTTATAATTGTTTGAGGAATGCCATATTTGGTAAATATTTTCTTAGGAAAGTTGATCATCACCTTTGAATCATTAGAGAGCAGAGTAATAACTTCAATTCATTTGAAAACATAGTCCATGATATTGTTTGTTATATAATGAAACAAAGGGACCCATGAAATCTATGCCCCAAACATCAAAGATTTTTACTTCAAAATTGTTGTTAAATGACATTTCTTGTTTCCTTAAAACATTGCCCACCTTTTAGTACTTATCACATGTCTTGACATAGTAGTATGCATCCTTGAAAATTGTAGACCAATAGAAATCACTTTGTAAAACCTTTACTGGTGATTCTTTCCACCAAAATGGTCACCATAATTAGATGCATGATAGTGCTTTAAAATGCTTTCTATCTCTTCTTTAGATACACATCTTCTTAACATTCTTTTAGCATATTACTTAAACAAAAATGATTCATCCTAAATGAAGATTACTCATAGTGAAGTTCACATAATCTATATACCATAATTATGAAGATTGGTTCTGAATAAATAATTGCTTATCGAGGAAAGTCTTATTGATTAATGTTGAATTTTTTTCTAAGGATATTGTGTTACAACTTTGATATATAGTTTGTCTCATGATTTTTTTAACCAATTTTTATCTTTGATCTCTAGGTCAAACTCTTAAAGATGAAGAACCCACCCAATAAGTCTTGATTTTGAATCCCTTTTAGTAATTAAGTGTTTGATGGCAAAATGGTTAATGTAAATTACCATTATGGTTTCAATAAGTTATGACCAAAACTTGTCAAATGCAAACACTACAATAAGCATTTTGTTCTTGATTGTGGTATAATTTAGTTAAGCATCATTCAATGTTTTTCTTGCATAATAAAGAGCATGGAACACCCTTCCTTTTCTTTGACCTAAGACAACCCCAACGACATGGTCACTTGCATCATACATCATTTAAAAAGGAGGGTCTCACTAGGATGCAAAATAATAGGAATTAAGATATACTTTGCCATGAGAATCTAAAGTGCTTCCAAACATTCTTCATTGATATCAAATGACACATCCTTCTTATGTTAATTGCATATTGATTTTGAAATTTTGGCAAAATGCTTGATAAGTCTTTTATAAAACCTAATATACCTAAGGAAACTTCTCACTCCTTTCACATAAATAGGTGGTGGTATCTTCTTAATTGTTTCTATTTTGGCTCAATCAACCTTATTTCTTATGAAGATATCTTATGACTAAGCACTATACCCTCTAATATGATAAGGTGACAATTTCTCAATTAAGCATAAGGTTGGATTCTTCACATCTAAAAGGCATTCTCCTAAATGAAAATGTCCCATAAAGGCAAGTAAATGTGATCTTCTCTTGATCTTTTGGAGTGATAGCAATCTTATTTTATCTAGAGTACCCATCAAGAAAACAACAATACTCATGTCTTGCTAATTAATCCAACATTTGGTTTATGAAAGGTAAAGGGAAATGGTCCTTTCTTATTGCTTTATTGAGCTTGCAATAGTTCATACAAACCCTCAATCAAGTGACAATTCTAGTAAGGATAAGTTCATTATTTTCATTCTTTACCATGGTCATTCCACCTTACATTGGCACACATTGCATTGAACTTACCCAAGCACTACTTGATATAGGATAAATAATGAAATTGTCAATTCATTCAATGATTTCCCTTTTCATAACCTCCTTTATAATTGGATTGAGCTTTCTTTGTGATTTGATAGTAAGCTTGAAGTCTTCTTCTAACATAATTTTATGCATAAAAATGAAGGATTAATGCTCTAAATGTTAGTTATAGCTTAGTTTAAAGCTCTTTTGTACTTTTTTAACAACCTTAGTAGCTTGTCTTATTGTTCATCATTGAGTAGATAATAGATTATCACCATTAGAGTTGATAATTCCCTTAAGAAAGCTAACTAAAGGTGATTAGGTAAAGGTTTGAGTTCCAAAGTTGGTGGCTCTTCTATAAATGACTTTATTATTATTAGAATTTTAGAGTGGAAAAAACTTAGTTCTATTAACAATTTTTCTATAATTTGACATTTCTACTAATGATAATGTCTTTTTTTTTTTCCTAGTTAAACACTCTATAGCCTTTGGTTTGAGTGTTATAACCTAGGAAGATGCCTTGGACTACTTTATCCTTAACTTTTCTCCATTTAACATCAAGAATGTGGACTGTTATTAATTGTATAACAAATAGCAATAAGGATTTACTCTTTTTGTTGCATTTAAGGATTTGATACTTTTGTTAGGATTTACTCTTTTTGTTTCATTCAAGGATTTGTTAATCTTGTTAAGATCTACTCCTTTTGTTGCATTCAAGGATCTACTCCTCTTGTTGGAATCTACTTTTTTTGTAACATTCAAGGATTTACTCTTTTTGTTGGCATCTACTACTTTTATTGTATTTCATTTGCTAATTGGGCTTATTGAGTCTTAGTTATTGAGAATTACTGTGTTTTATTTCAATGATCTCTTTTGAGATGCCTTGTTTTGTTTTTTTTTTTTTCACTTTCTTTTCTTTATCTTTCTTATTCCCAACTTGTTTCTTTCTACTGAAATAATTCTTGTCCATCTTTTTATCCAAAGAAGGTAGTCTCACTTATATTTTCTTGCCTAATAGCTCTATTGAACTTAAGAGCTTGAAGAGCATTTACAACTTTTACAAGAGTAAATTTGCTAAGATCCCTTGAGTCTTTTGTTAAAAAAAAAAAATCTTAGTGTTGTAATTTTCAAACAAGCAAACCAAACATTTTCTAAAAGGAAATCTTAATGTCATAATCTTTAAGCAAGTAGACCAAAAATTTACTCCATAATTCTTTGATCTATCAGCTTTTCATTAAGCAATCTCATCTTATAAGTACTTAAACCTTATTCTTAAATTCAAAAACTTGAATGCATAGAGGTTTTTCATTGCCTTGGAATTCATCTTAGAGCTTCTCCCATGTCTTTTTAGTCACATCACATGTAATAGTCTTGGTGAGAATGATGTTAATGACAACAAAATGGATCATTGATAAAACTCTAAATACTGTGGCAATTTCTTTATTATGATGTTTAATTTAAGCCAAAATGGGATTTGTTGGTAAGTGGTGGAACATCTCTACTTAACTTAACAAACTTTTAAAATTCAAATCCTTTAAGATAGGCATTCATTTCCACAATTAAAATAAGATAGTTTTCTTCCTAAAGAAAAAAAAAAAGGATTAGAGTATAAAAGTTAGTAAGAGTTGAGAGTTAAACAACATCATTAGATTTTAAAGTAGTTTAAGCCATTATGTTGGTGTTGAAATTGGTATTGTATCAACATCTAATGAAATATTATAGCCAAGAAAATTATTAGGTTATAAAACTTGCCAGTTTTCAACTAAATACAAAGATAATTTTTTAAAAAAATAAACATTTCTTGTGCAATAAAAGATCTTTTAAGTTGTAACCAAATTTGAAAAGAAATTTTTATAAAATCCAAAAGATGTTATGACAATGATATTGTTTATTCTACATCCTAATGGATATCAAAGGAAAGAAAAGTTTTTTTTTTTTCTAACATTCTTCTTTTTCCATGATTAAAGAGAACCTATTATAATGCCATGTCATAGTTTTAAAGTGTAGGAAGCTCAAACAAATTTAGAGTCCCACATATTTAGAAAGCTCAATCAAACTTAAAGTCCTTAGTTTTTGAGAAATTCATATTTTCATTGATATCGACTTGTAAAAATTGACAACAAAAAGGTATCTAACTATTTAAGAATCCTAAAGGATATCCAACTATCTAAGATCCTAAAGGTCACTCTTTAATCAATTAGAGAGATCATTAAAATCCTACCAAGAGTTTTAAAGATTACTGAAATCCTAATAAGAGTTAATAATCATAAAGATCAAAGACCATAAAGATCAAAGACATCTTCAATTCTCTTCCCTTAAATGTTTCAAAGAATAATCTACCAATTGTAACATTTGAATGTTTGCCTTTGCTTCTTTTAACCTAACCCTTATAAATATGAATAAAGGCATTAAATTGATGCTTGCCCTCAAATCACCAATAGCTTTCTTAAATAATTGATTACCTAAGGTGAAAGGAATAATAAAACTCCTTGAATCTTTCAATTTTAATGGAAGATTTTTTTTAAAGGAAATCAATACACTTTTTAGAAAGTGCCATGATCATAAAGTTCTCCAAATGTTGTGAGTTCTTTCATAATTTTGGCATAGCTTAGCATTTGTTCTAATGCATCAAGAAATGGAATATTAATGTATAACTTTTTAAAAACATCCAAAAATTTTCAAAATTGTTGGTGAAATTTTTTCTTTTAGAGCCTTTATAAGAATGAATATGGTTGGGCTTTTGATTGTAAGGATGACTTAATTTAGGTGGTGAGTCAAGTCTTAAATTGGAGGTGCCTAAGAGCCCTTGGTTATTGCTTACATTCTTCTCTTCATCTTCTTTCTTAGTCAAGATCAAACTTATTGATGTTGATTCATGAGTCTTGGCACCTGGTATTTTATTTCCATTGCTCAAAGTGATGGCTTTTTAATGATCTCAACATTTTCTTTTGGGTTCCTTTCAATAGTACTTGGAAAAGAACCTTATTGTCTATTGCTCATAAAGTTTTCTAAGTAATCAAGTTATACTTCTAAGTTTTTGATTAATGTTACTTGAATTTAAAGGATGGTATCATTTTTTGTCATATATTATGCAAACATCTTTTCCATTATTGATTTCTTTTCTTAAGATTGCATAAGCTAAAAAAAATTCAAGAATACTTACTATGAGTTTTATGGCTAGTAGTTATTGATTATTGTTGTTGCTCTATGGAAAATTAGGGTGATTCTTCCATTTTGGATTATAAAAGTTAAAGTAAGGATTATGTTGCTACTTGTTATAATTGGCAACATAATAAATACTCTAATAATTCTTAGAACATCTTTCACTAGGATGGCTACCATAATATAATTTTTAAGTCATTACACCTTGCACAATATTGAATCACATTTGGTCAAATTTTTTTAATAAGGCTATCACTTATGAAGTAAAGGCTAAAATAACATATAATTAATAAACTTTAATTGCTTATTTTTTAGGTGTCCTTTCCAAATTTCACTAATAATTATTTGAAGCCATCTTCTCAAGTTTATCATAAGCCTCATTAATAGTCTTACTCATTTAAATTCCTTTAATTGCTAAGTTAATGGCATTATGAAAGGAACTAATGAGTCCATTGTAAAATATTTAAACCTAAAGCCATTTAAATAGACCATGGCATGATCTTTAAAATAGATCCTTATACCTTTCCATTGTCTTATAAAATGTCTCAATGTCATGTTATCTTTGCAGTCTTAGCACATGAAAAGAATTTAACAAGATATTTTTGTGCCAACTCCTTCCATATGGTGATGAAACTAGATGAAAATGAATTTAGCTATTTTTTTTTGTCTTATTTCTTAATGAGAAAGGAAATGGTCTTAACCTAATTACATCATCTATCACACCATTGTGTTTGAATATATGAAAAAAATTAAAAACTTGTAATATGGAAGTTTAGATCATCATTTGAAAGGACCCTAAACAAAATAGTTGTTGGGATCATCTGAGTGATAACATGTTTGATTTTAAAGTTGTTGGGCTTATATAGCTAGTCTCCATCTATAAGAGGAATGAAATAATCTTTTAAGTTTCTTTGCTCCTCATAAGCGTTAACCTTAGCCATTATAGATTTGAAGCATCTTTTTTCTTATCTCTCCAAATTTGAGAGATAGTCCTTTTAATCTCCTTATCAAGTAGTATTAATTAAATACATTTTGAACTTTTCTAAACTTAACATGCAAGAATGAAAATTGTACTTAAAAATTAAGAATGTAAATCCAAATCAAAACTAGTCACAATTGATATTAATATCAGTAAAAATAATCAAAAAACCTAGCATTGGCACCAAAAATTGTGTAAATTTAACACTCTAGCAACATGTAAGTATACATAGTGAAACAAGAGTATAATGAAAAATTCCTTCAAGAATTGAAATAAATTCACTAAGTACTAAAATTGTTTTGAATTAATTTTATTTGGAAACAAAATGATGACATAGTAATTTAACCCAAATTGTTTAAAAACCAAATTAAAAGGTGTAATTAATAATGAAAAAATTTTTCTAGGATATGTATTTTCATTTAATAATTGATTTGATCAATTTCATCATCTTGAAATTTATCACAAAGTTGAGTGTTAATTGAATATACAAAAATACTCAATAACCTTTTTCAATTAGTTGATAAACATGCTTCATTAATTCAAAATGCTATATTCCTATGTGAATTCCTTTAATGAAGCTTATTAGGTGTGAATATTATTTTATAATTACACATCTTGCAAAGGTATATTCCTAATCAATGTAATGATATGTCACTTTATTCATTTGCCCTAATCTAGGTTATGTCTTCTAAGAATCATCTAAATCTTGAAGTTCATTTAATTGTTAATTAAATAAATATTCAAGAATATCAAATTTTAAGCAAAATATCCATTACAACCTTAGGAAAAAAACTTAGCCCATGCTTGACATACTAAACTTTAAGCATGAACATGAATAATAATGAAGAAAGATTGAAAATCAAGCTAAAGGAAACAAAGTATGCTACCCAATATGTAAGGATTGAAAGTTCTTTAAGATTTTAATCCAAATCCTTACTCAAAGTTGATAAGATCCATGAAGGAGTTGATGCATAAAGGGCTTGTAAGGATCCATTGAGCATTCAAGAAGGGTCAATGACATGTTCAAGAGCTAAAAGGGTGAAAGAGGTACTTACTTGGCTGATTGAAGAAATATGGATAAAAAAAGATAATTCAAGTTTAAAGGGCAGCAAAGCATATCTTAATGTAGGTTAAGATTGTATTAATTTGATTGGTGTACTTAATGGACCAAAATATAGTAAAATCTACTCCTAATTAGGAGTTTGTTATAAAATATGAGTTTGCAATGAAATAAGAGTATTTTTATATTTTAAAAGTTTATCATTATCTTTATTTTTAGGGATTTTAGGATTGTTAATTCATCTTATAAATAGACTTCATTTTGTTGTTAAAAACAACAAAATATTAGTGAAAATAAAGTGTTTTAATACTTTCAAGAACTAAAGAGCTTACCAAAAACTAATTCTTCTTGTAGCATTTAACCCAACTTATCACTCCTAATCCCTTCCATGATGGAGTATGGTGTTTATATTCTTGTTTATACCTTAGGTTTTTGTTCCTTGAATATTGGGTTTAGGTCTTGCATGATTGAAATCTAATTCTTGGGTTCTTGTTTGATTCCTTGCATGTGTTGGGTTCCTAAGCCACATCTTTTGGAATTCACATTAGTTATTATCAAAACTTTAAGGCTTAAATCAAGTTTATTTATCTAAATTTAAGTTTTTCTTTTGTTCTTCTTCTTAATTGCATTTTATAACCTTTTGTTTTTTGAATTTATCAACCCTAATTTATCTTTTTCCTTTTTTATCTGTAAAACCATAGTTTATCTTTTTTTTATCTTTAAATTCATACAAATTAAAAAAAAATAAGAAAATGTTGTTTAAGAAATAAAAATAAAATAGAAAGTGTAGAAAAAAATAGAGAGAAAAGAGATAATTTTGTTTGATTCCATTATATTTAAGATGTAAACTGTATTTAATCAAGCCAAAGGGAGATAAATACTTTATTTCCTTATTTCTTTCTAGTTCCTACAAAGATTTTGGGTCTAATTAATCTTTTTTTATGTTTTGTAATTTAATCTTCTTGAATTATTTTAATTTATAACCTTTATTTACTTTTCTTTCTTAAATTTTTTTGATTCAAATTTATTAGAATTAGTTACTCATAAAGTGACTTTGATTAAGTTTGTTTAGTTCAATAAAGGATTGAGAGAAAAGAGCTAGATTCATAGAGTATGCAAACACAAGGGTGAGTGTCATAATATGAGAGAGTGGTGTGAAACACATGAAAGAGTAAGTATGAGGTTATTCCTAACATTTTTTTTTCTTTTTTATCTTTTTAATGTATGTGATGATTCAAGATTGAATCCTTTTAAGGATAGGGAAAATGATAAGATCTATGTAGGAGCTAATGCCTAGAGAGCTTTTAATGATTCATAAAGCATTCTAGAAGGGTTAATGACACATTCAAGAGCTAAAAAGATGAAAAAAGCGCTTAATAAGTTGAATGAAGAAATTTAGACCAAATAAGACAATTTAAGGTTCAAGGGTAGCAAAGCATATCTTAATACGAGTAAAGACTTTATTAATTTGATTGGCGTACTTAATAGGCTAAGTTACAATAAAATCTACTTCAAAATAATAGTTTGTTACAAAATAAAAGTTTACAATAAAATGATAGTATTATTTTGTTTTTAGGGTTGTTAATTTAACTTATAAATAAACTTGATTTTATTATCAAAAATAGCAAAACAATAGTGAAAATAAAAGTAAGCATTATTTTATTTGATTATTTTAATAACAAAGAAATTATTAAGAACTAACTATTTTTGTGACATTCAACTTGGCTTATTACTCCCAAATCCCTTCTTTGTTAAAGTGGGACATCCATATCTTTGTTTCTACCTTAGGTTCATGTTCCTTGAACATTGGGTTTAAGTCCTGCATAATTGAAATCTAGTTTAACTTTCTTGGTTATGGTTTAATTCCTTGTGCATGTTGGGTCCATAAGTCATGTCTTTTGAGGTTTACATCAATTGGTATTGAAGTTTTAGGGCTTAAATGTGGTTTATTTATCTAAATTGGAGTTTTTTTTTTGTTCTTCTTCTTAATCACATTTTATAACTTGTTCTTTGAATTTATCAACCTTAGTTTTTTTTTTTTAATATGAAACCTTAATTCATCTTTTCTTATCTTTAAATTTGTGAAAAAAAAAAGTAAAAGGAAAAGAAAATCTTGTTTAAGAAAAATAAAAGAAGAAAGAAAAAAAGAGAGAGAGAGAGAAAAAAAAAAAGAAAGAATTATGTCTGATTTCTTCCTATTTGAGAAGTAAATCCTATTTAATTAAGTAAAAGGGAGATAAAGGCTTGATTTCATAATCTCTTTCCAATTTCTACAATGATTTAGATCTAATTAATCTTATTGTGTTCTTCTAATTTGCAACCTTAATTCATTGTAATTTTCTAAATTTCTTTGATTCTAATTTATTGGAATTAATTGGTTATAAGATGACTTTAATTGAGTTTATTTAGTTCACTAAAGGAATAAGAGAATAAAAACCAAAGTTATATAATGTGCATACATAAGAGTAAGTGTCATATAATAAGAGAGTGGAGGGAAATATAAGAGGAAGTGTGTGCAAGGTTATTTCAAATGTTTTTTTTTTTTAATTTTTTCTTGATGCAGGTTATGATTTGAGGATGAATCCTGTTGAGAAGGGAAATGATGAGATTCATGGAGAGGTCAATACATAAAAGACTTTTAGGGATTCATTAAGCATCCAATAAGGGTCAATGTCACATTTAAGAACTAAAAAGATGAAAGAGGCACTTAGTAAACTAATTGAAGAAATTTGGGTTAAAGAAGATAATTCAAACTTAAAGGATGGCCAAAAATATCTTAATAAAAGCTAACACTTTATTAATTTGATTGGAGTATTTTATGGGTCAAGTTATAATAAAATCCACTTCTAAAAAAGAGTGTGTAATAAAATAGGATTATTATTATATTTTGGAAGTTTACATTATCTTTATTTTTAGAGTTGTTAATTTTTAGGATTGTTAAAAATATCATAACATTAATGAAAATAAAAGTGAGAATTTTCTCTTTTAGTTCTTTTAAGAACTAAATCTTTTTTTGGCATTTAACCTAATTTATCACACTCAAATCCTTTCTTTATTAGAATGTGACATCCATATCCTTATTTATACCTTATATTCTTATTCCTTGAATATTAGGTCTAGGTCATGTATTATTGAAATCTCATTTGACTTTCTTAGGTTTCTATTCAATTCCTTGTGCGTGTTAGATTTTTAAGTCATATCTTTTGGAGTTTACATCAGAAGTTCTCCTTCTTTAAGACACCAAATCTTGGCTTTCTCTTTATTCAATATGCCTTTTATTTTTTATTTTTTGTTTTCTCTCTTCCTTTTTATTTTTTAGGTTTAAAAGAATTGCAAATAAGAATCTTAAAAACTTTATCTTTTTATTTCAAATTCAAAATTTTGATTACAAATTAAGCTTCCCTATATATATATATATATATTCATATAATTCTCTCTTTAACTTTATCTATAACCTTCAAATTCAAATTTTGCTTATGAATATAGTTCTCCCTATCTTTTGCAGGTCAGCTATCATAGATTTGAACTTGTAGTCCAATTTTCTTTAGTATATTAGAGGAGTTAGGCTTAACTTTCAAAATATTAATTACATTTTTTTCTCTTATCATTAATTTGGTATAATAATCTCATCAATCCAAATTATAGATAAAAATTTATGCCTAAAATATCCCAGTATGTCAAATATGGATATTTTCCTTCTTTTTAGTGCTTAATGATGAACAAAAGTTATACCTTGCAAGTAAACAAATCAATAATAGCATAACACATAAATGCAAGGGTTGATCCCACAAGTATTTATCTAATTTATTCAAACAATCTAACTTATGGCATATGGGTTATATTCAATCAAAATTTTTGTTAAAGAACTTAATGATTTAACTATTCAAAAGAAAGTGGTTACTTGTAAAATGAAATTAAGCTATAGTAGACAATTGCAACTAAACATACAAAGAAAAATACTAGGAATTTGATTTTTCCATGCAAATCAATTCTCTATTTTCAATAATTGGCAAATTAATTTATGGTTCGTTCTCCCTTGGTATGATCATTTCATGTGATGTCCACTTATAATCAAGTATTCTTAATCATTAAATTGGCTTATTTAATGACTAAAAACTCATTAAATCCATGGGCTTGATTAGTTGTTTGTCTAATAGATCTTGTGCCAATCATCTGCCATGTGTGTGAAATTCCAAATGGCAACATCTTGAGGGGCC
Organism: Rhizophora mangle; assembly: GCA_037832345.1. Taxonomy (NCBI): domain Eukaryota; kingdom Viridiplantae; phylum Streptophyta; class Magnoliopsida; order Malpighiales; family Rhizophoraceae; genus Rhizophora; species Rhizophora mangle. Next base: position 3,933,324 of record JBAPLJ010000181.1, on the reverse strand, counting down.
ATTTATTGATCAACCCAAATTCCAATTTTATTACAAGTTGTAATTGAGGTATGTTGTGAAACTAATGCATGATGAGGATATTGGGAGAATTTAGCCCATGATTGATGGGGATTTATAATCTACCAAAATCCTATCTTAGCATGACATTTGCATCAATAAGAATTAATTCATTCAAGAGAGGAAAACACATAATATATGAATATGGCATTTTCCTTAGTTATGTCTCACTTAATCCACTTAGTTCATATTAAATATAAATAGATAATATAAACTCCACATGGAATTATTCACAATAAATGAAATTAAAATATTGGATTGATTTACAACTTAAGTATGAGACAAAGAAAATTTATGTAAGTTACATCAAATTCCTAACTATAAATTTAGTTCATAAATTTCATGGTTCATAAATGTCATGGTAAAATAGAAAATTAAGTACAAGATATGACAAACATATTAATAGCTCCAAAAAAAGAACAACAACCATTCTTTTTTCTAGCCCAGCTTCATGCCTTTCAATACCTCCAATCTATCACATTTAAATCCTCTTCATAATAACTTGCACCTCCCTTTTTGTAGCAAAATATCACCTCTTATCATGTAATTTTCTCCTTAATCTTAGTTGCCATCAAATCTCCTAAACCTACTAAATCATGTCACTAATTTTAAACATTAAAAATTTTCACCAACCAACTATGCACTTTTGTTTTAAGTAGATTTTTTTTTAATCTATCCCTTAATATTTTGGCAATTTATTTCCTAAAAAATCTCCTTTGATCCTTAAAATTGTTGCACAATATGAGGCATTTATCTCTCTCAACAAAGCATGACCATTGATTTTAGTAAAATCTCATCCTTGAATCTTGTAATTCTAACAAATTAAGATAGTAGCCATTAGAACTTGATTAAGATGTCTTGTAAACTAATTTCCTTCAACTTCTTAGCCTCTTTATTCTCCAATTAACATTATAATCTTTGAGTTTTACTTCCAAAATCACCTACCTTCAATACACTCACAAACATATCAAATGACCTATTTAATAGAAAATAAAGCTTAAATTGTAGGAAATGAAACATAAATAATGTAAAAAATATGATGCAATCAAATAGCCTCAAACTTACATTTTGCTTGTCCTCAAGTGAAACAAATAACATGAAATAAAATAAAATTTAACTCACTTTTGTAGAAAACATGATTGTATTTAGCATATGCAATAAGCCTTTAAACCCTTAGGTCATGCCTAGTGGACAAGTTGTGTCTTATAAGGATTTTTAGATAATTTACCCATAAAATCTTACATGAATGCAAAACATATAAATGAAAGCTAATGAAATAAAACCCTTAAGACATTGATTTTCAACTTATAATTCCACAATATCAAATAAGCATGTTGGTCATATGTGAAATATTACTCTTATATCCATGCATACCTCTAAGGCAATTTATGCATAATTACAATCAACATAATCAAATGGGTAACACTTAACTTACAATGGAAAATTATATATATATATATATATATATATATATTATTTATTTATATAACACTATACTTAGGGCAATATATATTTACCAATGTCTTACCATAAAAATTCTTCATTAAGCACATATCTTTTGACATGAATACTATCATTTATGATCATAAAACCCAACCATTCAATAAGTAATTAACTTAGAGTGCTTTGATACTCATATCTTAAGCAACTATTTGATGTGAAAGTTGACTTAGGTGTCAAGTGGAGCCTTTGATTACTAAGTAACTCAAAGTATTTTTGTAGATTTTTTTTTTCTTTATGTGTTTACTTAAACTCTACTTAATCCTAGTTTCAAGAAATAATTATAAGTAAAAACATCATATGATGACCATGTTTTATCATACATACATATAAACCTCAATAAGAACACATACACATCAATAATCTTAACAATAAAACACTTTCAACTCAATCAAATAAGCTCTTGTTAAATTCTAAATAAATTTTCAAAAAAGAGTATCATTCCTTAAAATATATATATATATATAATAATAATAATTTTGACACAAATTCACACATATATATACCCTTAAACCTAAATGAAACTTTTTTCTTAAAGTTTAAAAATGAAGAAGGCATGACCATTTAGGAATGCATGACAAAATTGATAACTTAATAAAAAAAAAAAAACACCACACCTAAGTAAGCAAGATGAAGTACTAAGACTAAGACTCAATCAAATTAACAAAATCCATTGATGCTCTCTAAGTACAATTTCAAGTAATACCAATTAACCTTAAAATAGTTTCCTATTTTCATATTCACTATCACTATAACACCATGAGAAAATACTTGCCTTAATGAGAATTGTCCAAATCATCTAAACTTCAATTTTCTTGGAAAGCATCACAAACATGAGTTGTAAAGTAGAACTTCAAACCTTGGTGAAAGTCCTCCTGTTGCATTAATTTGTCATGATAAAGCTTGATTCTTTCCTAATAAATCTTGGCATTTTCATAAGCCTTACTCTAAAGCTCCTCTAATTCATTTAACTACAACTATCTTGTATCTTTGGCCTTGCTTATATCAAAATTGAGATGCTTGATTGCCTAATATGCTTGATGGTCCAATTCTACTAGTAAGTGACACACCTTACCAAATACAAGTTGGTAAGGACTCATTCATATCAGAGTCTTATAAGTGTATCTATATGCCTAAAGAGCATCATTTAACTTCACAGCCTAATCCTTCTTATAAGTGTTCATTGTCCTTTCTAAGATTGCCTTTTTTTTTTTGATTACTCACTTTAACTTTTCCTAAGCTTTACAGATGATATGGTGTCACTACGTGATGAGTAATGTTGTACTTCTTTAGTAACACTACAATTGCTTTGTTATAAAAGTGAGTACCTTCATCACTAATAATGCCTTGAGGAGCACCAAATCTAGTAAAAATCATATCATTCAAAAAATTCATCACAATCTAACCATCATTTGTCTTAGTATTTATTGCCTCAATCCACTTAGACATATAATCAACAACAAGTATATAATTATCCCCAAAAGAAATAGAAAAGGGCCTTATAAAATCAATCCTCCATGCATTAAATAACTCTATAACTAGGTTACTTGTCAACAGTATCAAATTTTGCTTGATTATATTGCCCATTCTTTGGCACTTATCATATGTGGTATAAAAAGAAATGGTATCCTTAAACAATACTAGCCAAAAGAAACTAGATTGCAACACTTTAGTAGTTGTTTTTTTTTTAACCAAAATGCCCCCTATAACTAAGCTCATGTATATGCTGCAAGATGCTCCTTTGCTTTGATTTAGGAACATACTACCTTATAATCTAATCAGGACAATGCTTGAATAGGTACAACTCATCCCAAAAATAATGCTTCATCATGGATAAAAATCTCTTCTTCCCCTGAAAGTTTAAATTAGGATTAAAAATGTCATCAACTAAATGATTTACAATGTCTACATACCAAGGCTCTTCCTAATGGGTTGAGAAGAGTTGTTCATCAAGAAAATCTTCATTTAATGGCACATCATCTTAAATTATGTTTTCATAACCAATTTCCTCCATAAGTCAAGATAATTTATCTTTTATAACATTCTCGCTCCCTTTTTTGTTCCTACTTATTAAATCAAACTCTTGCAACAATAAAATCCACCTAAGCAATCTAGGTTTTTTATCTTTCTTTGTGAGAAAATATTTAAGAGAAGTATGATTAGAATAAATAATTACCTTTGATCCAAGTAACTACAAGAAAAATTTTTCTAAAGCAAAAATCATTACTAAATTTTTTTTTTCTATGGTAAAGAAGTTTAATTAAGCATAATTTAATGTCCTACTCACATAATGGATGAGATAAGGTAATTTATTCACTTTTTTGTCCTAAAATAGGTCCAACAACACAATTAAAACCATCACATATTAATTCAAAAGGGAGCAACCAATCAAGTGCAATAAGAATGGAAGCAAAAGTTAACTTTTCTTTCAAAGTTTTAAAAGCATCAAGATAATCATTGTTAAAATTAAAGTCAACATCCTTAGCCAATAGGTTACATAAAGGTTTACATATTCTTGCAAAATCCTTAATGAAATGCCTATAGAAACTTATATGACCTTGAAAACTATGCACTCCCTTGACAAAAGTAAGAGGTGATAATTTAGCAATTAAATCAACTTTTTCCTTATCTACTTCTATCCCTCTAGCAAACAATATGTCCCAAAACTATACCTTGCTTAACAAGGAAATGACTTTTCTCCCAACTTAATGCCAAATTTGTCTCACAACATCTTTTAAGCACTAAGGTTAAATTATTGAGGTTGTCATCAAATATATGACCAAAAATAGAAAAATCGTCCATAAATACCTCAATAAACCTTTTTATCATGTCCAAGAAGATTGACATCATACATCTTGGAAAAGTTGTACGAGCATTGTATAAGCCAAATGACATCCTTTGATAAGGAAAGGTCCCAAATGGGCAAGTGAACATTGTCTTTTTTGAATCTTTGAGTGCAATTGGAAATTGATTGTAACCTAAAAAACCATCTAGAAAACAATAATAAGAATGACCAACTAACCATTCAAGCATCTGATCAATAAATGGAAGAGGAAAATTATCTTTTCTTGTAGCAGCATTTAATCTCTGGTAATCCATACACATTCTCCATCCCATTGTCATCTGTTGTGGCACCAACTTATCCTCATCATTCTTGACAACTATAATGCCAGACTGCTTTGGCACCACATGGACTAGACTTACCCACTTGCTATCGAAGATTGGATAAATGATACCCGCAGCAAGCAATTTTAACACTTCAGCCCACACAACTTCTGCCTTATCCAACATTGATGTAAATTCCCTTACTTCTTCATCACCTTTTCCATGCTCTTCTGCAGTTAAGTCCAACTCCAACTTGTCTTTCGTCTTATCATGTAGAAAATTTGAGAAAACAACTAAGGTAAAGTTATCAACAAGGAAATAATCACTAGAATCTAAGGGAAGAGATAAGGAATAAAATACTGAAAATTCCACAATTTCACCAAGAACCATCATGGTAAGCTTCCCATTTTGTACATTAATGACTGTTTTGGTCATAGCCATGAATGAACGGCCAAGCAAAATAACCAACTCATTAGCACATTTTGAATTCCTCTCCATATCTAAACAAAAAAATCTGCAGGAATAGTCAATATGTCAACTTGAACCAAAATACATTCTACAATGCCTCTAGGATATTTAATTGAATGATCAGCAAGTTGTAAGGACATTGTAGTAGTTTTTAATTCCCTCAATCCTAACTGCAAGTAAATAGAATATGGCATCAAATTGATGCTTGCCCCTAAATCTAGTGTAGCCTTTTCCTTACATGCATCCCCCACAGTTATGTTTATGTTAAAACTTCCTGGATCCTTTAATTTAAATGGCAGTTTATGTTGAAGCACAACACTTGACAGTTTCAGAAACCATTACCTTTTTATTATGTTCATACTTACGCTTACAAGTGTTTAATTCTTTCGAGAATTTTGCATAATGCGGCATGTTCCTGATCATGTCAAGAAAAGGTAAGTTCATATTAACCTTAGACAAAGTATCATAAATGTCAGAAAATGACTTATCCAATTTGCTTTTCTTCAAACGACCAGGAAAAGGAACCGGTGACACATATGGTTTTGGCGTGTCATAAGGTTTTGATTCCTCAAGTGTAGGAGTTGTGCTGTTGCTTCTCTTTAGTTTCTTTACCTGCAAAAAAGGTCACATCTTTATCAGACTTAGAATTAACCTTATTATGAATTACTTTACCATTTCTCAGCACTGTAACTGCCTTGGCATGCTCAGATTGGCTATAGGGAATTTTCCTGGCACATGGCCTTGGATAGCCTCAGCGATCTGTCCTATTTGCACTTCTAATTTCAACAAAGATGCTTCCTGTTGCTGGAATTTTTAGTCATTGCCTTGCTGATTATTTTAACAAACTTGGTATGAAGTTTTGCAAAGCCTTTTCTGGTATCGGCTTTCTAAGTTGGAAGGAAGATCCAGCTTGATTCTGATTTCGGTTGTTGCTCCAAGAGAAATTCGGATAATTCCTCCACCCAGGATTATAGGAATTAGAGAAAGGATCATTCCTAACCCTTGGATTCTGAGCATTCATCATATTTTCTTCCTCTACCATCTTCGGAAAATGCTCACGATATGGACAAACGTGAGTAGAATGACTATTAACTCCACAAATGGCACATGCCTCGCTAGGAGAATTTGGACTTGCACTCATCATCATCGTGCACATACTTTTCTTCTGTCGTGTCAATTCCGACATCTGGATGACCAAGTCGGTGTTAGAATTTACCTCATAAACGCCTCTCGACTTCCCTCTAACACTCTTCTGCTGCCAATTGGTTCCAAGCATCTCGTAGAGATCACAAGTCTCTTGCCCTGTCTTCTCTGCCACGGCACCCCCTACGGCATTATCTACCATGACTTGACAAGTTTAGTTTAGTCCATCGTAAAAGAATTGATTTTTAAGCTCTAAGGTGTATACCTACGATGTGGACATTAGGTTAATAACAACTTGAAACGCTCCCATGCCTCGCCGTTTGCCCGGGTGAATGTAGCAATCTTACCCCTTAATTCTGTGGTCTTGGCACGTGAATAAAATTTACCAATGAACTTATTGTACACTTGCTCCCACGTTGTCAATGAAGCTGAGGTGACTGCCATGTACCATATTTTTGCACGATCCTTCACGGTGTACGGTAAACACCTCAACCGGAATTGATCTTCAGCTCGACCCGGCAAGGGAAAAGCTTAAACCGTAGCACAAAAATCTCGATTGAATGTTGAATCTTCTTCAGATTCAGAATGTGATAACGCGCACAAAACTTTTCTTCTTTTCTTTTTCCGTCGGACTCTGTCAATGTCAGGATTGTATGACACCAGTTCTGATCCCAGTGATTGGCGGCCAAGCATTCACTGCCCCCCAGAGAAAAAAAAAAAAAATCAGTAACCAAATAAAATGAAAAAGCACGTAGTCAGATAAAATTGAATAAAGTCTAGTCAAATGTGCAACAACGGTGCTAAAAACTTAATGAACAAAAAGCTATACTTCGACAAGTGAACAAATCAATAATAGTATAATGCACAAATACAAAGATTAATTCTACGAGGATTTCTCTAGTTTATTCAAACCATCTAACCTACGATATAGATGGGTTATATTCAATAAAGAATTTTGTTAAAAGAACTTAGCAATGTAACTATTCAAAAATTAAAAAAATAAAAAAGCGTGGCTACTTGTAAAATGAAATTGAGCTGAGATAAATGCTGGGAATCTAATTTCATCATGCACATCAAGTCTTTGTTTTTAACAATTGTTAGTTCGATTTATTGTTCGTTCTCACACGGTATGATTGTTCCATTTGGCATCTGGCTATAATCAAGCGTGTTCTTGATCGTTACACTATATTGCCATCTGACTCATTTAATAACACTAAAAACTCATTAAACACATAAGAACCAAATTCCTTTCTTAGCATGCTGCATCAATAAGAATTAATCCATTCAAGAAAGCAACACACATAATAGATAAACACAAACTTCACATGGAATTATGCACAATAAGTGAGGCTAAAATATTAAACTGATTTAGAACTCAAGCACAAGACGAAAAAATGTCTGTGTAAGTTACATCAAATTGCTAACTATAAATTTAGTTCATAAATGTCATGGTAAAATAGACAATCAAGTACATGATATGGCAGACAAATTAATAACTCCAATAAGAAAATGAAAACCCCTTCTTTTTTTCTAGCCCAACTTCGCGCCCTTTGGCTCCTCCAATCCATCACATTCAGCTATGCTTCACAACAACTCGCACCTCCTTGTTTGTGGTAGAGTATCATCTCTCTTATCAGGTAATTTTCACCTCAACTGCCATCAACTCTCCTAAACCCCACCAAAACATGTCCCTATTTTTAAGCACCAAAGATTTTTGCCAATCATTTATGCGCTTCTGCTTTAGGTTTTTTTTTTTTCTAACATATCTCCTAGTATTTTGGCACTTTATTTCCTAATAAGTCTTCCTTAATCCCTAGAATAGTTGTGCAATATCATAGGCTTATGTCTCTCTACAAAATGATTTCATTAAAATCTCACTTTGCTGAAACTTGATTAAGATGTCTTGTAAATTAATTTCCTTTAATTTTTTAGCCTCTTTGTTCTCCAATTCATGTCAGAATCTTTAGAAGTTACTTCTAAAATCACTTACTTTCAAAACACTCACAAAATATACCAAACGACCAATTTAATAGAAAACAAAGTATAAATTGTAAGAAATAAAATATAAATAATGTCACAAATATGACACGATCACTTAGTATGTGAGTTTGCAATATCTTTTTATTACATGCATTATGAACAAGCAGATTGCATGGTTTGTCCTTTGAATGCCACTTTCATAATTCTTTATGTGTTTTATAAGATTTTTGACTTTTTTTTTTTTTTTTTGAATTTCTATCACTAAGCTCTATTTTACCCTACAAGGAAATTTTGCAATATTTAGTTCATAACCATACTAATTGAAACATTATTATTGCAAAAATCACTAATTTAGAGATGTAAAATTGTATATAAAACTTGAGCTTATTAGCATCTTTAGCTTTGTTCCTTTTTTTTTTTTTTTTTGTTGTTGCTTTTTGCAAAGGCTAGATTGTGACCAATTATTGTGTTTTTTATTTATATATTCAAGATCTAAATTACGACTTGGTTCCCCAAATTTGGGCGTTTTGGCAATTATAAACACTTCATCTTTTTGCATTAAAATTGATCTCAATCATTTCCGCCGTTATAAGTTTAAATTTCTTGTTGTTATTCTACCATTAAAACATGTTATATGACACACTATTATACACCACATTAGATGTTGTGGGTTATGTAAGAAGCCACCTTATAATATTTTTTGAAGATGTAGCATTTTTTTAAAAAATAATAAAATATTGAAAAAAAAAATCTTAAAAAAAGCTTTAAAATTTTGAAATATTTTTTTTTAAAATATTAAAAATCTCAATTTAATTTGAAAAATTCAAAATAATCAAATTTTTTGAATTAGAAAAATTCAAAAATTCAAAAAAAATTGAAATTAAGAAAATTGTAAACTTTGAAAATTTGTAAAACTATTCAAAAAAAAAATTAGAATTTTTTTTTAAAAAAAAAGCCAAAATGAAGTGACAATTTTTTTTTTTTTTGAATCTTTGGAATTGTTGTTACTTTTTGGAATTTTTGGGTACGTGGATATTTGAGTTGTTGAATAATGGTCAAATACAATACTTGGAGGTTTTTCCCCTCCAATGTAACATACATGTTAAAGATTCAAAATTGTTTACCAAAAAATTTTTAATATCTTTACATATTTTTGAGATTGTTGAAATTACTTTGATTTTTTTTGAAATTTTCAATTTGTTTTCCAAATTTTTGTAGCTTTTTATGAATGTTTTATAAAATTTTCAGTTCTTTTTGTAAATGACATAACTCGTATAAATGGAGATTTTACAGAAAGGACCAAAATCCGTCACGACGTAAGCAATTGACACCAAATTTTACTCAAAAAAAAAAAAAAAAAAAAAAAAGTGTTTATAATTCACAAAAAAAAAAAAAAAAAAAGCCAAACATGGAGGACCAAAAAATGATTTATGCTAATTTTCAATTGTCTTAATGTGCTTGAAACTTGCTTGTTTAAATACCAAAGTATAAAAGTTTTGCACAATGTAACACGATATTATTATTAATATGTATTATATTATGGACAATTGTTCTCACGTTAAAAGGAAAAATGTTATAAGTAAATAACAGATAAGGACGACCGCAAAAGGCTAAAGATAAGAATGTAATAAATGCAGAGAGCTTGCGTGCATATTTGGAATAGGTGTAAAATTAGTCTTAAATTTTTATAATTAAATTTTTAATTTTTTTACATTTTTATTTTAATTTCATATTTTCTAAATTCATTTAATTTTCTTTTTGAATGAAAAGCAATCAGACTGTTAATAATCGATATATGATTTCTAATATGTTTAATCATTTTTTATCTTAAAATAATTAACTTAAAATGAATTTAAAAAATATAAAATTTAAATAAAAATAAAAAAATATTTAGGACCTATTTGTAAATATTCATAAATATTTAAAATTAATTTTCTTATATCCCGTGCATGCTATGAAGATTGAATGTTAGAATAACATGGTATGGAAGCAGATTATCACGACGGGGTAGGAGGGCTTGATGCAGCCAAATTGGCAATAGAGGTGATAAAGGGAGAGCTAAAGACACACATAAAATTTGATCATACTTATAAGTTTTACCCCCCCCCCCCCCCCCCCACCAAAAAAAAAAAAAAAAAAAAAGCTATGGCGGTTTAGTATTATAAAGCAAGATGTACAAGAGGGATCTAAATGATATGCTTATAAGTTGGTTAATTTTAATTCCTACAAGGCTCTAAATCCATCCAACAATATTTAGAATGTAAAATTTTCAAAATAACGTTTAGTATTCAAATTTTCTCAAAACTGCATCTTTTGGTTTCTAAATTACATTAATCCATTTGGTTTTCTCTTAAAATGTAAAATCAACTTTAATAAATACATTTAGGAAGGAATAAATTAAAAGGTTAAATATAAGAGAATAAATATAAAGCATATAATATGCTTATCAATGTGCCAACCTCAAGCTAACTTCTAAGTTTTATGGGTCTTTTTTCGGTTATTGAAAAGATTAGACCAATTGTGTACAAACTTCAGTTGCCTGTTAGCAATGCCATATATCATGTTCATGTCTCCCTTCTCAAGAAGTCAACAGATCCTTAAGCAATGGTCTCTCAATGATTACCATTGGTGAAAAACAATGGATAGTTTAAGATTAAACACTTAACAATGCTTAAATAGTGCATGATTAAGAGGAACAATGTGGCATTCACGCAAGTGCTAGGGGCATTAAGCTAATGTGCCACCCAAGGAAGCAACATAAAGGATTTTTTTTTCTTCATTTTGTCACAGTTTATGGAGTTTAACCTTGCCAATCCTTATGGACAAGTATTCAATAAAGAGTGGGAGTTGTTAAGATCCACTGTCAATAGGTTGTTATCCATCATTAACAAGTAACAAAGCCAAACCAATATGATATGCTTATTTGAATAAGTGCAATAGAGAGAGGAGAAGAGCAGAAAGGGTTAGCATTATAGCTATTTCATTATTTCTACTTTTAATGTATTTTCTATTATAAGATATTACGAGAAATGCTTCTTAAAGCTTCTCAATCATGCTTATAAGATATGCAAGGCAAGAAGGCTAATCAATTGTGAAGTTGTTATGAGAAATCATATCTTTTTTCCTTTCGCCTAATTTCTCTGAAATTCTCTATCACTTTATATTCCTTTTTCTCCCTAAAGATTCTTTTTCTTGTTCCTCAACTATCTTTTGTTTTTATTCTTTTTTTGGGCCTAAATCCTTAAACACATCTAATTTTAATTTGATGTTAGCTTGCCCAAAATTGTAAAAGGCAACCTAGCATGAAGTTCCTAAAAGAAAAAACTCAAAGGGACTTAGATTGGGCTTATTTATGGCGATTTGTAAGTGAGAAACTTTTTCTTCTTCAACATTATTTTTGCAACCAATTCATCATTATCTCGAGACATTGTGGTGGATGTTTTGTTTCTCATTTTTATGGATTTGGTCCTTAAAAATTTATTAGGAAATTAAACTCTTGTATAATAAAAATTTATTATATTTAGTCATAATAATAATAATAATAATAATAGGAAAATGGCTTAAAGAGTTTACTAAGATTGTGGGCCTAAAATAGGCTAAATCCATAGTCCATCACATGATGCATGCTAAGAAAGCTTTCTAAAAGGAAATTCATATACGTAATATAACATGCATTAACATATGGTAATAATGATACTCTTCCACGTTAATGGAAAATTTTACATGATCAAATCATCTCTCAACTTTGAACAGCCATGTGATTTACAATTATCTCATGAAACTTTAGCATGAAAACTTTCCAATTCTCTTCATATTAATCACACATTTTTAACGAAAAAAAATAAAGAAAAACAAGCTAATATCTTTATAAATTCTTATCAGAGCAGTTGGCAAGTTTTATACCTTTATTATATCAATAAGTTGCTTGATTCCAAGACCAACTACAAAATGAAAACTGAGGAATTAATGGTAACTGGCTCTGTCTTGCCTAGTGATGCCATTTCCTAGGAAAACTTTAAATAGCTTCATTTCTTCCAAACCGAAGAAAGAAAGAAAGAAAGAGAGAAAAACCATCCTCTATCGTTGTTCACTCTTATAAAGTCATGTATCCCATGGCATTCATTTTTCAAGCAATCACTACGCTTTTTTAGTAAAAATTGCTCCTATGATCATCAAACACATTAATCCTTTGTTTGGATAATAAAGAAGAGGGGAAGAAAAATATTAGAAGGAAAATGGGAGGAGTGGAGAGTGAAAACAAAGAAGATTTTTTACCTTTTATATATTAGAGAAAGAATAGTGTGGGGAAGGAAAACTAAAATTTTTTTGTTTAAAAAAGAGTAAAAAGTAGGATGAAGAAAATATTATATTATAATTTTAATTCCCTTATAGTAAAATTGATAAGTCTTAGTAAAAAGAGTTAACATGGATAAATTATTTATTATATGAATTAAATAAGAAAGTCAATAACTATCCTCACAAAATTATGAATGAAATAATTCTAATTCTTTATTTGATTGTTTAGACATTTCCTACATACAAGCATAACTCCTTTTCCCCTTATTTTCCTCACCTAAACATAATGTAATTTGCAAACATGTGTGTTAAACAAAATTGCATATTGGTTAGTAAAATGGAGAAAATCATCAACATGTTTAAAGACAAATTCAAACCTAAGTAATTCTTGAAATTTCTATCTTAAGACTTATAACTTAGCTAAAAGAAATGAAAAATCGAAATTCTTAGCACAAAATTTCATCTCAATCAGCTATAAACAACTAACACACTTTTCATATTAAGTCCCTTAATAAAAACAAAAAAAAAAAGGAAAAAAGTTCCATATCATATAAAATCGCCATCTGCCCAAAAGATTTTTGTCTTGATGACTCCAACCTACTAATCATGTAAATGTCCTTTTTATACACAAGTCTATTTAAGAGTCACTCGTCCAAAATTTTAAATGATTTTCATAGATAGTAGCAAACTTAAATTGTTTATTTTACCATTTATTTAAACAAAAGTTAAAAAAGCTTGGGGGTTGTTTATTAATTCAAAAATAATTTGTCTATAAAAAATATTTTTGGAGAAAAAATTTTATGAATAAAATAGGTTGTTTTTGTTGTTGGGATGAAACATTAATTTTTTTTTTTTTGGGTACATATGTAAGAAAATTGTGAATTTGTTAAAATTTATAATATAATGTTTTTATCTTTTCTTTTTCTCTTTTTCTCTCTTTAATTTTTATCTTTCTCTTTAATCTCTCTATCTCTTTTCATTTCTCTCTCTTTCTCTCTTTCTTATATATTTCAATCTCTCTCTTTGTTCTATATCTCCCTTTCTCTCAAGTTCTTGCCCTCTCTCTCTCTCTCTCTCTCTCTCATCTCTTTTAGAGCTTTATCTCTCTTCCTCTCTCTCTCTTTCTCACACACACACACACACATTTTCATCCCTCTCATTTTCTCTTTCTTTTATCTTTATCTTTCTCGTCTAGCTTTAGCTCACTCTCTCCTTATGATTTCTTTTTTCTTCTTTTTTTTTTTTTTTTTTCATCTTTTAATCCCTCTACCTATGATCTCTTTCGCTTTTTTTTTTTTTAACTTTCCATCTATCTTCTTCTACTTCCTCCATCTTCACCTCTCTCTCCTTCCCTTTCTTTTAATTACTTACCTTTCTCTTTCTATCTCTCTTATTCTTTCTATTCTATTTCTCCATTTCTCTCTTTTATCTTTCTTTCATCTTCATATCTCTCTTACATCTCTTCCTCTCTCCTTCTCTCTCTCTCTCTCTCTCTCTCTCTCACACACACACACACACACATATACTCACACACAAAAGTTCGGATGCTTAGTTTATTATCTAAAGTACTAGTAAATATATATATGTAAAATAACTTATTTGTAAGTTTTTTTTTTTTAAGAAATTGAGTCATTTTCAAGTTGACCAAGAAAATATCTTGCTTGGGTCATATATTTTATGTCAAATAAATAGAAAAAAAAAAATAAAGAGACTAAATTTTTGTAAATTATTTTATGAAAAACACATACCCTTAAAAAATTTCTTTTATCCAACTAAAAAAGTATGAATACTTGGAAAATCCATACTCATTTAAGTGTTAATAGCATACCCATTCAAACATAATGTCTAAAAATCTCCTAAAACTATGTACCACAACTTTCCTTTAGGAAAAAGAGAGTGGGATGGTTAGTTTTAATGCAATGATAACACAATAAAAAAAAAAAAACAATTTTTTTCTTGTGGCTCAATTGTACTTCGTAAGGCATAGCTTTCCTTTGCTTCATAAGCAAGAAGAAACTTTTCCAAACTACAACATAATCAAATTTTTGGTTGGTTCAACATCCTAAATGAATGGTTACATTTGGCCAATTAACTATTTTATAGCTTGAAGCACAATATCATTATATTCAAACATATTGACATAAACATGAATTATAAAATTTACAGATAACCCAATCATTTGTAAAAACTAATGAATTCTCTATAACAAGGGAATCTACAAACATTAAGAAATAATTGATCATCATATGATGATCAAAATCAAATTGCATAGAAAAAATAAAGCAAACCCATATACCAACACTCAAGTGTTAATAAAAATCCATTTTTTGTTTGTTAAAACATGAGAGGATACAATGACACAACAAAGCCACACAATTAAAGAGCCTCAATCATATCGATAGATCTAAGTATAAGTTAGATTGTGAAATATAGCAACAAAGGTTATAAGAGGATAAAAAGCAACAATAAAATTGGGAAAGGAAGACAAAAATTGATAAAATCTAAGAAGCATATTTAATCCTAAGATAAGCAATCCTATAGTCAAAAAAGAAGTGAAATAAAGAATGAATAATGATATTATCATGACTTATGCAGACAAATTTAAGAAAATATTTCTTAATTTAACTCTATTTCTTTCTTTTTTAGTATAACCATGTAACTTAGTCTAGAAATAAGGTGAAGAAAAAAATAATTCATTAAAAATTGTAAATAGCATCTTTATAAAATAAAAATAAAAATAAAATCACTCATATTTAACTTTTATAAAATGCATGATTTTGGTGGCTCTAGCAATAGAATGCTTTTATTAGTATTTTCTTTTTCTTTCAAACAAGCATGAACAACTCAAAATCACCAACCTAAATTTATTCAATCTTCTAGTATAAATTAAGGTTTTCAAATCAAATCAGACTAGTTGGTCAGGTTGATAAAATTAAGAATCAAATTATATTTTAGTCCGATTAGTTCTAAAAATTAATGACTAATTGGTGAATCAACTAATTAGATTATAAACTAGTGAATTAGATACAATTTTTATGATTAGATTAATTTAAAAAATTTATGAAATTTTAAGAAAATAATTTTTTTTCTATATTTTTAATTTTCTTAAAAATAAAACTTACACCATTTTATAATTTTTTTAAAAAAAGAATCATAAATTATAAAAATTAAAAAAATATTTTTATAATATATTTATTTATATTTTTAATAAAAATATATAAAATTATATATTATATTATATTAATATTTATTTTTAAAAAATTTAAATTATCTTATTTATATTATTTTATTTTATTTTTTTAATAAAAATTATATAAACTAATTATAAATTTTGACATATTTTATATTAAATTTATTTGATTTAAATTATTTATATTTACAAATATATTATATTAATTAATTTTTTTAATCTTATTATATATATATATATATATATATATATATATTAAATTTTTTTATATATTTAATATTAAATATTAATTTAATTTTAATTAAATTTTAAATTATTAAACTTTTAACTTTAATAACGGATTCTTAAAATTTTCGTATAAATATACACCCAAAAATCCCACATCGCCCGGATTCAGAAAACGTCAAACCCACCAGAGTTAGGTAATTAATCTTTTTCGATATTATCACCACAAGACACAAATACAACAAACAAAACAGAAAGCAGAGAATTTTCAAGTGACAACAGAGCCGACAACAGGATACTCAGCTTCGAACTTTTTGTCCCAATCATGAAGGACACCGATCTCCTCGGGGACGCTATCTTATCCACGGAAAGAGAGATGCCGTCGTTGATTTTGCTCATCTTGGCCAGGGCTCTGCTGGCTGACGTCTTTGCCATCGAGCATGGCGCAGGAAGGAGCCACCTGGCTGGGCTGGGACTTAGATGGGCTTTGATGGGTTCGTTTGATTCTCCCTAAAAATTTTAGCGCATGGGGTTCTAAGTAATCATCTCAAACTTTCTTCTTATCCAGTTCTTTGTTAATTTTTGAAAAAATTACAAAAAAAAAAAAAAAAAAAAGTTCAAAAAGTCAAAAAACCCTGTGTTCGTTCGTTTCTATACTTGGAGAGAACCAATTAAGTATAATTAAAAATTTATATTTCCCAGAAAGTTCAAAATAATGATTACATAACCAAGTCCGGAAGCACCAATCACACCGTGAACCTTCCACAAAACAATTGTTACCATGGACATAATGTCTAATATTTGTTCAACCAAAAAGGCAAGTCAGAGAAAGAAAGTCAAAACAATACTTTAATGGCAGTTCACTAGATGAACGTACAAGAGTACAACAAATCCAAGCCTGTTCTGAGTTGATCCTACATGTCACCTGAAAGTTAGGACAATCTTGGCTGAGTATTATTGTCCAAGGTGGCCCGAATGCACAAGGATCCACCAACTAAGAATGGCATTCAAGTGTTTTTGCGCTCCTTTGACAAGTTCTTTTCACCTCAACATGTGCGAATTAATAAGGATAACCTCAATGCAGAGGAATACCGCCACCTGAATACTCAACCTCCTGAAAATTAACAAAACCATCAGCACAGTTCTATGCCCACTATTGAAGAGGAGACCTCACCAGTATCACAAGGACTCCATGTGTTTTGTGAACTTTATCATGGGATGAACTCACTAGGCATGGTGGCAAGCCTCGGTAGGGTCGGTCCTAAATCTTTGTTTGTTTGTTTATTTATTTATTTTCAAAGAGTCCTAAATCATAGGAAAGGTTTAGAACGAAAATGAAAACTTAGCAGAAGTTACTGAGGCAGCATGTAAGTCCACATAGAGACATCGATGGTGTCAAGGTATGCATCATTTATATGCCATACCAGCATACCAGAATACATTAGCATATATCACTGAAGATATCAATAAAACCTTCTTAGAGGACTTGTTTAGGTGACTTTGTAATGTTTAGGACTCTTTTACTTGAAGGAAATTTTGTCAGGTTTAAGACCAAAGTGCCTTTTTCCCTTTCTCTTATTAACCAGAAAACCCATGTGCCAGAGACCAGAAAAAAAGTGAATGCATGATCAAGGGATGCATTTGGCAGAAAGGTCTCTACAGACCATGCATGATGGTAACATTTGATGCTAGACACAAACAAAAAACTCTACAATCAAATAACAGAGGAAGTTTTATGAGTATATGCCCAGCCTGGGTGGAAGCCATTTAGCACCATTCCTCTGTTTACTCTTTTCAGTTCTAGATTGAACTCCTGGGTTCTGTCACTATGAATCATTGTTTTATCTCGTGTTAATTGGGGGGCAGGGCAAGGAGGTGGATGACATGATCAACTGTTTGAGTCAATGCCTCAAACATGCACAGCAAAATATCAATAACAATAAAGCAGGATTCAAACTATTCTAAGTAACGACCTATGAGGCAACCCTCCACACAAAAATGGAAAGCTCCTCATAAAATTTAATGTAAATGCCTTAATTTCAACTAAGGCAATTTAGTACAAAAGTTTAATCCCTAAATGGCATTTAAAGCTCTTATTCCAACATGAAGATATGTAATATGTTTCTAACTTAAGATTTGAATTGAAGATTTTATGTTAACAATAAACAAACCTAAATGGTTCTCCTTTGTTACCACATAAAATGCTTAATGTAAAGATAAATATGTTAGGAAGAAGAAATAACCTGAGCAGGGGGTAAGGATGAAACCCAGTCCAAAGCATGTGTTGGAAGAAGCCCCAATGTGTTAAGCTACCATAATCAATGGAATTGACATAAGGAAACAATATACATTGTATGTCACCATTCTTTTAAGAAAGACTCCAACATCAATGGTTCTCACCTTCCAAACACCCAGTGCTAAACCACCCAAATTTAGGGCAATAAAAAGTAACTTGGGCCCAAGAAGATCTACTTTACTGTCTTTGTAAGGCTCAAAAACTGCAGAGAAAAAATGGCCAGAGTAGAAATGAGTGATCTTTCAATTGATGAACTCTGAGGGCAATGAACAGAAACATGGGAACTATCTAGGATTTTATTTAACAATTTTATGAACATCACTACGTTGCAACGTTTATTGAGTAAAATGACAAGCACACGAGGACAATTATTTGTGCAACCAAGTGATATGTGATTGGTCCACATGTTTTGTTGCTCTCATGGTACTTACCAAGTATTGATACTTAGCTTTTCTCTTCTGTCTACATGTGCCCTAATAAGTATTGTTGCTTAGTGGTACTCTCTCTTGTGGTTAGACCACAAAATAAAAAAAAGTAAAGAAACAAAGCAAACTGTAAAAATGTAGCGTAAAAACTTTTTATGGCCACTTGAGTTCACCAAATTTGTATCCACCTAGTCGGACTTGATTACATTATTCTAAGCATTAATAAGAAGGATTTTTTTTATCAGCTTACCGTTCCCAACTGTTCGAAGAGCACTTATGGGCTGCCAAAGAGCTGAAAATGTAATACCAATGCTAAAGAGATGCACTGTGTTCCCAGCCATCCACATCATGAAGCCCATCATTAGCAAGTTCTTAAAGGGGGCCTGTGCCACTTCCCAAGCTTTCTGTTCAAACATTACCAAGTTGTTGTTAACTAACATAAATAATGATCAAAATCAAATTCAGGTAGAAAATCTCATTGGAAATACCAAATAGGGAAGTTAAGGTATCATATATCCCCCTGGTTAAAAAAAGGGCCCCATGAAATGCAGAAAAAAGCATAGAAGTCTTCAGTACCAATTTCTTTTTTTTTTTTTTTTTTCTGTTGGAAAGCCCAACTTGCAAAAAGATTGTTAACCTTTTCAAGACTCTATATATAATCCATAAACTATGGTCAAAATTACCTCTCTCCCACATCCATCCCACTTTCCTCTAATTCTCTCTCCAAGTGTTTGTTGCTCTAAGTCATCACATTATGGAATCAATTGCAGCGCAATGAATTCCATCATGCTGTCACAATACTACTTCTTAGTTCATGCTGTCACAATAATATTTCTTAGTTGCCTTGATTTGATCATATCCTGATATATTAACATGAATTTCTTTCAAAAACTAGTAGCAGCTCATCACTCATTAACTCTTCAATGCATTACACCATACGTGAATCAAACATGCCTTCCATAAACATTGTACCTCTCAATCTGAATCCAAGGCTTTTTTACAACATATCATACACAGAATGCATCGCACCATTGGTGAATCCCACAATTTTTTACAAAAAGAAAAACTAGTACCTTATCAAAAACTACTTATTCCTTGTAAAACCCCATAACCAAAACATAATCTCCCAGCTCATTGAATATATCTACCAAAAATCTCAATATGGATTCCATAACATCCCTTGGTAGAGGAATCTAGTGGGCCACAACAGAAAAGGCGATCAAGGCATCTCAAAAAGAGGCCTAATATTCCGGCGGCAAACTTGGTTATAGCTAAAGTCAAAGTTATCATAAAAACCACAGATATATGCAATCCTACAGGGGGAATAAATATATATATACCCTTGTCAGAAACCTTACATAGTGACATCCCTAATTTGGTGAATGATACCCAAAAAAGGGCCTTAGACTTATCTTGTCGCTAGATAAAGACTATCGAACCATCCATCAAAGTGGTAAAAAACACACACTAAACCCAAGTTCTCTCTATACCTACTAAATACAAAACAGCAGCCGTTCAACAACACAGCAAACTGAAGGTCGAGCCTAAAATCTGGCACCTTCATGACAAAGAAGTATAAACCTTTCAGCCTACCCTGCACCCCCAACATCCCGCTCCCTACCAAAAATCTCACATATTTTCCCATCGAACCTCCAATTATCATGTGGAATAATGAATTTTGTGTTTTTTTTTTTTAATGGTAAACTAAAATTAAGAACTCAACAAATTCAAGAGTTTAAAATCAAGATCAAATAACCTGAGCTTTCCAATTAGCCTCAGCATCCTTCTTTTGCTTGGTCAACGTAGAATCATCCTTCAATCCAACAAAGCCAAAAAAAAAAAAGAAAAAAATAACAGAAAATAATTTAGAATCAAAATAAATAAATCCATAAGGGGGGCTGGGAGAGAGAGAGAAAAGACAGAGAGAGAACCTGGTCCAGAGAGGCGCGGGAGAAGCCGGGAGGATCGGGGATGTCGCGAGAGGAAGGAGCGGTGAAATTGTCAGTGAAATCGACAGCCCATCTGCGGCCCCACCCCATCACTGCCTTTCCCTTCTCCATTAATCAGATTCCTTTTTCTCTTTTTTTTTTCCTTTTTTTTGCTTCGATTCGATAATATTAGCACAAGACGATTATGTTTACAAAGATGATTATTCCGAAAGAGATTTCTCTTCTCTTATCTGACTCGATTCGGTGTCTTACAAGACAACTACAACACTCGCCGTACTTAGGAGGATGCCGAAAGCCCAGCTCTGTCCGTTTGTTTTGTTTGTTATTAATCTCCTCCTCCTCCCATGCTGTTTGGTCTTTTCCTGTTCGGTCTCTGACTTCTTTTACCTTTGTTTTGGGAATCTTGGCTAAACTACACGCGTAAATTCTAATTCCCTTTTAGGATTTACTTAAAATTCTGTGAACCCTGTTACCTAAATTCTACGAATTAAAACAATTAATTTTTGTTTTTAAAATTACAACTTGATTTCTTCATATAACTAGGTTTACCCATACATGCATACTGAGCATATTCTAAATATTTAATAAAAAATATTAAAATAAATTTAATGTGTAGAATAATTAAATTAACTAAATAATAACAAATAAACTTATTTAAAAAATAAAACATTACATGCTAAAAAAAATTAATCTCATTATTAATGACGTATAAAAAGTTATTTCTATATATAACTTTAAAATATTATTATTATTTTTTATATTTGAATTAAAAATATTACTTATTCTTAGGTAGGCACACCGCATATATTAAAATTTTTCTGTGGCAGTAAAAGAAAGACGTAAGGAACAACAAAATTTGAAATCTTGCGCTTAACTCCATCTGATCTAATAACAATTCATCAAATTGAATTTGTTTTTATAATTAATTTTTATATAAAAAATTAATTATGTGAATTTAAATTAAATTATATTATTAATTATAATTATTAATTTAATTAATTTAAATATTAAATTTAAGTTGAAGTCATTAAATAAAATTACAATTAAATTATAAAATAAATTTAAATTTATAAATATAATTATTATTATAGTTAATTTAAATATTTTTTAAAAAATTAAATTTTATAATATTATTAAAATTTAAATTAAATTTATTAATATTTTTATATAATTAAAAAAATTCATCACTTAAAATAATTAAAAATTAATTAATTTTTTTAAAATTTTATCAATATAAATATGTTATATAGAAATTTAAATATTATGTAATTTTTAAATATTTTAAAATAATAATAATATATAATTTTTTATTATATAAAAATATAATATATTTTTGAGTATTTGAAATATTAAAAAATAATAATTAATAAAAATAAAATTTAATAAAAAAAATATTTTTTAATAAAAAAATAATTATCGATTTTTAAAACGGGAAGACATTCCCCCAACTTTGAGGATACAAGAGGACAGTGGTAAGGAAAGAGAAAGAGAAAGAGAAGGAGAGGGAGCGAATGAGAAAAAGAGGAAGTAGAGAGAGAAAGAAAAAAAATGAGAAAGTGAGAGAGATATAAAAAGATCGAAGGAGGAAGAAAAAGAAAATAAAAAAAAGAGGAGAGAGAAGAGAAGAGAAGGAAAGAGAAGAATAGGAAAAGAAATTGAGAGAAAATGAAGGGAAGAGAGAAGAAATTAAAATAAGAGAAAAAAATAAGTGAAAAATGAAAAAAAAAAAAGAAAGAGAATAAAAAGAATAAGAGGAAGATAAAAAAAAAGAAAAAGAAAGAGAGAGAGAGGGGAAAAAAGTCTTTAAAGATATAAAAAGGGGAAGATAAAATTTTAAAAAATAAAAAAAAATAAAAAAAACATATTGTTAATTTACAAAAATATTATTAACTTCTTAAAACTTATAATTACCAAAATAAAAAAAAATAATTTTAATTATAATTTAAAAAATATTATTTTTTATAAAAAAATATTTTTAAAAAATATTTTTATATAATATTAATTTTCACAAAATAAACAGGTTCTAAATTTTATTAGACATATTCTAATTAATATATCTTGATTATACTTGCACACTAAAAATAGATGAACTTAAAATTAAGAAATTTTGTATTAAGTTTATATAAATTATAAAAGGTTAAAAAAAAGAAAAAGATAATCATGGAGACACAAGTATCATTTCCAAGTAGTTAATAAATAAAAAAAGATAGTGGGACCCAATGCACGATCAAGGAACATCATCTAAAAGTAGATGAGTTTATCACATTAAAATGGATCAGGAAAAATAGTAAGCATCAAATGCATCAACAAGTTGCACGTAGCGATCAAATTGGTCAAACAAATAACAAAAGTGGCTTCAAACTTAAAATTTGATCATGGCATTCATAAAAGATCGTATCCATGTACAGATCTCAAGAGATACCAATTTTAAAATAAATGAATTCCATTTTTAAATGATCATCTAAAATTGAAATTATTAGACTCATGGATAGTAAAGTGCATAGAAAATTATTTTTTTGGTAATTTCACAGTAACGATAATAGGATAAATTTCTAGGCAACTTCAATTGGGAAAAAAAAGAAACACAAACAAAATTGAGTTACCAATGCACACGGATCTTCTAAATTTCTTGTCGTCATCTATGTGTCTCCACCACCAAAATTTGTACCTAAATGAAAAAAATCATCTATTATTATAGGTGTTTGATAGTAACTTAATTTTATTTTTATAATAAAATTAAAATTAATTTAAATTACTCACTATAAGTATCATTTTAATTAATTTAAAACTCTTTTAGGTTAGATTTATACTGGAGTAATTAAAAGAACTTGAAATTAGATTGTTAACTAGATTTAGGATTTTAGCAATGATGGTTATTTTATTTATTCTATGTTTTATAAATCATATTTATTTTTATTAATATTTTAAAAATAAAACAAATGCCACTACTTTTTTTTATTTAAAAAATTATTTAGAATACTTGAGTTTTTAATGTCTTTCAACTCCGACTTGCTAGGCTTTATTGTTGACTCTATTTTTATATTCCTCGTCTAGGCATCTTGAACTTCAACTCACTCATAGGATTCCTTGTTTAGGCATACTAATCATTGCCTTGCACTTTTGGAGTTTATGGCTGCATTTATTTATTCCAATAACTGAGTTAAATTGCTTCCTCAGCTTGGAGTCTCACTAGCTCCTTGTATTCATTTTAGGATTTAGTATTGCCCAAATTTTGAGTTGTTAGGATAAAGGACTTTGGGTTCATTTTAGGGGTTAAATAGTTATGCTTGTGAGATTTTGTAATTGATGCATTTTCAAGCTTTAAATAAACTTAGAAATTTGTACTTGATTTACTTTCCAAAACTAATGTTGTTTGGCCTCTTACCAATTAGCATCCTCAAGGGATTTCTTTTAGTAAGGACCTTCTATTAGTTGGGTGGTTCCCTTTGTTTTGTATTTCACATCTTTGCAAATCCCTTATCCCTTCTTTATGTAAGTTCCCCTTTAAGTTTTGGGTAAGGATGCTTGCTTTTAGCCCTTTGAACATGATGATGTTCTTTTCTTTGGGCCAATATTTTGCATTTGATGCAAGTTGTTAATGTTCTCTTAAGCTAGATTATCCATTGTCATAGGCTTCTTGGGATAGACTACCCTTAGTTGTTAGCTACCATGCTTTGCCAAGTATCTTGGTTGGCTAGCAAAATTGATGTTGGAAGGGGAGCAACGACAATCCTTTTGTAGTCTCTCTTTTTTTATTAACCACAAGGTTGGGCCTCACTAATGAATAGTTATCTTGTAAAGGAGATGGCAAGCATTAATTGTTTGGGTTTACTTAATTAGTTGGTAGAGATTAAAGGTAGACAACCTAGTGAGATGCTATGCAATTTGATTCCCTTAGTTCATAATTTTCTTTCCTAACCAATCCTTTTCGCTTTATCTAGTTTCAACTTTTACTAATAGTTGTAGCTACCTTATTTAAGTACCACTTATTTGTTTGACTGTAATTGTACCATGTATTATTAATGATAAAGGATCATTTTTGTGAAGACTGTAGTTGCTTACTTGCACATTTATGCTTTTCATGCTCTACTTTTTTATTCCTTTTACTTTCTTCTTTCTCGCATCCCCCTTTTTCGTTAATGCAAACTTGTGTGAATAAAAACATTGTAAGGGAACTTTTAATGGGATTATTGGAGTGCAAACATGTCTTCACTTTTCACACCTTTTACACTTGATTGAAATAAAGCAAATAACCATCCACACTTTTCACATTTGACTAAAATAAAATAATAAAGAAAATAACAAGCAAAGTCAACTAAATAAAAGATACTAAAGAAAGAAAAGAAAACTTTACAAATCAATTATTAATAACACTAAGAAAGAAAAAAGAAGAGACTTACAAAAATAAGAACTTTATTCACAAGGCATTATAAGCTTACAACGAGCCAAAAGAGGAGAGCAGTTTTTACAAGAGAGAAATCAGGAAGAAAAGATAAAGGGAGGAAGTAAAAAGATGGAAGGGAGAAGAAGAAGACACTCCCCTTTATGACTTTTAGTTTTATTTATAAAAAGTTTAACCCTTATGTGGATCCTTCTTACCATGGATTTGTCCAAGTGACTTTCTTAAAGTCACCTTAATAAAGTGCTTCTTCTTGTTGTTTTTTTTAGAGTAACTTTATATGAAGTGTCTTAAAGCCACTTTCCTCTTTTGTTTGTTTGTATAAAGTAGTTTTAAAAAAAGATGACAAATAATGACTAAAGCCACTCTCTCTTTTTGTTAGTTTACATAAATAGCTTTATAAAAGTTGACAAACAAGGACTTAATATTAAAGCTCACAAAGGTCTTGGGAATTTTGCATAATATCATCCTCTGGCACCCTTGCTTGAGTAGTATTGTCACACATCAATTCTTATAAGGAGGATGCTTAAGAAGTCACTCCTTGATGTTAGAGCAAAGCAGTCATCATCTCTAGTAGCATCTCCTTTTCTATAAATTCTATAAGTACTAGAACTAAGTGAAGTTAAATTTAAAAGAAGTAGGGCATCATCCATTAATACGAATAATCCCTTTAGCAATATAGACTCCATTATTGAAAAAATCAAACTTGTCCCACTAGTGAATATGATTCTTCTAATGAGCCACTAAACATGCTTGGTATTAACTTCCATAATATTTACCAACTTAGTCAATATAAGATAATTCCATTTGAAAATTCTTGGGACATGATATTGAGAAGTAAACAAGATTATAACTTCCCTAAGATAATCATTTTTTATACAAAATTGTTCATAAATAGTTATTACCTTATTAGGTAAAGAAAAAAGATATTAACTTTAAAGAACCAAATTTTAAACCAGTTAAGGAACCTTTTAGGTCATGTGAGAAATGGATTTGAATCTACCTTTTGCTGGTTTTCAGAAAATAAAGCCTTTTCTATACTTTTATATAATCAAAATAATTAAAAGTCTTAACATTCCACTAGTCTTTCAATTCATTGATAATGAACAAGTTTCCTTACCAATCTTCAAGATGAAGTCCTTGTAACCTCAAGAAAAGGTACAAGAACCCCTTTCAAACTGTGAATCCTGTCTCATGTAAAATTTGTTAATAGTATGTACAATCTTTAAAATAAGTATAAGGATAGACTTTATCCTTAAGATAAAAGTGTGCTACTTTATTAAGTAAAAGTTGAGCATAATTATTCTCAAGTAGATGTAAATAATCCATATATTTTAAAATTAATGGGTAAGTTAACATTTTATTAAGAACATGCTCATAAGTGTTATCATGAAATTTATTAAATTCAGAATTTGAATTTTTAGATGCATTTTTTACTGGTTAAAGAATCAACTTTAGGGATTGTGGGCCCCATATGAATGGGCATTTATTCATGTAATATTTCTTGCAAAAATTCACGAGTTAGGAAATCCAAAAGAAAATTAAAATTTCCTTGTATAAACTTAATATCAAAATCGAAAAAAGATAATATTCCATATCATTTAGCAAAGGTCATTAATCTAACTATGTATTTATGTAATTTATGCAATTTAAGTATTAAACATTTTAATAAAAAATTACTTCAAATTTACCCCAAAAAAGTAAAATAGATTATATTCAAAAAAAATTTGACCAATTTTAGTAATTGCATTTTTTTTATTCAAATCATTATTCAAATCTAAAGTCTTTTTATGTAATTTATATAATTTAAGTAATAAATTTCTTAATACTTATGAAAAAGTTGAAAGCGATATTATTTTCATAAAAATCTTTAAATTTTAGTAACAATTTAAATTAAACTAAATGTTATTTAATTTTACAATCTCTTAATGTAATTTTTACAATTTTAGTAAAAAATTACTTTAAAACAACATTTTACTACATGCATGAAAAAGTAAAAAACGACATTTTTGAATACAAAACTCAAGAGTTTTGTAACTATATAACACAATCTAAATGTTATTCAAATTTAAATTATTTTATTGTAATTTTTACAAAAAAATGTTCTTACTAAGGATGTTAAAAACATTACATCAAAATAAATATTTAGTAAATGGCAAGGAATATTATTTGCTTTTGATTTTGACATTGAGTTTATACAAGGAAATTTTAATTCTCTTCTTAATTTCCTAACTCATAAATTTTTGAAGGGAATGTTATATGAGTAAATGCCCACTCATACCAAGGTTGTAGTCCCTAACAAAGTTATTTCATTGATAAAAAATGCATCCAAAAATTCAATTTTTGAAATTAATAGACTTTGTGATGACACTTATGAGCTTGCACTTGATAAAAGGTTAACTTACTTGTTAATTCCAAAATATATATATTATTTATATCCACTTGAGAATAATTATACTTAGCTTTTACCTAATGAAGTAGCATGCATTTATCTTAAGGAAGAAATATATCCTCATACTTATCTTAAAGATTGTGCATACTATACACAAATTCTGTATGAGACAAAATTTGTGGTTATTGAATTTATTGAAAGGGACTATGATACCTCTTCTTTAAGGTATAAGGACTAGACTTATGCCAACTTCAAGTTAAAGAACGTTTTTTACCTTGAAGATTGACGAAGACTTGTTTGCTACCAAAGAATTTAAAGGCTGATAAAAAGTTAAGATTTTCAATTATTTTGATTATATGAAAATATGATAAAAGACTTTATTATATAAGAACCATTAAAAAAAATTTAACCAGTGGATTCAAATCCATTTCCCACATGACCTTAAGAGGTTTCCTAACTGGTTTAAAGCATGGTTCTTTTAATAGAGTTTACATCTCATTACTTTATCTAATAAGGTATGAAATGTTTATGAATAGTTTTGCATGTAAACTAAACATTGAAAAATTCATTACTTAAGTCTATAATATGTAAATCACCTTTTCACTTCTAAAGCCCCTTCAAACAATTGCAAAGATGATTATAACCAATGGAATGATCCCATAATTTCACTACAAGGGTGTTCTACCTTGGTGAATAGAAAGCTCTTCTCTTTGCATTGGAAAACTTGATATAGGGGCAGTCATCGATGAGAAATCAAAGATATCTTTTGTATTTAGCTTAATTTTCTCATTTTCCTCTATGCCTATTGAAGGACCTTAAGCTGCAAAAGTGGGAGTGGTTCCTTGACTTATGTCCTTAAAGGATCTAACAAGGCTAGTTAGGGTGACTTCAATATCATCCAACATAAGAATATCTATTGTACCACAAAAAGTGCACATACCCAATGCTCCTAACATAATAATAATGGCACAATGAAAGCAAAATTGTTTTTGTTTGTTTGCATTCTATGTTTATGATTATAGTCTCGTTGTCTTTAAAAAATTAGTGTTTATGATCACAATAATCCTTATGGTTGTCGAGATGGAGTGAATTTTTTCAATAAAGTATATTTTTAGTTCATTATTAATCAATGTAAGGTGGATTATTTTAAAAGTTTTGAATAATGGTATTTATGATGAGTGACTAAGTTTTCTATATTATTCTAGACAAGTTAGTTTTCTTATTGGTTCATCAAGTTTCTACATTTCAAAATTTAAGCCTATACTTTAATTGTATAGTTATAGAAAAAGATTGGAATTAAATTTGCAAAATTTGATGGTTATTGCAAAATATTTGTTTTAGTATAACTAATTAAAATTGACATATGAAATATCAAAGCTTGAATCACCATTATGTTAGTATGTACCATAGTAGCCAATAGGATAGTTATTATAAATATATTTGATGTTTCTTTTATACAATTATTAATAAAAGAAATTCTTTATCTTTAGTATGTTTATAAAATGATTTGGTTGTCAGTAAACCCTCAAAATAAAGTCTGTATAATAAATATATGTTGTAAAAATAATTATGATGATATCATAATTATAAAATATTTATTGTATCAAAGTTTTATTTCTAAATATTCTAGTCGACATGCCATTTAAACAAGACAAGACGAGACATTGATGGAGATGTAAAACTGACATATGTTGTGTTTTTTCTTGTAATGAAAGTAATTTCTCTTATAGACATAAAGTATGAAAATATTTAAACAAAAATGTGAATACTTGTTAAATGTTTAAGTTCAACAAATTCACTTACTCTAAGAATTTTCAAATGGAATATTACTTATGTATTTAAGTAATTTCTTATGAGATGTTATGTAAGTGATCATTAGACTTGAGATCACCATAGTTTCATATAGGAATTGATACGTTTTGATCTCATATCTTGTTTTTCCTACCCAAAGATCACTAGTAAAAGTGTACATTGAACTTGTTATAAAATATATAAAAATAATTGAATGATCAATAAAAGATTTGTTATCTTAAAATTATCATAGGAGAATATTTTGTTGTATACTTTAAGTCTAATTAGATCATTAATATGATAAAATTATTGAATTACATTAATAGACTGTACATTAAATAATTAATCAAATGATTTTCACAATTTTAACATTTTGATGGTCATGACAAGTAGGTAAATGCTAATTTTAATCTTTGGATATAAATTAATTAATTAGATAATTAATGATAAATTTAAAGGGTTTAATTTATCTAATATTTTATAATTATAATTTATATTCATTATTATTATGTTAGGATTTTATTAAGTCAAACATACAAAGGAAATTGGTGAGAAATGTAAATGAAGATTAAGTTGAATTTAATTAAAAAGTTCAAGAAACTTTTAAGGTTAGATATAGGATATTTGAAATTATAGGAAATGAAGTGTAAGTCATTAAAAATTTACACTAGGGTGATATAGCTAAAACTTTTTATAAATAGAACTTTATATGGCTAGCCAAATAACTTTTTGAGTTAACACTCTCTTTTGGCATGCCTTTCTCTCTCTCTTTCTCTCTCTCTTTAATGTTTCTCATGTGGATATTATTAGAGATAAAAAATATGGACAATATTGATTTGTAATATCTTATTAGTTAGGTCTGAAAGAGAATAGGAGACTTGATTCATTGGTAACTATTTCATCTTTAAGTATAGTTTGTAATTATATTTAACAAGCTATCAATTTGTTTTTAAAACTTAAAATTTAAGATATCTATGTTATTACTTTTTTTTTATTTAATAAACATCTATTTGATTTTAAACACTCTATCCATTTCTATTTACAATTAGATTTGTTAGTTTGAAAATTAAAAAAAATAAAAAACTCTCTTCCATGTTCATTTATAATTGTACTATTATATCCATGATGCATTAATTGATTTGATTTGATCCAATAAGTACAACATAAATAAATGACTAACTAGATGAATAACTATTATAAAGGGATAATAATTAGATTCTCTCAAATCACTTTTTATATAATTGATTCTCCTCTTACTCTCTAAACATATGATGGAGAATATGAGAAGAGGCATAAAACCCTTTTACAAGGGAAGGATGGAGAAAAAAAAAAAATTCTTACATTCTAAGATATCTAGGCTATGAAAAATAAATGAATTTTGATATAATTTTTAATCTAACCCTACATTGTTTGTAATATTGAAAGAATGTAAATTCAATTTGAGATCTTAAATTGTGAGATAAATTTTGGAATAAAGCATTTCTTATTTCTTGTGAAAATTTTGTATAAAAATTAGATCATTTAATTTGCAACATTGATAAGCACAAAATTAATTTATTATTTTGTTTTTGCAATTCTCTTTCCCTTTTGTGTTACTTGATAGATGTGAAACAAATTATTTTAATCTTCAATAAAAATTAGAAAATACACATTGATATAAAAAATTTATAGGTTTTACAATATGACAAACTGACAAAATATTTACTCAAAAATAACTAAATTGAAATTGTAAGAGCTTAAGATGCATGGGTAGCAACTAGCATCCAATAAAAGGTTTTGCTTTGTTATCTTCTATTATGTTTCCCCTTCCTTCACTCTCAACAACAAATGCACCAAGTCTGTGCCATTTTAGTTAAAACCTCCTTATTTTCATTATCTCTTATCTAATTTAAGCCTTTTTTTTTCTTTTAGGATTTGCAAAGATATTTTTCATATAAATATGTAGCAAAAATGGATAATTAAAATTTTGATTCTTAAGAGAATATTGATTACTTATTAAATATAATTACAACTTATTCTAAAAGATAAAATTATTACTGAAATAATATTCAATTCTCCTTTTTTTTTAGACATAATTGATAGGTTATTGCAAATCACTACCCTTTAAGTGTCTGATTTTTAATAGTAATATACACAATAAATATAAAAACAACTCTTATAGCTTAGGAGAGAGGAAAGGGAGGTCAAGGACCTTTATGTTTTGGGTATGTGGTGTTTGATAATATAGTGAGGTATTTATGGGGATTTTGACTTTAAAATCTTATTATGGAGATTTATGTCAATTTCTTGTGAATTATATTCTAGTCCTTATATTTTCAAATATCATGTATTTAAATCTATAATTTTTCCAAACTTATTAATTAAATCTAACTTAATCCTATTTTATATTTCCTTAATTGTCTTTAATTATATAATCTATTAAGATTTTAAAATATTGACAATGAATATGAATTATAATTTCAAATGATTAGATATAATAAACTACTTTAATTTATCATTCATTCCCTAATTAATCAATTAGTATTTATAGATTAAGATTAACATTTAGTCATATATCATGATTACCTAAATGTTCCTTCTATTAAATTTATTTGATCAATCCTTTCAATGTAAGATTTATTAATGTAATTCAATCCTTTCATTATACTAATATTTCAATAAGAAATAAAGTATGAAATTGATGTTTACTTTATATTGTCCAATTATAGAAGTTCCCAAACATTTGTATGTTTATTACTTCTTTGAATGAGATCACAACATTTTATGAATCATCATTTTATCTTACACAAAGATTTATTGAATAAATACTAATTAGGAATACATAGAACATTCTCCCATAATTTCTTTAGGGTGAAAAATCCTTTATTAATCACTTAGTGGTCTTTATATAATTTATGATATATTTAATGTTCACCCTAATAAGAGATTTTTTATTAAGACAATTAAGAAGCGAGATCAAAGCATAGTAATTTTTATATGAAACATCTTAGTGATTTCAAGTCTAACAACCACTTATATGACCACCACATGGAAAATTTCTTAGATATACAAGTAATGTCTTATTTAGAAATTCTCATAGTAGGTTAATTCAATGAAATTGTTCAACTAATAACACTTAAATGTTTGTTTAAGTATCATTATACTTTTGTTTGTGAGATCAACAACTTTATTCATAAGAAAGAAACATAACATATACTAGTTTCATAGCTCTATCAATTTCATGTCTTGATGGTGCATCAACTAAGAATATTTAGGAATAATAATTTCATGCAATATGCATCTCATAATCATGAGCTTATCATAATTACCTATGTAAAATATATTTATTTCATGATTTTGTCTTATAGTTTATTATTGACATATAATGTATATAAACAAACTAAGATAATGAATGCCTTTAACTGATTAATAATATACATCAAATATCAATTATATATTAACAATAGCAACTAGCATATTAGCTATTACGATATATACTAATAAATTTTCATATGCATTATAGTCAATCAATTATGTATCATATATCATATCCCTTTATATGGTGATCTTGTTTTTATGAGAACAAAGGCTAAGCATTAGAATTTATTAGATTCACTTAAGTAGGTACTCTCCTTATCTTTATAGCACTCCACTATATCATCCTTATAATAAAAAGGAATCATTTAGGCATATAATTGGATCATTCATGAGAACAAAGTTTCTTATATAATGACTTTATTATTGTTACAATACATAATTATAGGCTTAATAATATATGAAACTCCATTAAGTTCAATAACGAATTTTAATTTAAAATTATTTATTTTCTTACATCATATGAAATATGTCCTCAAGCATCATAACTATCTCAAATTTAGAACCATTTAAACTCACATTCACATTATTTTAGAGTAAAATTTTATCTAGATTTTATGACTTTTATCATCTTTAACAAATTAAAAGCTATTATTCAAATATTCTTGAACTCTTGTTTTAGCTTCTTTATTGACTAGAAAACATATTTATTACTTCTCAATTATTTGAGGATGTTTTTCACTATTATCTAATGACTTATTTAGATCAATTTTGCATTTACTCGTTATATATATATATATATATATATATATATACATATTATAGTCAATACATGATATTGTATACACATATATATCTTTCAATTTTGTTTTAGGATACTTGTCCTTTAAGAGAATTTTTTATGTAATGTGGGTAAATTTCTCCTCAAATTTTTTTAATAGTATATTATTTTAGCAATTTGTACTTATATAAGGATAACTAAAAGCAACCTATTAGATTTATTTCTATAAATCTCAACCATTCAAATCTTTTCTTTATAAATATTTTTACAGAATATAAGTTGTTTGTCCCACATCCTTCATAAAGAGTATCCTTGGATTACCAAATCTTTATTAATTTGAATGACAATATATCATTTTAATTTAGCAAATTTCCATCCACATAAAGTACTAGAAAAGTAACATACTTTACTAATATTCTTGAAAACACAATATTTATCCATTCTTTTGATAAAAACAAACCTTTTGATCCTTTTTGAAATTAGATGTTTAAACTCTATAATGCCTACATAGTCATAATATGTAACAATGACAAATAAAATCTTCAAAGGCTTAAACACGGCTAGAAGTGAAAAGGTTTTAATAAAGACCCTTTGACTTTATTTATAACATTAATAAATAGCATAGTTATCCATGTTCATCATTCTTTTAAAGACATACTTACACCTAATGGGTTTTATCCTTTTAGGTAAATAAACTAAAGGCTACACTAACTTGATACACACAAAGTCCATTTTAGATTTTATGGCTTTAAGCCATTTATTGAAATCAATGTCACACATTATTTCCTTTTACCTAATAGGCTCATCCTAAATGAGTAATACATAATATCATATTTTCAAGAGAAAGTCATTTCTTTTTATAACATGATTTATCATATTAAATATGCAAGCTTTGTGTATTGTTGAGTCTTAAGTCATGCGCTTAATACAAGAACCATTAACTATAATTCCATTAAGATGTCATATTGTAGGTTTTGAATTTTTCAAGTTCTATCTAGCTCTCCTTACACTTTTGGAAAACAATTTCCCTTTTTAGAATAATAATAGATTTTGAGGCAAACTCCTTTACTCAACTAATTGAATAATATGTGCTTTACATAAGCATTCTATTCCTAAATTTTAAGTAATGACAAGTTTGCCCTCATACCATTTCATTTCTCATATGAAATCTTGTTAATCAATTTCAATAAAACTTTTTAGAAGATAAGTAACAAACTCTTATGGCATTAGTTCAAAAAAAAAATGATTTAAAATTATATTACTCTTTATAAATCATACAATATCTCATAATTTAAGGTTTCTTCCATCTTAAACTCTATAAGGTTGTAATAGTAGTTTGTGGTGAGAGAATTTCATTCTCTTTAAGATAATCATCAAACTTGATTTAAGTATTCTTTATCTCAATCCAATTAGGTAATCTAATAATACTTTTACAAGTTTATTTCTCAACTTCATTAATGAATTCTCTAATTTTTTTAAAGAAAATCATATTTGTATTTTGTTAAATATAATCATATAAATATGCTTTTGCAAAATAAAATATAAGAAACTTCCATTATCATAAAAAATTATTAGACTGCATGTACCCTAATGTAATAGTCTAATCAACTAATTGACTTATTCTCCCTTTCATGTGAAGGATGATTTAGTCATCTTACTAATGAACAAGATTCGCATATTCTATATAATTCATAATAAAAAAAGTCCAAGCAAACATTTTTATGTAACTATGTGATTTTTGTGTAACTTATAAGACATAATCAATAATGTCAAATAAAAGACCTTAAAGAGATTATCTAATTTAGGTTTTTTGTAATATACTTTGAGAACAAGCCTTTCTATAAAGGTCTAATTCTCTTAGATTTTTGAAAGGAAACTTTTTTAAGTTTTGTCTCATTTAGAATGATAAGAAATTTTACGATTTCTTTTCAAATGTCCTATCTCATTATTATTATCCTTTTAGCACCTTTAAACTTAATTATATTTTTAGTGAGCCTATATGTTTTAGTTCTTCTCTTTTACCCTTAAATCAAATCCATTAATGAATACATTTATCTCATATGGAAGTTTATCTTAAACTAAGAATAACACTGAGTTAGAGATTATGATATCAAATTAACATTTAACTTATGATCTATGATAAAATTCAATTAATTTAATTTCTTAAATTAACCAATCATTTTTAAAACATTTACTATTCATTAAAGATCTTGTTGTCACTTTAACTTTAAGATGCAAAATTATGGTATTAGTATTTACAATTTTATATTGTCATTAAAGTTTAAGAAATGTACTAGTTAGCATAACTTATGCTCTTAGATCATCCTTAGAATATTGATAAGTCTCTTAGGTTTTATTTTAATAACCTCAATAATGACAAGTGATATAGGAGTGTTAAAAACAATCACATAAATGTACTTGTTCTTATTTATGAACAATTCTCAAATTGTTATATCAATTCAAATAATTTGGTATATTAAGTTTATTGGCAGATAATATGCTACTGAGGAATAAATTACTACTCCTTTTGTTTTATTAACAAAAACATGTAAAAAAAAATTATTGAATTGATGCATATATGCTAAAATAAATTAAGTTGTTAATCTTTTATTTTGGTTATTCCCAATATTTTACTCAAATTAATAGCCCTCATTATTAACTTGAAAATTCTCATAGGTAGATTTTCTAATGGGTTATGATCCCATTTAATTTATTTATTTTGAGTGACTCAAAAAATCAAATAAACTAAATAACATAGTTTATTAATCACCTACAACATGACTTCTAGATCAGTTAGGTGACAACTTCTTATCAAAATATATCATATATGTTTGGCTTAATTATTGACTCTAAATTTATGTAATCATAAGTGCCTTATCCAAATCATATAAATTTAATTAAGTAGAATCCATTAATTATGGTATTAAACATATTCAAGTTAAGGTGGGTTAGAGTAAATTAACTACTTAATTCTTAAGTAAAACAATAGTTTTCTTAAGTAAAACACTAGTTCTTTACTATAATTATGAAAGACAACTCATTATATTCTTAACATGTTTTTATTATAGTGATTGAGGGATCCTTTTAATTAATGTTGATCTTATGTCTAGACATCATGATTACAATATATATATATATATATATATATATATAATATAACACTAGCTTATCATTCTAATATGGATGATTATGGATTTCGTTAAACTAACTTCTTAAAGAAAAAAAAATTAAATGGTCAAATCCTAAGGGATTGTAATATAGTCTTCTAAAATCTTTTTACTTGCAACCTCCTTTTAATGTCTCTTGTGGCACCTTTAACTCGATTTTCATGGTTACAAATACATATTTTATTTAAATTCTAAAATCTCAAATTACATAATCATTACATATTTGAAAGAGAAACCTTGAATTATATTATATTAGGGGAACTTAGATGAGAAGAGAATTTATAATAAGAGAATATGACAAAAGTAAGGAATATAATCCTTATACTCCAAAATTACATCCATTCAACCATCTATAAGCACAATTACATTGATTTATAAGTCCATAACCATTCATCATGTGATCATAATCATATTATGTGCACAACAAGTAAACATATGTCTAATTTTAATTATTAGTTTCATTTTTAATTTAAAATAATATTTTCCAACAATTAAAAATACTAAATTAAATTAAATTAAGTTTTCTTATTCATATTAAGATTCTGATTAGAAGTTCTCTTCCAAAAAGAATATCTAATTTAATTAGAAAATGCTTTTCTTATGACTAAACTTTTGATAGACCAAAAATGTATTAAATTTTTGAATAAGTATTTTGGAAAAAATTTCAAATGAACTCAAAATGAAGTTTTATAGGCCTTATAACTCTTTATGGTTTAAAAGTTATGGTTAATCAAATTAACAATAAAATAATTAATGCTTTGTTTATTTTTGTTTAATCTAATAAAGATTCAATCATTTAATTAAAATTTTCATTACAACTAGATATTCCAATTAAATTAGGATTTATTATTAGATTAGAATTAATGTTTCACATAGGTTTTCTAATCCAATTAGATCTCATATTAATTAAACTTATTATTTCAAATATAATTTCTAATTTTACTAGAAAATAATTTTCTAATCAACCAAAAAATATAATTAGATTTAATTTTTCAAAATTAATCTAATTAAGATGCTTTAATTTTGTTCAAATGCTATTATAATTTAGAGAACAATTTTCTAAATTACAATTAAGTTAAAACTCTTTTAAATCAATAAAGTAATCAAAATAAATTTCAATTTCTAAACAATTTAGTAAATTAGTATTTTGATCATATTGATATGCTTATAGGGTTTATCATGGAGGCATTTTAACAAGCCATAAGGCCATGATTTGCATGGCTACCAACAACATGTTCTTAACATGTCTAGCCACTTGGCCATATTGCTTATCTATTTGCCCATAGTGCTCATTTACATGGCCACAAGATTTGCTATACTTTGACAACATCCATACCCTAGTAGTAAAGCCAATTCCTTGCTACTGCTTAGGTATACATATATAACTAAGTGCAATGCTTGATTATTTTATATTCAATAGTATATTGAGAGAAATGAGAAAAAAATTTTCCTTAATTTCTTTGTGTTTAAAGTAAAACTGACATAACTAAGTCTATTATGAGAGAAATATTCAGTTACCATAATTAAGCATATTATGAGAGAGATATTTAGTCACCAAAAATATTATTTAAGTCATTGACTATCTCCATGGTAATTATATAATTCATTTTCCTTTTATAAAATAATCAACTACAATTAAAATGAAAAATGCATTTAATTGCCAAAAGAAGTAGTGAACATGACCTTAACCTAAAACCTAATTGTTATTCACACAAATTTCTCCTCATTTGTAAGGGAAAAAATGAAATGTCATTATTCCTTAATAAAATTTTTAGTAGAATTAATTTTTTTCCTTTTTCTTTCATATTTCAAATTATAAATTATTTCAAATAAATTTTAACAAAAAAATATTAAAATTTGCTCAATACATAAGTTGAAACTTAGTATATATATGTACATATACACACAACAAATAAACCAATAGATAAAAAATATTAATAAAAATATTTATATATTAGAATGACATTAAATATTTCATAATTGTTATAATAATTAATTATCAATAATAATTATATTATTATAATATAGTATTGTAATATGAAAATAATAATAATTATTATTACTATAACATTATTATGTTTATATATAATATTTTTATTTTAAACTTTAAATTTATCTTTATTAATATAAAATATCATAATTATTGGTATTGTCATCATCCTTATTAGATATTCTTTAATATAATTTTAATTTAGACTTTTATGTATATAGTAATTTAAATATATTTTAATTATATTATTATTTTCATAATATTTTTATATCATAATTTTTTATTCTAATTTTAATTTTAAATTTAATCAAATGGGTACAAGGGAAATTTGATTTTGATTTTGAAATAAACCAAAATTACATATTCTCTTTTGGATTTTCCTTCATTTCAATTCTACTTATATCCCTAATATATATATATATATATATATATATATATATATATATATATATATATATACACCTAAGCAAGTAGCCCTTTCTTTTGGGTTTTCATAAAAATTATATGGCATGCTTCATAAAAATTAAGTTTTTAAGTATTTTTATGCAATTAATTATTTTTTATAATAAAAAAAAAGTTTTTAATAGTGTCCCCACTTAATATCAATATCTCTTAAAATTAATGAAAATTTTAATATTTATCTCTAAATTCACTTTTTTCAATAAATTTTATCTCTTCCTTACTCACTCTCCTAAAGCCTCTCACTTATCCTATCAACTTTCTCATTTACAATTATACAATAAAAGTCATTTCAATTACTTACATAAAAATTACAATATGAAGCATTTATTGGTGTCATGTTTTTTAATTCTAGAGTTTAATTATTTTGTAAGAAACACTTATTCGCCCCCTAAAAAAAAGATGGAGTTTTATTGAGTGTCAATAGATGATTTTGTCTTTGTTCTAAAAAATTACAAATCAATAACATCATCATTCTTCCTTATCCCCTATGTTTTGATAAAATGGCTCACATATCTAATGATTAGTATGTCTCCTAAATATATCTCTGGTCCTTAAGCTACCTTTTTATCTTTATTTCCTTGCAAGCAACTTTTGATTTTTTTTCAATGGTACTACTTCAGTGACAAAGGATTTAAGGTTCATAGAATTAATGATCATGTGAAGTTGGATGAAAGGAAAATACAAGTTTCTTTATGTTGCTTTAGATTTCACTTTAGTAAATTGAATTTCTTTTAGGATTCTTAACTTTTGTAAATTTTATATAAGGTTTGATTTATATCTTTCCAAGCTTTTTTTTTTTCCTATACATTGTGAAATTACTTCAATGAGGATTAAAGTGACTTCAATTCAATTAAATTTTGTTGTTTATAAAAATGGTAAATCACTTCCATTAGACTTAATATTTGAACATTATGAACCATATATATATAAATATAATTTACATAAATATATCTATAAAGATTTCTTAATAATTAACCATAACTTGTCATCATGCAGACTCAAATCTAGTATTCAATATACCCATGAAAGAAGCAACAAGTATGAATTTGGCCTTCTTATGTGACCATTTCTCATTTGTCAATGGTTTAAACAAATTTGAATAGTTCATTTTGCTTTCTACAGAGTCAGTTCTCAAGCTTTGTGCACTTTAAAGCCTCAACCAATGTCTTGTTCAATTATTGTCACTTCAATCTCCCAAGGTTTTTCTATTTCAAGGTGAATGCCTTGTGACATTTATCATTCCCAAGAAATTTTATTTTCCATTACTTTTCTCTTACTTTCTAATATTTCATCCCATGTTCTTTTTTATTATCAAAATAATGGCTCAACAATTAGAAAGGAATTTCTTCAAGAATAGGTACCTAAAAAGGAAGAGGTGTCTCTAGAGGAGATGTTTGACAATAATCTTTCTCGATTAGGATACATAACCTTGCAAAGTGATATGCTATAAAGGTGAGAGAGAGAAAGATGTCTCTTAAGTCTTTCCATCCACTTACAATGGCCACTTAGGCAAGATCAATAAAAAGGTGATTTATATCCTTTGTCTCGGTGAAACTGAGAGAGCATGGTATGCACTTTTGGGTTAAACATCTATTTATGTTCAATAGCTAAAGATAAGGCAACTTTGCACAACTCAAGAACGTTGGGTTATATATTACCCCTTACTAGGTTAAAGATAGGGTTAAGCTTTTTTAAACAAAAAGTAAGGTAGAAAATTGGTTGAAGTTTATTTTTGATTATGGTTTTGTACCTTCTTATTGGAAATTCAAAACTAAGATTAAAGATCATCCAATTCCTAGTGGGCAAGAATTTAAAGTAGTTAGACGTTCACCAAACATCCATAGATGTTGCTACAAAAAGGGACTCTAAAAGGGCTTTTGCATTTCAAGAAGGTAGTTTACATAAGGAAGCAAAAAGTGACTAGGTTTTTTTTTTTTTTCTAGACATGGTTAAAGGAGCTTAAGATGCCATAGGAGTAAAGTTTGCAACATAAGTGACTTTTGACTTAATGAGTGTGTCTTATCCTAATCATTGGGTTGATGCTAATATTGTTCACCTTACTAACTCGTCACTTAATTTGATGGATAGTACAATTGCTCAAAAAGGAAGAGAAAAAGGTCTACCTCTGAGGTTGAGCATATAATTAAGAAGAGACATAAATCTTCAATTGCTAAAGTAAAAAACACATGGAGATTAGCTTCTTACCCCGATGATTCAGAAAGGCTTCATAAGGGTGCTAATTTGGATGGGAAAGGTGCGAGAGGGTTTATGGGAGAAAGTTAACTATGACAGGTAAGGACCATAGAGATAGAGGAAAGAGTTAAAAAGTTTAAAGACAATTCGCAATACCGGTGTTGGAAAATACAGGAATAATTTCCATACCAAAAATTATTGTAAATGTAAAATACATCAAACGTAAGTTCGATTCATAGTCCAAGATTTAGGTTGAATTGCTAAACTTCACTCATCACAATGATCACATGGTTTAAGTGAAATCACCTTGAAAATCACTCGATTTCTATAGTTTAAATATCTTAGGATGTGAGAATAAAAATTGTAATATTTTGTTCTCTTTGTTTCCTTCTATAAGAGAATTATGTCTATGATATTCTTACATTCTTTAACTTCTTCATAAAAAGAGAAAGGAAAGTCAATTACATAAAAGAGAGTGGTTTAAGGCTTTTCAATTGTCTCCCTTATTATGATTGTTATCCTTAAGATTTTTTACTTCATTTATCAAGTTGACTTAAACAACTCATTATGGGTGAATAACTAGACCAATAAATTAACATCACCTTAATGGTGAACATTTAATCTCTTCATTTTGGAGTACTTACTTATCTTTGTAGTAAGTAATCCATCATTAGTCCTCCATCTAAAGTAGTCATGTCAATCATATCTTATGAGTTAGGAAGTGACATAATTAAAAAATAAATATTTAATTTTATTATATAATTATAAATATAAAAGAGTGTTTTAGGGCACAAGTCTCCCACTTGTTTATTATAAAATTTTGATACTAAGTTTTGAGTGAGTTTTTACTGAGTTGACTAATTAAATTTTTACCAAATGTGTCATCTCATTTATAATTGAAAGAGACAACTAATGCATGCGATATTGCTTGCTTGCTTAGTTGATTGTCACTATTTTGCAAGGAGATCCAAGAATTTGCCAAAAATTGGAAAAGATTAATTCCTTTGGTTGCTCTTTTAGATTAATGGTAGGAATACTAATATATGTACTAAAATTTTTTATTAAGTGATATGATACATTATAAAATCAAACATTTATCATATTATGATGTAAATTTTATGTGCAAGGCAAAAAATAATTGCATCACACTTTTAGTATAAATGCCTTAGTAAAATTCTTATTGTCTCTAGCGTTACTCAATATATATATATACCAACTAAGCTTAATTTATTTAAAATTTGGATAAATTGTGAAGTCTACACCTATAATTAATTTTTTTTTCAATAAAAACAATAATAATACATTATTATTTTTTTTTTGTAAGATTGTATTCAATTCAACTTTCACAATTTTCACATTATCTTAAGGTTCCCTTACCTTGTCTTGGTGTCTTCATGATTTTATTTTAAACTACATTTACCAAAAATTGAGTATTACAATTATGGCTTGACATACCAACAAATTTTTATTGCATTTAATAAAAGAACCACAATTGTTCAAAACAACCCACCAA
This sequence comes from Rhizophora mangle, assembly GCA_037832345.1. Classification (NCBI taxonomy): domain Eukaryota; kingdom Viridiplantae; phylum Streptophyta; class Magnoliopsida; order Malpighiales; family Rhizophoraceae; genus Rhizophora; species Rhizophora mangle. Next base: position 3,890,708 of record JBAPLJ010000181.1, on the reverse strand, counting down.
TCTTTTCTCATAAAAAAAATCTTATATAGATACAAATTATTTTAACATGTCCATGAACGTCTTACATGATATATATATATATTATAATATAAATTATTTAATATATATAATATAATATAATTTAATAATTTTAAAATTATTAATAAAATACATAATTTACTTAAATTATTATTAATAAATATAATCAAGTTTTAATAAATAGAAAATAGAAAATAAAATATATATGAGAAAAAGTAAAAATTATAAAATAAGAAATGTACAACTATCATTACTTTGAAATGATGTAAAATATCCTTTTTTTTTTTTTTTTTTTTTTTTTTTTTTGTGAAATATGCAAATGTTCCTTTGAAGCTTGAGAAACGAGGACACAAGCGAGATGTTAACCCAAAGTCAGCAAATGTACAGAATGAAAGGCTTGTCCTGGAATTTGAGCAATGTGGGATTAGAGCCTCTTCATGAACTCAAGAAATGTAGCCCACCAGTTAGAAATAACGGTTGATTAACGATTGCATTTTAATGGTCCATTGATCATCCTTTATCTGGATTACATAGACTTTGACAATTGAACGGTAAAGCCTAGCCCATCCCAGCCCAGCCCAGCCATTGGTTAGGCGCTCATAATCCACTTGTGGGAGTCGTCGGTCGTATCCAAAAATAACAATACAAGGAAGATTCAAATTAACAACCCACAGGAAGGAAGGGAGCGAAGAAAAAGAGAGGATGGGGAGTTGGGGTGTGGTGGGGATGGGTTGTTGCAGCGGTAGTAAGCCAGTCTTTGTGGCCAAATCGATTGAAGATATGGCTACTTCCAATCTTAATAATACTAGCACATCATCACCATCATCGTCGTCGTCGTCGACGACGACCAAAAGAGTCGGAGTTGGAGTTGGAGTTCGAGTTCAAGTTCAAAGGGTGGGTTGCTGCTGGGCGGTGATTGGCGGCTGCACCAACACCAACACGACGCTTTCTACTTCTGCTACCTCTAGTAGAAGGCGGGGTTGCAGGGTTCGGGCCTCCACGGTGGATTCATTCGAGAGCTCCTCCTCTGATTTCGTCAAGCGCATCGAACAAGCCTGGTTAATCTCTCAGGTCAACCCCAACCCCAACCCCAATAATATTAAAAAAAAAAAATCAAATTTAAATACTCATAAATTTCATTCATTTCCTTTTCCTTTTTTATGCCAAGCCTGGTTTTTAAATTTATTTTATTTTATTTTACCTTTTTCCTATTTGGTTCGTTTATTGCTGGGTTTTGAGCTGGGTGTACAACTTTCTGTGTTTTGCATTTGGGGGAGTTAGGTCTCACTGCGATATTCTAGCCTAGGTGATCGAGTTAATTGGGCAATTTTTTTTTTCTTTGTTTTGTTTTAAAGAGGAGAGAAGAGAAGAGAAGATGGAACTGAGTTGTGACTGAGGTTCCTTCCACCTTCGCACCCGCCAACATGGTTGAATTCAACTCTCTAATAAGCGGGTTGTATGAGAAGTCTCATTTTTTTGTGGGCCTCGTAACTCTGTGGCAGTCTTAGTCTTATTCTTAGATGATTCAATTCCAAAGATTTAACTTGTATAATAATAGGTTTTTGCATTGCATCAAATCTTTTTTGTTTTCTTGATGGTTGTCCCGTGGTGTTTTGACTGCAATCTTGGATTAGTCTAACCTCTGCATTCCTTTTTGGCTTAGCAGTTCTTGCAAATTACCAATTCTTTTAAATTGGCATGCTTGGTTGCTCTTGTGACTTATTTCTAAGCTACTGGAGTTTGGCTATTATGTTCAATATGTGGTTTAGCAGACTCTAGTGGGTCATAAATGGACATGAGAGTCCTTATCTTTGGTAAATTTATCCTCTTATTTGTTTCTTGGGGCAGCATTTTTGGAAATCTGACTGCTTAAGGTAGAATTTGTTACCTTTTAGTGTTGAATTGGGTTTGATGATTGGATGGGTGGAAGTGCCTTTCAGTTTATCCATGTAATATGGAAATCTGCTCTAGAATCCTCCCCCTCACACTTGGTATATTTCTTTCCTTGAAATTAGTATTTGAAAGAGTGTAAATACAACAAAAGAACACTAAGTATAAATAACTCTGTGCAACTTTGTGTTTCTTACCAGATAACAGAAGTGTTATGTGGTGTGCATCGTGTGGAAAAAAATTTCATGTGAAACAGTAAAAGCTGCTAGAACAGCTATTGATGAGAAGGTATTTCAGTAAGTCCACATGATTAGAGCAGGGTTAACTTATTGTGGGATGCTAACTGTGACACCAGCTATATCTAAGTGCTTAATCTGTCATGGGATAGTTAAAGATGAATCAAATATCTGATAGTAATTGTTTCTACAGCAACCGAGGCCAATTGCATGCTCCTCTTGTAACTCCAATGGTCATGTAGAGTGTAAATGGTGTGGGGGCACAGGCTTTTTCATTCTTGGTGATAACATGCTCTGCCAAGTCCCTTCAAGGAACACCACCTGTGTTATTTGTGGTGGAAAGGTATGTTAAAAGTTCTGGGGTCTTCAGTGTTAATTATCCTTCTTGATTTGTGAATTCAGTTAGGATTTCGGGCCTTCATTCTTAGTTATTGCCGATGCTGATAATAAAAATGACCAGATTCCTTCTGTAACTTAATTTTTTCAGGGTTCAATGCGCTGTTGTGATTGTAAAGGAACAGGCTTTCGTGCCAAGTGGTTGGGGGAGCCTCCTGTGTCCAAGTAGTAACTCTGTATCTGTAACCCATCTTCCAAAACGACCAAACCATCATCTCATCATGCCTGCCTGATTTCTTCATTTCCATAGTGGAGTGAGTAATGAGTGGTTAACTGATTTGTCTTATAGCCTCATTAATGTCACAGTAAAAATCATGCATTTATTCTCTGATGTGTACTTAACTAATGAATTCATTGTAGCAAAAATGCATAATCCACAACAGTAGCGTGCATGTTTTTTTTCTTTTCTCTCTTAGAACATCTTCCTAGTACAAGCCATATGTGTACTCTCGAATTTCTATTATTATCAATGTTAGCAGAAAAGCATTACCATCTATGGATAAAGAAAAGAGAAAAAAAAAAGGTGGGGGGGGGGGTGGGGGAGAAAAGCTAGTTAGGGGCATGTTGAGAGGCACGAGGGCGTTACAATACAATTATGTTTTCTGCAGTTCAATTTTGTTCTAATAATTTTTCTTGCAATTGTCTGATAAACGAGTCTCTCCTTGGATAGTCTCTTTGTCGATGGAGGGTTGAAGATTTAATTGTAAAGACGGGCCTTGCCCCTAAAGAGAGTTGGAGCATTCACAAGGCTGTTTTAAAATAACGAAAACAGATTGCTCCGGGGGGCAAATTGGTGACTTCTGGTCGTTGCTACTTGACCACAGCTTTTACTCCAAAACACAAATATACGGATCAAGAGTTGAATGTTTACAATCACAATCGACGTTTTTAGACAATCAAACAGGCACGGCAATTGAAGCGTGAAATCCACCAACTTAGGGCTGACGGAAACATTGTTGGCTTTGAGCTTGGCTATGTATTCTTAAAAATTACAAAATACATACCGCTACTAACTGCTGGATGAAAATAAATAAATAAATAAATAAAATAAAATAAAATAAAATAAGACTTTAATGCCCTTATATATGAACTAAACTAACCCGACCAAAATCAAATAGAATCCACTAAAAGCATCATAAACGGATTAATTATGGTTTGTAGTTTAAGTAAATCGTAATCAATGGTTTGATTGAGGTTTTGACAAAGCAAAAATCACTAAAACCAAATTGATCGTCCTATATTTGTAAAGCCTAAAACTTATTTTATAAATATATATTTTTTTATCTATGTGAACAAATAGTTTCAATTTTACCTAGTGGAATTATTGTGCTGTTAGTCAAAACTTTAAGGTTCAAATTCTCGTAGCGCTAATATCACTTAAAGGTTATCACACGTCGTGTTCTAGTAATATTTGGTATCCAGGGGCATCAACTTGGGAGTCTTTCGGTCATTTTTGCTGGAGAGCCTTCCTGATGTTTAACTCGGTAGTATTCTTTGTTTCACATGTTGCGAATACTCTGGACGAGAAATCCTGTTTGATTCTGGCAATATATGGCCGTCACCCACCAACACAAAGAGACGACAAACAACAAGGAAGCTGACATACTGCCTAATTATCAAAATTCCATCTTCTAGAATGTTGCTTGGTGGTGGAAGTCTGTGATTATGTAATATCTGGGGTCTCAGATGGACTCGTCTTCTGCAAGTATTATCTCGAGCAGGAGTGATCCTCTATGATTAGTAGCACGAGGGTAGTATAAGCAAGAAGAAAATCAATGTCTATGAGAGGTAGTTACTTGATTAATAGTCTTGATGTAATACAGGGGAGCTCGCTCTAGTACAAGTCATGTAAAGATGAACAAGCCTGGAAAATAATACAACTCTCTTTCCCTAAATCTATCTACATCTCTCTCTCTCTCCACTCTTTCCTTTTAGGATCTGAATCTTCATTTACAGTCAGAATCCTCTTGTTGAATTCCAGTCAAATTGATTTAGCTTGCATCACTTTGATATTAGAGCGACACCTTCCTTGGCCCATTCTATTTCCAACTCTCGATTATCCATTTCAATTCTTGATTGAAAACTCTGTTCATGACTGTGTTGTGGTGGGCTTCTTGGGAGGTTCGGCAGCTCAACTCAAAGAGAGGCTACACGTTTGGCACCTTAGTTTTTCCTTCTTTTTATGGGAAATGTATTGTAAATGGAGAATTGAGGGACATCAAGGAATCGTAGGGAGTATCTTAACGTGCATGTTGACTTTGGAGTTGCCACTAATCATTTTAGGTATTATTGGAACACCATAAGTGACTCAATTTGCTTTCCTAGGATTCATCGAGATTCAAAAAATTGGTTACGTTTGGCAAAGACTGCAACCAACATAAATCTCTGTCACCGACGATGGTACTACTATTCACTTATTTTTATTTCTATGTTTTTTCTTGCTGATAATCTTTTTTCCCTTTCTTTTTATGACTAGATACAAGAGCACACTTACTCACTTGGATTGAACGTATGACAAAGAAGGTGACATACACTCATAGGCTCACCCGAGTGACTTAGAATGGTGTTACCACTGGAAATTTGGCATCTCATTTTTTTTTTTTTTTCCTTCCTTGCCCCTTTGTTCTTCCTTTTTCCCTTTTCCTTACTTTTTTTTATTATTTTTCTTTTCTTTCTTTCCCTTGTCACAGACCCCTACTTCTAGCTTTTGTGTGCCAAAAACTTAAAACTCTTGCTCTCTCTGGACCTACCATTTTTATGGTCATTTATCATAATTTGAGCTTTAAAACACCTTAATCACGAGTACTAGGTAGGATTTCTAAGGTGGGAAGCAAATATTTGGCTTCAAAATGATGTTTTTTTTAGTTGATTTTGGATTGTACGTGGTGTTGAGATTTAAAGTGATATTTCGTATTTTTCAAGAGTAATTAATTTTAGTGGGTTGTTATTTCGTGAATAGGTGATTGTTTCTTTTTAGGTGACTTTAAAACTGTCTTTTTATTTTTAATCTATTTTAATTCTTTTTCATTGTAACCTCAATATCTTTTTCTTCCGAGACAATTTTTTGTATCCCCTAAATGTTTTCTTCTTTCTCATTGAGAGAGAGTTGTTCCTTTACGGTGGTTCTCCGATCTCAATTAGAGTGTTTGTCGGTCCCAGTTTTCTCTACATGGTATCAGAGCCCCAATTATGCTCGTAAGGAAGGTTGTCGCTCTCTCGATATGGAAGGTATGGGTCGTGTGGCGGGACTTGGTTTGGAATTGTTGAATCAGTTCAACTATTGGATTTGGAAGACTTGTATGGAATCATACTTGTCGGAGAAGATCTGTGGGATGTCGTCGTGGATGGCGGTGTTGTGGCTTCAGAGAACGTCGCTGCGAACATGGAGGCATTAAAGAAGTGGAAGCAGCTGAATGCAAAGGCGGAGTTTATGTTGAAGAGGTCTATCTCTCATGGATTGTTCAAGCATATAATCAGCTGTGGGTCTGCTCGTGAGATCTAGCAAACGCTCGATCGTTTATTCAACAAAAGGAATGAGGCTCGTCTGCAGATGCTCGAGAATGAGTTGGTGGCTGCGAAACAAACTAGTCCTATCTCAGAGTACTTTCTCAAAGTCAAGAACCTGTGTTCAAAGATTTCGCTATTAAATCCTGAAGAGCGAATCTCGGAGGCTCGGACGAAGAGGTACATCATTCGAGATCTTCTACCGGAGTACACGCCTTTCATCACTTCAATTCAAGGATAGATGCAACAACCATCTCTTAAAGAGCTGAAAAATCTCTTATTGTCTCAAGAGTCGTCGGCTATACAAATGGCTGGAACCAACATCAAAGAAGAATCTACGAGCGCCTTGTTTGTGAAGAAAGGGGGGCGCTTATAAAGGAAAAGGAAGAATAGATGGGGCAGCGTCGGAACATTTAAACGTGCCTAAGAAAACATTTAAATGCTATAGATGCAGAAAGGTTGGGCATATTAGGAAAAATTGCCAAGTTAAACTTAAGGCTAGAAATTTTGCAAGTTCTTATAACGGTGGCGAGAAGTTCAACCAGCAACCGGGGGAAGATTGGAATGCTTGTTTTCATGTCGACTTGACGAATTTGGAAGGTGAACAAGTGGCTAAAAAAATAACTTGGGAGACATGCTTAGCGGCTGAGGGAGCATCTCACAGAAAACAACCGATCAACAAGGATTGGATTGTCGATTCAGGCTGTGGTCATCACATTACCAGAGACGATTCAATCTTCTCCTCATCACATGTTCATGGCAGCAGAAGTGGGATCGTTACTGTGGATAACACGGTTTATAAAATTTAGCAGGAAGGAACCGTTATAATCGACGATGACCATGGGAAGTCAATTAAGCTTAATAGCATGTATCACGTACTCGAGATACGAAAAAATTTATTCTTTGTGGCGAATGCGGTGGATGCTGGAAATTTTGTTCTCTTCGGACCAGAAGATGTGAAGTTCCTTCGGAACTTCAAGGAGATTAAGGTGGATGTCGTTCACACAGGTACGCAGGTGAATTATATATTTGTTTTATCTACATCAAATTCTTATATTGAGAAGATGAGTAGCAACAACATGACGTCATTATGGCATGCGAGGCTTGGTCATCTCAACATGGCTAAGCTAAAGGTTATGACTCAAAAGAAATTAGTTGATGAGTTGCCCGAAGTGTTGAAATTAAAGGATGAAGGTGTCTGTCAAGGCTGTCAATTTGGAAAGGCTCATAGGCTTCCTTTCGACAACTTAAGTTCGAGGTGTAAAGCCCCATTGGAATGAATTCATAGCTACCTGATGGGTTTAACTCAGACAGCTTCTTACTTGGGATACACCTATATGCTACTATTTATGGATGATTATACGTAGTTCACGTGGGTTTACTTTGTGAAACATAAGTCAGAGGTATTCTTAAGGTTTCTCGAGTTCAAAGAAACCGTGGAAGGGGAGTTATGCAGAAAAATTCAAGTTCTATGGACAGACAACGGAGGAGAGTTTTGTTCCAATGAGTTCCTCTCTTATTGTCGGAAGAATGATATTAAAAGAGAGTTTTCATGTCCGGAGACGCCGCAACAAAATGGGATAGCGGAGTGAAAGATCCAACATCTTATGGAAACATGCAAGAGTTGGCTGCATATGAAGAACTTGCCAAAGGAGCTATGGGCGGAGGGTATGAGATGTGCAACTCATGTGATCAATTGGGTGCTGCTTAGTCTGATTAATTTTAAATCGCCTTTTGAGATGCACTTTGATGTCAAGCCAAACGTGAAGTACTTTCATGTCTTTGGCTTTATTTGCTATGTTCATGTTTCTAATTTTCGAAGAATCAAGCTGGACACTAAGGCTATGAAGTGTATTTTCATCAACTACGATGAGAGAAGAAAGGGCTGGCGGTGTTTGGATCTGACAACATTTAAATATGTCGTATCTTGTGATGTAGTCTTCGATGAGATTTCTCCCTACTACTCTAAGGATGCTGGTGTGGAAGAGAGTGATACAATAACCTTGCCATTGTTACATTCGTTAAAAGGTTCGTCAGAGGAAGATCATGGGGAAAGAGGGAGTTTCATTTCTCCTTGAGATGACTTTCCCGAAGAGGAAACAAGAAGTCAACGCCCAAGGAGGAATATCGTCAAGCCCTCTCGGTTTAGAGATGACAACTTTGTGACGACCATTTCCTACTTCTTGGTGAATCCAGTCGATGATGAAGAACCTTCCTCCTATGATGAAGCTAGAGGAGTTAAAGAATGGGAAGTCGCAATGAAGGAAAAGATGGATGCTTTGCAAACAAATTAGACTTGGGATGGATGAGAGCATAGACCGGTACAAGGCAAGGCTGGTTGCACGAGGCTTCTCCCAAAAATACAGGAAGACTACGAAGAAACGTTTAGTCCCGTGGCAAAGATGACTTTGGTACGTATCATCCTAGCATTGGTGGCTTGTTTTGGTTGGAAATTATGGCAGCTTGATGTCAAGAATGCCTTCTTATATGGAGAGCTTGATTGCCCTATCTATATGGACCAGCCACCCGGGTTTGTGGTTGAGGATCGTCTAAATCTCGTTTGTAAGTTGAAGAAAGCTCTTTATGGGTTGAAGCAAGCCCCGCGTGCGTGGTACGAGAAAATTGCAGAGTACTTACGTTTTTGCGGCTACATGGCTTCTAAATCGGATTCAAGTCTCTTCATCAAGAAATGTCAAGGGCTGATGGTGATCGTTCTCTTATATGTTGATGACATAATCTTGACGGACAACAATTATGTGGAAATCTCCATCTTCAGGATGAGCTTTCATTGCGTTTTGATATGAAGAAGCTAGGAGAGCTGAGTTAGGAGAGCTGAGCAACTTTCTTGGGCTGCAAATTGAGAACTTGGATAATGGAATTTTTGTGTCTCAGCTCAGCTATGCCAAACGACTTGTCGAGAAGTTCAAGATGATCGACGGAAAAAAGCAGTGTACACCGCTTGACGTGAGCGTGAGAATTTGTCACAATAAAGAAACGCATTTATCAGATCCTCGTCCTTTCCGTGCACTTGTGGGAAGTCTAATATACTTGACAATAATAAGGTCGGACATTGCCTTTTCGGTTGGTGTGGTCAGCCAATATATGCAAGAGCCGAGGAAGTCACACCTTGAGGAAGTTAAGAAGATCCTAAAGTATGTTAACACTACTCTTGATGTGGGTTTGTTTTATAAAAAGAATGCAGGATTTTCTTTGCGAGGATTTGCAGATGCTGATTTTAGCAGCGACTTGGATGATCCAAGATCGACTTCTGGTTTTGTTTTTCTCTGCGGAGCTGCAAGTATCTCATGGTGTAACAAAAAACAAGGCTCGATGTTATTATCGACAACTGAAGAGGAGTATAAAGCATCCGCTCATGCAGCTCAAGAATATATCTGGCTTTGCCGACTTTTTGAGGATTTGCATATGCCTATTGAAAAACCAATTCCCGTTCATGAAGATAATCTAAGTGCTATCAAGCTTACTTCTAATCCTATTTTCCACACGAGAATGATACATATTGAGCTCGAGTATCACTTCGTTCGTGAAAAGGTGCTTGACGAAATTATCAATATGGTTACGGTAAGGAGTGAAGACAATATTGCCGATGTATTTACAAAGTTACTTCCAAAGGGTCCGTTCAAAGACTTGTGATCAAAGTTGGGATTAATTAAGCGAACATCACTTTAAGGGGGAGTGTTGAGATTTAAAGTGATACTTCGTATTCTTCAAGAGTAATTAATTTTAGTGGGTTGTTGCTTCATGAATAGGTCATTGTTTCTTTTTAGGTGACTTTAAAACTGTATTTTCATTTTTAGCCTATTTTAGTTCTTTTTCATTGTAATCTCAATATCTTCTTCTTCTGAGACAATTTTTTGTATCCCCCCTGAAAGTTTTCTTCTTTCTCATTGAGAGAGAGTTGTTCCTTTACGGTGGTTCTCCGATCTCAATCGGAGTGTTTGTCGGTCCTGATTTTCTCTATATGTGGTAGATGTCGTCAATTTTCAATTAACACACGAAAGTCATTAATGGATAAATCGTTGCTTGTTGAGTCTAGCAATGCTGGTGTTGTACAATGATAATGGTTGGAAATGGCACATATAAGAGGTGTAACAAGTGGTAGTGTCTAACTTTGAGTCCATGGTCAGTTCGACCTCGAGCTCCATTCGATGCGTGAAGAGCACTGTTGAATAGAGCAAGGGAAGGCATATTGAACGATGCTGATTTTGGCTAAAACAATGTTAGGATATGCTGCATGCTGTGGGTGTAGCTAGGCTGTTGGCTAGTTTGTTCATTTCCCAACTTCCTTTTGACACATAGATCAACAAGAGATGATTCTATGGGTGGTGCCTGGGTGTTCTCGACCACTTTTTCTGATGATACCAATGACCCTACAATGAGTTTTTTCAGGGGAGTATGCCTCCCTTGACATACTTTCTTACCTCCTTTGGTTAGCTTTATGTTTATTTGATTTTTTTTTATTTTTTAGAGAAAAAAAAACAAAAAAAATGTATAATCTCTTACATTTTTCCTTGGACGAATGGTCCAAACTAATTAAGGGAGAAACACCATTATCCTAGATAGGTGATTATTTCTTGGCTAATTTTAAGAGTTATATGTGTGGTGGTGTGCTATGATGTTTAAGAAAGAGGCTTGATCCTCTTTCAATTGATTATGGCATTTTTGGGACCAAATTAATTGAAGTCTCCCTTAATGATCATCGATGCCTCTTTGGGTGGGTGAAACAATGGCCTTTGATTAGACCTTTAGCCATTAATACATGGATTTGACTCCATTTCTTGGTTTGATCATGATTTTGAGCTCAATTTAGATTATTTATGTGTGATGTCTTGAAAAGTGTATAAAAGATGGGAGAAATAGTGTAAAGGTCTTAAAGTCCTATTGGTACCTTTGTTCCTATCATTATTAATCGAAAGAAGTTATTTCTCCTTTTGGGTTATAACCTATATATATATATATATAGTTAGATATTTAGTGGGAGATTGTCTTTCTTTATTCCTTTTACGTCCCTTAAATACTCTAAAATTATGTTCTCTCTTGATGGTTTTTATTGACCCTAAAATATTATTGTCTCTCTTTTGCCTCACAATTACAATTAATTCTCTCTTTCTTTGGTGGATTGCTTAATTTTGTTGGTCTCTCTTTGATGGATTTTTCTAACCCCTTTGATTATCATTGCCCCTTTCTAATTAATGATGGTTCCTTTTATAATGAGATTGGTGTGATCTCGATCATTAATCTTTGGTTGCTTTTTGTTGGATGGTTCAAATTGATGTGACTTTTTGCTGAATGATTGAGATTGGTTCTCATTTGGCTAGTTGACAAGGATTATTTTTATATTTAACCTTATGTGGGTCTTTAACCTATAGTATTTACACTTGAATTAAGCTATTAGACCTTGCAAAGAGAGCTGATGGATTTAAGTTGCCACACTTGGATGCTTGGTTTAAGCTCTTTGAGAAAAGAATGAACCCCTTTTATGGTTTGATGATACAACTTATACCCACAAGTAATATTTTAACTTTAAGTTTACTTTAAGAACTCAAAAAATCACCAATTCTTTCTTTTAGAATGGGTATATATTGTAAGTATACTTTAAACTGCATACACTAATTTGTAGCAATTTCATTATTATTTTTTTTGTTTATTGCTATTTTTGTTGCTTTTTGGTCTTTTTCTTTTTTCTTTCTCCTTTGTGCCTAAATGTAAAACTTGTCATGAGTGTGAGACCTTTCTTAGTTAAGGTAGACAAAATAGGGATATAACAATTGTCCTTCTTTATGAGTTGCATTAGCATAAGGGAAAAACAAAAACTTTCTTATATCCCTATTTTATCTACCTCCCAAATGCATATGTAGCAATGCATATGTGCTTAAGATCCATGATATGTGCTTAGTTAACTTGAAACAATTATTGTTATTTATATACTAGGTCCAATTTTACCAATGATGATAAAGAGAAAGTCTTATTAAGGGACTCATCATATTACCAAATATTGCTTTACTCTCCACTAAGGGTTTTTGTGATTGGTAATTTCATTAGTGTTCAATTGATAATTCCACTAGGGAATCAAATGGCATGTGAGGACTTTATGATGTACCTCAACCAATGTTAATAGGATATTCATTCCTTATTCTTAGTTGAAAATATATTGGTGTGTTTTTTTTAGCTAACTCAAGATGGATGCATTACCCTTTCACTTGGGTTGCTAATGCAAAAGGTGCCGAATTATATCTAAATACCATTCATAGTACAAATTTTGGTAATAAGATGGCATGTTGTTTGTACTTGCTTAATATGACTATATTACCCTTTTGCATGGGTCGTCAATGCAAGATATGAACTTAACTCACACAAAATTGCTCTTAACCTCCATTTATAGTTGAAATTTCAAAATGATCCTCGGCATGTTGCCTATACATGTTCAAGGTGGCTATATCATCCTTTTGCTTAGGTCACCAATCCAGGATGTGGTTTCAAACTTGTACATAATTGTTGGTATCATTGGTTGTGATTATTCACATATGCTTGCACTGGCACAATGTTGTAAGGGGTTGACCTTTCTCAATCCACACTACTCATTTGCATTCTTTCCAAATACATTTTTATAAAGAAAATGCTATTCATTTTTGGTGTTGACTTATCATAGTTGATGTTATTTCTCTGTTCTAAAGTCTCTCAATCCTATCATGTCTTTTGATTTTACATTACCCTTATTGCAATTTTAGTATGCTACTTGGAGCCTTAAAGGATTGTAACACATCACACAAGTAGAGTTTCTTTTCTTTTTTATTTTTTAGAGAAGCATATCTAATTTATTAGCTTGGTGTTTTAGTCTCATAAGGAATCTTGAATTATTGACACCTCTTTGTTGGTTATGTTGTCTAAAGCTTTAGGCATGGCTCTAAGAAGAACTTTTTATATCCTTAAGTACCTTAAACAATGAAATGCAATCTATACTATATTTATTTTAAATGCTCATTGGCACATAATCAAATAAATATGATTATATTAATTGCATTCATGTTATAGTTCAAAAGACAACTATTATTCATAAAAAAAAAAAATCAGTTTGTAGGCAAAAAAGAGGGGAAGCAATAATATTTTGCAATCTTGGTTAAGGAAAATGATGCATTTAGGGGTGAAATGGCTAAAAGATAGTTAGATCAGTGTTGTAGGGATTTGCAAGGATTAATAGTACAACAAATAACTTGGTAAGATCTTAGTTCAAATGCACCCCATTTACAACCCTTACCTATCTTGTTATGTTTTGTATCTTTTATGATCTTATTCATTGTGCTTCATTCTTGGGTCAATGTTAGCTAACTTTACTTTCAACTTAATCTTTTTCTTGAAAACTTACTTTATATCCATAGTTTTGTAACCTCCTTGGATATTAGTAAGCTTTTAAGTATCATTTTTTCAATTGTTTTGATTTTTTAATTTATGACATTTATCAACAGAAGCTCAAATTGCTTTATCAAATAACATAAGTTCATAATATTCAAACACAATAAAATAATCTAAATCTAATCATTATCAACAACATTATTAAAGTTTACCTTATAATCTCACAACTTAACTAATTATTGGCAATTTTTCCATGAATTGTCATTCTCTTAAGGTCCTTGTAAAGTAGGATTTTGAACAATAACTGATGAAACTTACTCATATGCATTAAGAACTATAATTTGAGAAACTTTTTCTTCCAAAATAGTAATGGGATATCTTTAAGAATTGCTTGCTCATCAATGTCAAATTTCCAAGCTCCATTTTTTGCAAAGCTCACATATTTGCTTACAATAATCTTCTTTAACATGAAATTGAACAATTCATATTTGCCTTTCACACAAGCAAGAAGGAATGCCTTTATTCCTCAATCACTTAACTTTGTCCTCATCTTTATTGTAATGTAAGCTTAAGCAATGGATATATACAACTTAAAATACCTTACATTAAGCTTGAAATTGCATAATGCTTCTACAGGGATAACATTCTAGACACTTGTTAGTGAAAACATGTTCAACAAGCAAATCGAATATAAAACAACTTTAGCTTAAAAGGAATTAGGCATACCTTTGACCTTTAACAAACTTTTCACCATATTCATAATAAATATATTTTTTTGTTCAACAACTATAATATGTTGCAAGGTGTAGGAAATTGTAATTTCATGTTTTATTTATACACTTTATAATACTCTTTAAACTCATGAAAGATATACACACCACTACCATTAATTTGCAAAATTTTAATATAATACTTACTTTGTCTTTCAACATAAGTCTTAAACTTCTTATAGTAATGAAACTCTTTAAACTTTCATTGCCAAAAATAAACCTATGTCATTCTAGTAAAATAATCAATAAAGGTAAGAAAATACTTATTTTTTTCCATTTCATAGAATACTCATTGGACCATAGATAATAAAAGGGATGAGCTAAAATGGTTATCTTACATGCCAATTCCTTTATGCCATGAAAGAAAATTTACTTTATTTTCAAAGAATGAAAGCTTTGCAAATCTATTAATGATGATTTATCTTGGTCAAGCCTATCACTATATTTCCTTGTGTGAATAGATTTAAAGTACAAAAATTCATGTGACTAGAATGATGATATCACAATCAAGACTCATCTTTTATAACATATTTAAGAAAAATATTAACATAAGTAGTAATGCCAACTTAAAATATCTGATTTTTTATTTAAGGGAACTTAATAATGAGTATATCACTCTAATTATGTATTGAGAAATAATTATTACATAATTATATATTATGCACTTTTTAAAGTAATTAACTCTAAATGAGTATGTTGTTTTTCATGTCTAGTGTATAGAATACATTTGAGATATATTTATGATCTCTATTCTTCAACTTAATGAGAATTACCCTTTCCATCACTTGAGCATTGCTATCATTAACAACTTGACCTTAAGGTGAATTATCTCATCAAAATCTACAACTAGCTCATTTTTGTTACACATATAATTAGCATATCTTGATTAAGAAATTATTATAATTTGGCATTTTATTAATTGCAGTAAGCATCATGAAGCCTTGATTTTCATTTTATGCATCTTATGTTTTGCATAATAAGTTCTTTAATTATTGTCCTTAGACCTACACTAAATAGCATAATAGTTACAATTGTGGCATAAGTAATACTCAAAATTAAAATTTTCATACTTTTATTTACCACTACCTTGTCTTTGACTGTATGTTTAGTTTAATCTCTTTTGCTTATTGTATTGATTATTTTTATCTTTATAATTATTGTAGTGAACACCTTAGCCACTATTATTATAGCAAGGACCATTATGTCTTTGCTTTCTACTATAAGAGAAACCATGCTTCTAATTTCATTCATCACTTTGCTCATCTTTTATAAGAACCACATTTTTAAGTGTTTGCTTTAGTGACTTCTTAATGTGCCCCTCATTTATGTATTATTCATAAGCTTGCAACATGTTAGATAATATATAAACTAAAATTTTAGACAAATTATGTGTTTTTTATATTACAACCACAATATACTTGTTATCACAATATGAGTGTTAAAAAAAATTTTTAACTTTGATTTAATCATTAAGTTACTTTTTATAAATTTTTATATGATTTGTCAAATCAAGATTTTTATTTATGTAAAATAAAATAATTTTTAAAAATTTTATTTGTAAAATCTCAAATTAATGTTGAAAAATTTAAATATTCATTTTTAAAACTCTATGAACATCTTGTAATAATTTCATCAAGATATCTCGTATTTATATTAATGAAGTTGCTCTTATATTCTTTTAAAATATTCCCTTATTTTCTCCCTAGTAATTATAATAAAACACCATTGTTTCTTTCTTCTTTAACTCTTAATGGACAATTTCTATGCTCTGCTGCATTTGCAATAAGATCTATAACCTCTTTTTTCTTTTTCACAACAATTAATAATTTGTGATAATCAAACAATACTTTTATGTACAAACACAGTTTTTTAATCTAATTTAGGAATTAAAAGTTGAATCGAGCTATTCGTGGTCTTAATCTTAAGTCTTTTTTTTTTTTTTTGTCAATTTCAATTTCTCACACCTTTATTTTTTTTTATGTTTAGTTTTTGATTGATAACATTCTTTTTCCTTTTGCTCGTTTTCCTCTTCTTACCTTTTCATTTTTCTTTTCCTTTTCTCCCTAGGTCACGATTAAAGCCCTTTTATCTACGATTTGCAAATCATCAATGGTTGGCAGAGAAAAGTGAGTGCCAACGACAGAAGAGATAATAGGATGTGTGATGGACATTCCCCTGGAATGAAGTGAGCTTGGACTATTGTTAATTAGAAACAGGGAAAGATGTGGTTGGTGACTTCAACCATTTTTTGGTGAGCTTCAGGTGTGTCACTGGCTAAGGAATGTAGAACAGTGGCTGATGGTGTTACAGCCAACAGTCCTGTGCTACAACGATCACCAACGAATGCATGTGCAGTTTTGGGGCTCGACAGACAATGCTTCGATTTTTTTTATAGATTTATAGTTTCTTTTGGTGACTTTGGGGCACCTGCTGGCCAACAATGGAGAGATCCGACTGCCAACAATCTAGAAAGCGGCTTCTAAAGACAAAAATGGTGACCTACCGCAGCGCGTGATGGTCGGCAATAGTCAAACGATGGCGAGCAGCGGTCCGGTGGTGTATTTGGTGGTGGCTATTGGTAACTTTTGCAGGGCTCTTTTGCCTCCTCTTTTCCCAAATAAAATACTCACTTGATTTTCTGTTATTCAATTTCACTAACCTAAAAAAAAAAAAGAGTAACTTTAATTTTAATATTTTTAATCTTATAAAACTAGAAATAATCATTTGAAAATCTACACACCTAACATAATATTACATATTTATATAATAATAACTATTTTTTTCTACTTAATTACTAAAATCATATTAAATAAGGTTTAAGCAGAGAAAATTTTATTTAAATACTAATTAACGAAGAATTTAAAAGATAATAGGTCTACATGTTCCATTAATATTCCAATCCCATGTAAATGAAGCTCAATTTATCAAATAGTTGCATATGTTTTATACTAGCAGGCATCCCATTTGGAGCAGCACAACCGCCAGTCCCAAATGCTAACCAACCCTCCACCATTGACGTCTGTCGTACAAAAACACTTAGCTCCCGGTGTTGCTGATTGCCAAATGATGGTCAGGTTGCTTGCGTCCGTATTTCTGAAAAAGGGAAAGCAGAACTGTGAATCACTTGCTCTCGAGGTAACTGCCGACTTGTCCAATTTGACATCAATGGAGTTCGCAAAATGTAGCACCGTATTCGGAGCTGTCCAATTATAGTAATCTTGAAGGTTATAGCATGTTTATAGTGGGGGAGATGGAGGAGCAGGGGGGCATTGCGACATCAATAACTGAAACGCAGAGCGAAGTGCTACATTGACCGATGGAGGAAGGCGAGTAATGACGGTACCCGACTCACTTGGACTTCGTTCGATAACGAGGTAAGGGTGTCGTTTGCAAAGTGCCCGTTGGAGTAAGACCCGTCTTTGTAATGGACAGAAGAGGCCCAATCAGGAGATGCAGGTGGCATTCGAAAATGTTCGGGATGAGGAAGGATCGAAGCTGGGGACATGGGAATTGCATCCAGCGGAACACGGTTGGCACTGTAGCCAGGTGATGTCATTGCCCGTGTCAAAAAGCAACGAAAGGTTACGTATAGGGGTGCCAATTGCAATCGTAACAACGAAATTGTCATCGGCTGCAGAGGTTACAGGCAGCCAAATACCTTCTCCCGTCTTCGTCAGTGCCATACACTTCTGCCCTGGTGAAACTCAATGAGCCAACACTTCTTTGGTCTTGGAGAAGAATCTGCCCGATTTCTCCATCGCAATCGGAGAAAAGGGTCCTTGTTTTTGAAATTGCTGGTCACCATCTGCAAAGATGTAACAGTCAACAATACACTATACTCGCAACCTTTACGGATATTGAAGTGTTCCCTTAACTCTATGTTTTATGTACATACATACACCTCAAACTTTATATTACGTCAATATTTCCGTTACAAGTTAAAAACAAATTAAAAAATATAGCACAAAGTGAAAAAAAAAAAAATAGAAAAATAGAAAAGCCTTTAGTAAATAGGTCCATATGAATAACTAATGCATTTTTATTTCAAAATTTAATATTCAAAATTATAGAAATTCGTTGAGGAAAAACAAAATTCAGAAAAGGAAAACTGTTTTGTTTTTCTCTTGTAGAGTTAAACACCCTAAAAAGATGGACATTTAAATTACTGGAAGAGAATTTATGTGAGTCATATCTCCTCAACAACTATAGAAACACGCAGAAAAATAAAAAATATATATATAAATTAAACACTTGCACTTGACAATTTGAAGTATAATTTATTAACTTCTCTCCAAAGAAAAGGCAACGGCAGAAATGCCAGTAAATGAGCATTTGTCTCCTAAAGAAGTTCAAACGGGCATTATGGTTAAAATAGATAGATTAATAAGCAATAACGGTGGGAATGAATGAATCAAGAAACCAGAAAGAAAGTGATACCATGGGCGGAAGAGAAGAAGGTGGATGCTGCAGAAGCTGGTGACTCCATTTTCGCCACATGTTGAACCTTTGCTGCCGCTCTAGCTGCACAAACATTGAGATGAGAAGACAGAAACAGGATAGAGTATCAAAAGAAGGTGCAGTGAGTGGCCTCTTGTTCATAGGAATCAGCCATACGATCAATACAGGAGAAAGCAATTATAATTAATTCCCAGCTACTTTCTATTGCTTGCTTGCATATTGCAACTATATATATATATACACACACACCACTTTATCTTGTGAATTTTGCAAATATGCACAGAAGAATGAAAGCTTATAGAGTTTAAGTTGTCAGTTCCATTTGGGCTTAAGACGCCAAAGACTCTGACGTATTGACGCAATGCATGCATTTGCTGGCATTTGCAGTCTCCTCTTGACGAGTCTTCTGCTCTTGTTCTTGTTCGTATGACAGGACCCTTTTATGTTGCGGACGCCGTGTCGACTACGGTAAGATTGCTGCGATGCTAGCCTTTATTGTCGGAAATTGAATTCTGCGATGTTACTCTTGATTGTCGGAAATTAAATTCTGCAAAACTTCATCTCCTTTTAGTAATCCAGTTTTTTCTTTTTTTTTAAGTTATGTTTTATTATTAATAGCCAATATAACTTCAAATGAGTTACACTTTCTAAGAAAAATAAAAACTTATATTTTTGCTGAAATGTATAACAAATTATATAATTTCTGATTAAAAATTATTGTATTTGTTTTTTTATTTATGTAATTATTTTATTTTTAATAAAAAAATGCTTGATGTACACAAAAAAAATTATATATACAATTGAAACTTATTATTAAATTAATGAAAAATTACAATAGTAACGCAAAAAATAAGTTAAAGAAAAAAGAGAACAATAAAAAAATTTTATTCATTTATTTATAAGATTTGTTAATTTATTAACTTTTTTTTAAGAGTATAACAAATATAATTTTTTGAAATATAACAATTTTGGGTCTTTTAGAAAGCCGCCGCCGCATCAATTATCGAACCGTTTCTTCGCTATATGCCTACAAGTCAAAAAGACAAATGTTAGTCAAGACATATATATATATGTATATCAGTTATAAGCTGGAATTGAACCAAGAGAAGCTCCACGCTAGATGCAATGGATTTGTTGAATTTTTGCCACTCGAGAAACATCATTGTGGTAATTTGGGTTGCCTTTTTTGGGTTAATATTGTTTGTGATATACAACCATAAGTATTTATTTCGATCATTCAATTTTAACTTAAATGATTACATGATAAGTATTATATGGATAATCAATTCTTGTTTAAATTAGATTATTATTATTATTTTGTACATTATAATTAAAAAAAAATTAATTTATAAATTAATTTAAATTTTGTGTGTTTTTATAAATTTAATATGATTTTTAAAAAATAATAATTTAGATTTAAAAAAACTTGTAACAAATTTAAATCATTGTTAATCTATTATAATAAATTTTATTAAAATGTATAAATAATACACTTGTATGTAAAAAAAATTAATCATATCATATATCATATATCATTTAATTTCAAATTAATAAAAAATAAAAATATAATTAAATAAAAAATACAAAAGAAATAACAATCTCTCTTCTTTCATTCTCCTCGCTTCTTTCTTCTCTTTTATCACCTTTTTCTTTTTTGTTACTCTTTTTTCATTTTAAAGTCTCCCTCCCATTTCTCTCCTCGTTGCCCCCTCTTCATAAACCTGATGCCTTTTTACTATAAAGTGTCTTTGATTCTGATAGGAGCTAGGCTTATAAAGAGGGAAGCAAATAAGAAGGCTAAAGAAGAAAGAATTAGAAAAGAAAACAAAGTAGAACAGAGTAACGAGAAGGAGAGAGAGAGAAAGGATTTATTATTAATGTCAATCAAATTTACAATTTTCATAACCTCTTTATGACCTTTTCCTAACTATTATATATTACCTTACACTTTTATAACTTACTCAACAAACTTCAAAACAACTAACCATAACCATTTCCCTTATTTATGACTCTTATTCTTTATGGATCTGATACTTAGGCCTTCTCTTAGTTTAGGTCCTAACATGTTCCCACACTCACCAAATCCTTATCCTCAAGGATTAACATAGAAATCACAAAATCTAAAAATTGGGATTACATGAAGGAGATGTCCTTTTGAGTTGTTTTCTTAAGTGTTATGTTTGCCAACTTAAGTCCCTATTACATTCCTTTTCTTAACCATTTGATGTTGAAGGACCACTAGTAACTTTACCTTGAATGGCCCATTATCCCTTATCATTGGTAGCTTGGGTGAAATAAATGCAAGAGGGCTAATGAATTTTTTTAACAATGAGACATAAAAAACCAAATGCACAACATTATTAATTGGAAGTTGAGTTTGTAAGCAACATAACTAATCTTTTCAATCACTTAAAACGGTTTGTAGTATTTTGAGGTCAATTTTAAATTACTCTTAACAACTATTGTAGTTTGTCAATATAGTTAGAGTTTCAAAAAAACTCAATCTCCCACTTTAAATTACCTTTTAGTCCTCTTGTGGTCAACATAAAATTTCATTTGTTGTTGTGACTGCTACAATTTCTCCCTCAACAAAGAAGATAATACCTATTACTCCTGTGAAAACTTAACTAGCATTGTAACTTTTATGCCATTAGCAAGGAACATAGCCAACTAAGGTGGCAACCATCCATATAAGGCTTCAAATGGTGTTATCTCGATAATAGTATGGTAAGTAGTGTTGTACGACCATTCCACCAATGGTAACCACTTAAACTACTGTTTAGGTTATACGAAACACATACAACAGAGGTAACTTTCAAGGCATCTATTCAATCACTTCATTTGATCATCTTTTTATGGATGATAAGCTGAGCTCCATTATAGCATTGTGCTTTCTAATTTAAAGAGCTCTTCCCAAAACTAACTACAAAAGATTCTGTCTCGATTTGAAATGATTGTTTGTGATATCCTGTGTAACCTAAATATATGTTTAAAGAACAACTTTACAAGAACTAACATTGTAACTAGATGGCAAAGATTAGTGAAGTGTGCTGCCTTCGTGAAATGATCCACCACCACTCAAATGATGCTTTTCCCTTCAAATAGAGACAACCCTACAACAAAATTCATAGAACCAATAATGGTTGCAAGAGGCTTGGACTAAGCATGGTCTTTGATTTGTAATATTGACAAATTTCACACTCCTAAACCCATTAGTGTATCATTTTCTTTATGCCTAGCAAATAAAAGAACTATTCAAGTCTTTCATGAGTGGCTTTGATTCATGAATGTCCACTAATAGAAAAATCATTCATTGTCTTAATAAGTTGTTTCTTAACTCTTCATTACTACTAGTGTAAATTTGTGATTTGCATCTTAAGATTCCTTGCCCAAAGTTGAACTTAAAATTTGTGGATTGTTTTGTGATAGTATAAATCAATTTGAGAACTAGTTTATCTCCTAAATAGTTGGCTTATATCTCTTTCATGCAAGTTGGCACCTCCCTAGAAATAACATAGCATTGATTCTCCCCTTACTATGAGAAGGCATCACTAGCCTTATTCTTTATTCCTTTTATATACCAAATGTCGTAATCCAACCCCAACAACTGTAATTCCTTTTTGTTGGATGTAAGTGTAGCATTTTTGCTAAAAATATGTTATATACTCTTATGATATGTATTTATTAAGAATTTCCTACTCTCTAAATAATGGTGCCACTTTATTACTACCATAACTATTGCCAAAAACTCATTTTTCTCATTAAATAGTTTACTCAAATAAGCAATTGGGTATCTAGTTTGCATCAATATAACGACCATATCCCTTTCACACACATTAACCTCCAAAACAAAAGACTTGTTAAAGTTTGGCAAAACTAGCACAAGGGCTTAACTCATCATTGTCTTAAGCTTTTCAAAAGCTTCTTAAATTTGTTCATTCTAATAGAAATTGTTTGTTTATAGCAACAATGTTAAGGGTTGACTAATTACAATGACTAATTACATTGTAATGTTTGATGAATTTGTGGTAATATTTAGTCATCCTAAGAAGCCCACATAAGTTTTTCACCATTGTTAGAATGGGCTAATTCTTCATTGCTTCAATTTTGGATTCATCCATAACCACCCCACTTTTTGTAATCACTTACCCAAGGTATTTAATCTAATCTTGACCAAAGGAGCATTTAGTTAGCTTTGTAAACACCTTATTTTCCCCAAATAGCTACAACACTTGCCAAAGTTGCTATCAGTGTTCTTGCTAGTTAGAGCTATACACCAAGATGTTGTCTAAGAAGACTAAGACAAATTTTTGTACATATGAAGTAAAAATTTGATTCATTAGAGATTGGAAGGCGGCCAGCAATTTAGTTAAGTCAAATGGCATTACCTTAGATTCATAATGGTTGTGATGTATCTAGAAAGTCGTCTCAGTGATGTTGCCTTCACAAACATGGATTTGATGGTAACTCAAATAGAGATCTAACTTTGAGAAGAGACATGCTCCCTATAATTCATCAAGGAGATTATTGACAATGGGGATCAAAAATTTATCATCCACTATGATTACATTTAATAGTTGGTAATTGATGCAAAACCTCCACATTCCTTCTTTTTTCTTCACAAGAGCACCAAAGACACAAAGGGATTTATGCTATTGCGAATCATCTCAACATTCAACATTTATTAAACTTGCTTCTCAATTTCCACCTTCAAGTAATTGAGATAATGGTATGGTCATACATTTACCAACTATACTCTAACCATCAGTGAGATATAGTGGTAGTGTGGTTAAGTTAAAGGTAAACCTTTGGGCGCTTCAAACATGTCTTTATACTCTTAGACCAATTTTCATAAAGCGTCTAACACTATTAAGCTTGATCCAATTGTAATTACCATGCATAAATGGATCTTAAAATTGGGCCTTGATTTCTTCAGTAACTTACAAAATTTTTTTTTCTTTAAAATTGCTCTCAGGCCTAAATTCTAAGCTTATCCCTTTAACTTAATGGTCTATCAGTCCCTCTCAAATGATATCTTCATCTCCTTTAAGTACAATCTTAATTAATCCACCTTAAGAACCACACTACAGGTCCCTAATGGAAAAACCCTCATCTTCATGCTAAACACATAGCATTGCATCTTCCATACAAATGTTAAACATTTAGCCAAGTAGGTAATCTACTCTCTATTCACCATAATAACTACCATTAGTGTTGTTATTTGTAACTCACATTGCAACTCCAAAGCTATTGTCAAGTTTAAAAAACTATGAGTACTATCTATATCAATAAGTACCACCAATTGTCGGTGACCAACATAACCCAATAATTTCAAAATACTATTGCTCGAGCTCCCTATTATGATATTCATTGAAATTTCCCTAGTCATGTTTGTAATCTCCTCCTTGATTAACCTTTTTCCCTTTACAACTTCACCTCATTCCCTTCATCCTTTCCTTCAATTAGATGTAATTCTTTGTTTGAGCATTGGTGGCCCGATATATATTTCTCTCCACATCAAAAACAGTTCCTAGATTTCTTGATTTCCTCCCAAGTCTTCTTGTCCAGTAACAATGTTGTTTAGGTCATGCTAAGAATGGGTTTAATGGTTATTGTACCACTTATTCTCACTATTGCATTGGATTTATTTCCTTTATTCTTTTTGTTTAAGGCTCTGATCATTGCTTTATGCAATAGGGCTAATTTGATAACTTGTTCAAGTGAATTTGGCTTAAGTATTTTCATAACAAGTTTTATTTCCTCATTGAGTTAACTTATAAAGCTAGACACAAAGAAGGAATCATTAAGCATTGGATTGTTAGCGAACATTAGTCAACATAACTCCTCAAATTGCTCCCAATAGCTCCTTATTGTATTAACTTACCACAACTTGTAAAACTCTTCCACTACATTTGCTAAGGATAGATTATCAAAATGTCAACATGCATCGTACTCAAATTGATCAAAGTCATCATAAGATTCACCATAATCCAACATTTATACCACACATCTACTTTTCTATCAAGATACAAGGACATTATTTCCACCTTGGACTCCTTAATGATCTTGTACATTTGGAAATATTGAATGCATTTTTGCAACCAACATCATGGGTTCTCACTATTAAAGACTTGTAGTTTGATCCTTAATGGTTTTAAAGGTGGTTTGTTGCAAAATGTGGATTGTTGACTATTAACTTGACTTTCTCCATAATACAAGGATTGAAATTTTAAAGATGGTATAATCCTTTAGGTAGAGGTCATTATCAACACCTCTATCACAACCCCTTTCTCCTTCAACAAGAGAGGCACTTTAGGTCACAAGATTTCCATTATTTGTTTGAAGGAAGCTTGTATTTTTGTTCTAAAAGTGTCCAACATCTACATTTAGGTTGGAATAGCTTTTAGCAATTACAACTTATCCATAACCATCTAAAGTTGCTACTCATGTTAGCAAACTTGCTCATCAAGTGTTTTCAAGTAAGTGTCATTAGCCATTGTTGTGTTACGTTCCTTAGTTAATGTTGTCTTTTCAAGAATTAGTGCTCTAATACCAAATGATAAGAGCTAAGCTTAAAGAGAGGGAAGTAGGTAAGAAGGCTAAAGAAGAAAGAGAATTAAAAATGAAAATAGAGTAAAATATAGTAACAAGAAGGAGAGAAAGAAAAAGGATATGTTATTAATTTCAAATAGATTTACAATTTTCATAACCTCTTTGTGACCCTTTCCTAGTTATTATATACTATTTCACACTTCTAAAACTTACTCAGCATACTCCAAAACAACTAACCATAACAATTTCTATTATTTACAACTTTTATGTTTTATGGACTAATATTTGGGTCTTCTTCTAGCTTAAGTTCTAATAGTTTCTTTTACCTCTCTATCTTTTTTTTAAAAAATTTTAATAATTATTTTGAATTATCTAAATGTTTTGTGTGATTGTAGAAATGCAAATAAGTAAAGTAAAGAGGTATCTACCTCTACTAATTTGGAAAATCTTTACAAAATTTTAGCCATTGACATGGATTTTTTTCACCAAAAAAAAAGGGTACACTTTTTCCAAGTATCTAATTCTAAAACAATTAAAAGAAAAAAAATAGCATAATCAATTTAGAAAATTAAGCTTAAAACCTAAAATGTAAATAGGTCTATTTATGGGTATAATCCTTATGTTTGAACAACTCCATGGATTATAGCCATCATGAAACAATAAGGAGGATAAATGGAGGAAACAAAAAAGCAAATTAAATGATGGGTGGAGAACCAATTCCAAATTTGGAAATCAATGGAGAATGCAAAAATTAAGAGGAAAAATAAGAACAGAGTAAATGAATTATAAAGAGAAGAGAGACAACAAAATTAGAATTAATTTTTAAATGTGTCTACATAATTAACATCATAATTCCAATCATAAACCTAACAACAAGTTTAACAATTATATTGAAAAATAATTGCTTTTATGAACTACTTGAAATTGACATTTTAATTGCTCTAACAAGCCTACTGGCCAACTTCCATTCATCTTTTCCAATTATCCATGTGTGTAGTCCAGTTGGTACTTTTTTTTGTAACAAATTCTCCCTATTTAAGACCCTTGCTTAAACCTCTGATAGTTAAAGTCTAATTAACTAAAAAATCATTGTCTTTCTAATAACTATTATTATTCTTAGATAGTCCATCCTTGATAAAAGAGTATATTGGGTAGAACTTCTATAATCTTTTATAACATATACAAATGTTGAACTCTTCAAAGAAAAAAGAAAAAAACTATGGTAATTTAATTAAAATTTGCTTAACAATATGCTAATTTAATGGTAATTAACTAAAATTAACCTAACAATCTTTTAAATTAAGGTAAAGATACACATTAAATATTATAAGATAAATATAGAAGATTCTAACACATCTCCCTTAAGTTGAAGCATGGATGTTGCTAATGTCCAACTTGCCAAGTAAATGTTGAAAAGGTGCCTTGTCAAGAGTTTTGATGAATAAATCAACAACTTGGTTATATGAACAAACATGGGAAGTGCACAAATCTTTGTTAAGGAGCCAATCACGCATAAAGTCACAGTCTATCTTAATGTGCTTGGTGCATTCGTGAAAGATTGGATTAGTAGCAATGTAAAGAGCTACTTGGTTGTTATAATAAAAAGTCATTGATGTGGATATAGTCATGTGTAAATCAAGTAAAAGAGATTGAGACCATAATAATGTACTTGTGGCATTCACCATAACTTAGTACTCAACTTTAGTTGAAAATCTAGAAATAATTTGTTGTTTCTTTGATTTTCAAGTGATAGGACTATCTCCAAGAAAAACAACATACCTTGTAGTAAATCATCATATTGTAGGGCAACTGATCTAATCTAAATCACTACATGCAAATAATTCAAGATAGCTAAACGATAAAAGAAAAATATCTTGTCTTGGAGAACCTTTCACATATCTAAGAACACAAAGGGTTGTATTCATGGGTGGAATCTAAGGACACAACATGAATTGACTAAACACTTGTACAAGATATGTAATGTTTATTTGAATGATAGTTAAATAAAGTAGTCTACCAATAAGGTGGTGGTATTGACTTAGATCCTTTATTAGTTCTCCTAAATCTCCATTTAATCCATGTTTTAAATCCATTAGAAAAGAAATTGGTCAACCGCAACAAACCAGCTTCTTTTAACAAATTTAGAGCATATTTTCGTTTATTCAAAACAATACCCTTTTTGTTATAGGTCACCTCAATACCAAGAAAATATTTAAAATGACTAAGATCTTTGACGCAAAATATGATGTGAAGATATTGCTTAAAGTGATCAATGAGGTTAGAATCATTCTCTACAATAACCAACATCATCAACACAAACAAAAATAAATGTGAAAGAATTTTTATGCACATGAGTAAAAAGGAAAATGTTAGTTGCTAACTATCAAAAGCCAAGATCATGGAGACTATATGTAAACTTTTGATACCAATTCCTTGAAGCTTGTTTGAGCCCATAAAAGGACTTTTGTAATCAACACACTTTGTTATCACTTAGTCTAACAAAGCCTTAAGGCATTTAAAGTAGTTTACCAATAAGGTGGTGGTATTGACTTGGATCCTTTATTAGTTCTCCTAAATCTCCATTTAATCCATGTTTTAAATCCATTAGAAAAGAAATTGGTCAACCGCAACAAACCAGCTTCCTTTAACAAATTTAGAGCATATTTTCGTTTGTTCAAAACAATACCCTATTCGTTATAGGTCACCTCAATACCAAGAAAATATTTAAAATGACTAAGATTTTTGATGCAAAATATGATGTGAAGATATTGCTTAAAGTGATCAATGAGGTTAGAATCATTCCCTACAATAACCAACATCATCAACACAAACAAAAATAAATGTGAAAGAATTTTTATGCACATGAGTAAAAAGGAAAATGTTAGTTGCTAACTATCAAAAGCCAAGATCATGGAGACTATATGTAAACTTTTGATACCAATTCCTTGAAGCTTGTTTGAGCCCATAAAAGGACTTTTGTAAACAACACACTTTGTTATCACCTAGTTTAACAAAGCCTTAAGGCATTTTCATGTCCACTTTTTCAATGAAATCTTCATGCAAAAAGGCAATATTTACATCTAACTAATGTATATGCCAATGTTGAACAACAACTACTAATAATAGGCATCTTAAATTGGTAATCTTTGCCACTAATGCAAAAGTATTATGATAATCTATGTCTTCCACTTATGTAAAACCTTTGGCTATTAATTGTACCTTAAAGCATTTAATAAAACCATTAAACTTTTGCTTTATTTTACAGACCCACTTAGAATCAATATTGTGCTTACCTTATGAGAGGTTCTCTAAAGTCCAAGGGTGATAGAGTTCTAATGAATCAATTTCTTGTTGCATGGCATGTTTCCACCTAAGATCCTATACAACTTGATAATAATTCTTAGGTTCATTGAGAGAGGATATGGATGCAAGAAAAACTTAGTGAGTTAGTGTAATTCATCAATAATTCAAATTATGAAACAAAAGGCAAAACTTACTCAACCCAAATTCACCATTAGTGTGGTACCTTGAGATGGAACCAAAGATGGTAATATACTTAAAACTTTTCAACTTATGAGATACGTTCTTAATACATTTTAGGGTTGGTGAAGATGTTATTTTTATGTGATTTGGTGTTAAGTTGTGGTTGGCTAAAAATTTTGATGAATTGGTTATCATTTTTGTATTGAGGCTAATGATTGCTAATGGGCTAGTTTGGTCATGATATATTAAGCTCATTTGAGTGGACTAGATTGGTGAATCTTCAATAGATGGGCTATATTTAATAAGTGGGTTGTTATCAATCATGTTAAAGCGTGCAGCTTGGTTCTCATCATAAGGTGTAGATATTATATTTATTTTAGAAAAAAATATTTTCTCATAAAATACAACATCTTTTGAGACAAATATCTTCATCTTTTTCAAGTCTTATATCTTATATCCTTTTTTACCATATGGATACCTAAGGAAAACACAACGGTGTGTTTTTGTAGAAAACTTATCTCTCAATTTATCATGGTTGTGAGTATAGCAAATGGATACAAAAACTTTTAATTTATCATAATTAAGTGGCTTCTTGAAAAAACCTTTATAGAAGCTTTTGTTTCCAAGGATTGGTATGATTATAAGGTTTATAAGATATATGGCAATTAAAGCACATTCTCCCTAAAATTTCAAGTGTAAGTTTGCCTAAAAATGTAAGGCTTAAGCAACCTCTAAAATGTGTCGTTGTTTACACTCGACCCTCCCATTATGTTGTGGTATATCTATGTAACTTATTTGATGGTCAATGCTATATGCAACTATAAATTTTTTTATGGTGAGAAATTTAAGACCATTGTCACTTTTTAAAGCCTTAACATTGGCTTTAAATTGTGTTTATACAAAATGGTAAAACATGATAAGTTAATGACAAGTTTCACTCATTACCAAATAAAGAAGTTATGACAACAATTTCTTGATAATGGTTATAAACCGTTGCGTAAAATCTCTAAAACAGTGTTAATGACTGTTACGTAAAATTATTGTTGCAATAAGTGACTTTTGGCAACGATTATAGGGCAATAGTTAAAACCTATTATTTTTTCTACAGAAAGGTGGAGATGATAAATGTTTAGACAACGATTAATAATTGTTGTCTATATTTTTTTGTAAGGCAACGGTTTAAAACTACTACGTTAACCACTTAATTGAAAAAAAAAAAAAAGATGTCAAAGACAATGGTTATAAACTACTACCTAATGTTTTTTCTTAAAATAATAAAATAAGATTACAATTAGAAAGTGTTACATATTTAATAAGCTTAAAACCGTAATTTTGAAATATTGCCTAATATTTTTTTTTTTAAAAAAAAAAGAGGGTCTAAAGCAATGATTCTAAGACGTTGTCTATTTTTATAGAAGTAAGGCAACAATTTTGAACCATTGGCTAAGTATATGGGCTTAAAATAACAGTTTAAAATCGTTACCCACATGTAAAGGGCTTAAGGCAGCAGACTAAAACCACTACCTAAGTTTAAGGGAAAAAGATAATAGTTTACAATTGTTACCTTTTTATTTTGAAAAATATATATGACAACAGTTTAAAATTGCTGCATCTTTTAGAAATTAAATTTTAGTTATTTAAATTTTAAATTTTAATTATTGAGGTTTTAAAGTTGTTAAGATTTTAATTCCATTAGGTTTCTTATCTTTACAAGTTTAGGTTATTTGACTTTTTCAATTAATAAAGATTGTGCCATTTTATGGGTATCACCTAAATACAGGGCTTCTGTCAGTCTAGTTTTGGAATGAACTCTTAAGCGATGTTGGCCACAGAATCGATTTCTAAGCTGGTCCCCTTTAAGAAAGCAATAGGATCAGTTATGGAATAACACATAACATTGTTAGCAATTTTATGCTCTTTTTATGATTGTCACCCGAATTTGACTAGGTGGACCACCATTCCAATCACATAACCAATCTTAAAAGCTAATCCGCTTTAGGAAAGCAACGATTTTTTGAAATTAGAGACATTTCTATAAGTTTAAAGGGTTAAAGCAGCGGTTTAAACCAATACTGTAGTATAAGAGGTTAAGGCAATGATTATAAATCGCTACCTTAGTATAAGGGGCTAAGTTAACAACTTTCAAACCACTACCATAGACCCTTTTAAAATAAAACAACGATGTTTTATTACCTCTCCCTTGTTTCAATGGAATAAACTTCTCCTTGTTAGGGTTAGGAAAAAGATTACATCACTCTTTCTCTTTGTCTACTCCCCAATTGTCACTGGGTTAGCGAGAGCAGACTCCCTTTTGTTGTCTTTTAACAGTATTAAAACAGCTACAATCAATTGGTATAATGTTATCCCTTTTTTTTTTCATCTGATGTGTACTCATGTTAAATTTTTGGGGCTTTGTCTATGTACTTTTCCATCATTGTTGCCCCCATCGAGTTCACTCAATAAGGCTTTCGTGGATCTACTATCTCATGCCTTTCTTTGCTACACATTGTTTCTATTTTTATTGTGTCCAATTTATTTATACTATCTTAGGCCCTGCACTTTCTACCGCTGCCAATGCAAAGACTATGACTTTTTGATTCACATAGCCAAGCAGCAAACCCAGGAGCACAATAAGTTTCTTCTCACTAAGGTTAAGCTCTCTGCCAACCCTTCAATTTTCATTTCCTCCTCCGACAACGGTGATAGCAATGATCTTGTCCAATTAGTTGTGTCCAATTTGTTTCTGTTATCTCAAGCCCTACACTTTCTACTACTGCCTATGCAGAGACTATGAGGTTCTCATGCACACGACCAACCAGCATGCCCAGAAGCACAATAGGTTTCTTCTCCCTAAGGTTAAGCTCTCTACCACCCCTTCACTTTTAGTTTCCTCCTCCGACGGCTACGATGGCGGTGATCTTGCCCTTGATTTTAAGGCTCAATAATAGCCACCGTTGATCAAGAAACAACTTGCGAAGATCACTCCATCGAAATCTAATACTCTGACTTCATCAATTTTTAAGAATTTGTCTTCAAACAAGAAGGTAAACCAAGGTCAAGGAGATATTAATCCGACAACATAGGAAGAGATTGGTTCCACAAACAATATATTTAAGTACTTGATAGAAACGCTACCAGGTTGGCACGTGGAAGACTTCCTTGATTCCACCTTTGTGCCCTTCATTTTCAACAAGGTTTGCATTTTGTTTCCGTTTTCCATTCGTTTGCTCATACCTTACTGTCCATAAAACCCAATTTACTTATCTTTCTGTGGGATCCTTGGATTTTTTTTTTCAGCAAGTCCTTGCACTAAAGAGTATAAGAATTAGTCTAATAGTTCATGAGTTCTTGAAAAATTTAATAAAAATATTTTATATGGATGATATTTTATTGACAAACTATGATGTCAATGGAAAATAGTATAAAATGAGATATTGCTCCATCTTTATTTGCTTGATTTAAAAAATTTATTTTTTCCATGTTTTGCAACTTTGGCTGCTGAAGTTGCAATTGCATTAGAATTTTCCAGTTACAACAAAATTCAAGCTAAGGTTGTGTAAAGTCCAAGCCAGGTATTGAATTTATTTTTGTTTCAAAAAATTTATACTTTTGAACAATAAAGTTAAGAGTTTGTCAAAATAATCTAGCAAGCTACTATTATGGCAACACTTTCATATTTTCTTATGTACTAAAAATATCCATAAAATAAAAAAGGTCTACCTTTTATGTTAAAAAAAAAAACACTTTTTATTGTGTAACATACATTAATTAGGTCTTCTAACTGACTTAAAATATACTTTTAATATACTATAAAGAGAGAACAATTGAAGCTAAAACAAGATCATTATTTGCCCTTTGTCATTTTTTTTTTCTTTTTTCACTTACTTTTACTATCTTTTATTATGATGTTTGATTGAAGATTGTTTGATTGACATAAAAGATAAAAGATGGATGAATTTTGGTAGATTGAGTAATGAATACTTATCTAGGGTTGAAGTTTTCTTAAATAAAACTTTTGTTACATCTATTGAAAGAGATGAGATATCTTGCATTTGTAGAAAATGTTGTTGTCATTATTGGCACACTAGAGCTGTGGTTTATGAATATTTAGTCATTTAGGGGTTTATGCAAGATTATAAGATATGGATTTTCCATGGTGAAGGGCCACAATCAAGTAAGATGACAAATGATGCAAAAATTGAAGTTAATAAAGTACATCCACATGCATTTGTCTAAATTAAAAGAGTTTTGCTAAGATTTGAGAACAATTAGTACATAAATCACAAATAGAACACTAATATATTTAATTGTTATGTGTGATGCTTTAATATTATGGTTCATATGCTTTAATAAACTTTTTGTATTAGAAAGCTAAAATCCTAGTAAAACCTCCCTATCTTGACTTGACATATTTAAGACTACTCACAAAAGATGATCTGATCAACAATATAAGTTATCTACTGAAGCACCTGAGCAAATTGTAAGTATTTCCTTTTGTTTTTCCTTTCTTTTTACTTATATGACTTGAGGTTTTATTGTATTTTTTCACTTGTAACTTGAGGTGCTTTGGATCCAAAATCGAATTAAGGAGCTTCAAACTCAACAGGAAGAAACAAGTAGCTAAAGTCCTATAAATGTCTTCATTGCAGTTATGGGGGACGAGCATTCTGGGAGAGTGAAGCTATATGGGAGAGGTGTGAACCATAATACTTTGAAAGGAAAATTAGTTGTTGGAGATGCTATCAAAGTTTGATCAGACTTCATGCAGTCTATTAGAGAGGATGTGGAAGTTAAGATGCAAAAGAAGTTTGAAGCACAAACACAAGAGTTGTAAAAGATGATGGAATAACAAATTATAACAATAACACACCATTTCTATGCAATGTTCCAAAATTTTCAGCAACAAAATCCTAAACTAAACATTAATATTGAGATGCCTCCCTTAAACATAGTAATAGCTCTTTCACCAGATGATGCATTCAGTGTTTTCGAGTAAGAGTTATAGCAAAGACCCCATTTATCCTTATGAGGCACATACAGTCCATGCATAACGATATTCCTTATCTTTTCTTCTTAATCTTATTCTTTTTTAATGTGTAATTTATTTCTTCTTTTTACTTATTTGTAGTTTGTTATTTTATTTTAAATGTTTATAAGTTTAGATCAAAAGTTATATTCATCTTTTGGTAAGACAATGCTCCCCTTTCAGGCTGAGGACATTGAGAAGACCTTTAAAGATAAATTAAAGAGGAGATATTTAAGGTTTGTGGACTTTTATAGGTGTTACTGTGATTTGTTAATGCATATGTTATAGTTATATATAAATTTAGGACCTATTTAGTAAAAAAATTTAGAAACATTTGACATGATTGTGTAGTGAATTGCCAAATTATTCTTGATTGCAAGTGATATATGTATTTGGTATTTTAGAAGAGTATACCTTACCTATTTGATGTCATGCTTCTTAGTAGATGTAGTCATTATACTAATGATTACATGTTGCCTTTAAAGTTCAATTTTATTTTAAAATGTATTCAATGTGAAAAAAATATGTTTTTCAAGTACAATTTTATATTTTTTCAATATTTGTAATTTTATTTAAATAATTATCACTAATTTAATAGTTTTAAAATATCGAATTAGTTAAAAAATTAATACTTATTCACTCAAAAAAAATCACTATCTATTTGTATAAAAAAAAGAAGTCATAAAACATCATTACCTATTTTAAAAATATCATTGTCTATTTTAAAAAAATCGTTGTATATTTTCAAAAAACTATTTTTTATTTTCAAAAAAATCACTGCATATTTGCTTAAAAATTGTTGTCTATTCTTTTAAAAAAATCACTATTTATTTTCTAAAAAATCATTGCATATTCAATATAAAAAATCATTACATATTCTAAAAAAATTACTACCTATTTTCTAAAAATCTGTTACTTATTCTTTTAAAAAAATTGTTGTCTATTATCTAAAAAATTGTTGCCTATTCAACATAAAAGATTGCTACCTATTCTAAAAAAAATTGTTTCCTATTCTTAAAAAAAAAAAAAAAATCTGCTGCATATATTCATAAAATCACTGTCTATTTTTTTAAAAAAGTC
This sequence comes from Rhizophora mangle, assembly GCA_037832345.1. Classification (NCBI taxonomy): domain Eukaryota; kingdom Viridiplantae; phylum Streptophyta; class Magnoliopsida; order Malpighiales; family Rhizophoraceae; genus Rhizophora; species Rhizophora mangle. Next base: position 3,855,927 of record JBAPLJ010000181.1, on the reverse strand, counting down.
ATTGTCTATTTTTAAATAAACTATTACTTATTTTTAAAATATTGTTAGTTATTCTTTTAAAAAAATTGTTACCTATTTTTAAAAAATAGCTGCTTAAGCCATCTTTAGGTAGCAATTTTATATATGCTACTATAAGTAGAAAAGATTGCTACTTTAGATCTATTGCAATGCTCGCAAATCTAGCAGCCTAAAAACGGTTGCATTAGACTTTAGGCAACGATTTTTAAATTAAAGGCAGCGGTTTTGAACCGTTTCATATTGATAATGACTCTTATTTTTCATAAAAATAATCTAAATGCATCTTAAATAATCATTTATTATTGTCTAATAATAATGGGCTACACTTAGGGTAAGAATAGAATAAGGTCCCTAAATATCCATATGAATAAGATCAAAACTAGATGCATAATGTGTATTGCTAACTGGAAAAGAAGAATAAGTTTGTTTTACCTTATGGCAAGCATCACAACATTTGTTAATTTATTCAAAAAAAGGAATATTATGCAACAAATGAAATTTGTTATTAAGTAGATGGCCAAGATGCATATGCCATAAACTTAAATCTTTTTGAGAAATACTTTGACTTGCCATTGTCAAGCTTCTTTCTAATTGGTAAACCCCATCTCTAAGCTTTTCCTATTCAATTGGCGTCTTCATATGCAGGTCTTGAAAAATACAATATTTAGGAAAATAAAAAAAGTGATTGTCCCTCTACCATGTTCCCTTCCAATTCCTTTGTAACCTAAATTTGCAACAAATGCAGCACCTTTTATTATCAAGTTAGACATTTTTTTGACTATGCAAAGTTATTGCTCCTCTCATGGAGTAAGAAAGAAGATCTTACACAATCATGGAGTTGGTTCCATAAATAAAATCTATGATCTCAATTTGTCATAATTCCCTTTAAACCAAAAGGGAATTTATGTCCTTTTTCTATTTCTCTTAACTGTCTATATTTCTTTGTCGCTTTGCACCAACAGAAGGGTAGGGGACTACATGTTTCCATTTCCTACCATAAAGTCTTAAATTTTGTAAAATATTTTGTAATAGTCTCCCCTTCCAAATTAGAGATTTACTTCTTGGTTTTGTAAAGTCTAAAAATGTTACTTTATTCATATTGTTCATATAACTCACTACATACCTCACGAGTGGAGTCAACATAAGTCAGATTCTTTTGGATTTCTTTGACTAAAGAATTAAGAATTTATGCTTTCACCATGAAATCATTCTTCTATCATAACAAAAGTTTAGCATCTATATCTTTTGGTTTTGTCAATTTTCCATTAACAAAACATGCTTTACCTTTTGCAAATGGCCTTGTTTCCATGGAGCTCTATCAAGCAATGAAATTATCTCTTGTAAACAAATTTGGAACAAAGATAAGACTAAGAGTGATTTGAAGGATGCTGGACATATGGATCCAATACATATTAGGACTTGTTGGTCTCTTTTTCTTCCTTTGATTTAGATGAAATTTTACTTTTTGACATTTTAATAGTTTTTGACAGCAAATAAATTATTTCTCCTATATAGAAGAGTATATTAGGAAAAACTATTATAATCTTTTATAACATCAATATACAATATATATATACACAAGTATTGGGCTCTTCAAAGAAGATAAAAAAAACATTATAGTAATTAATTAAAATTTATTTAACAATATGTTAATTTAATGATAATTAATTAAAATTAGTTTAATAATATATTAAATTAAAACAAAAATGCACACTAAATATTACAAAATAAATACAAAATATCTAACAAATACCCCCACAAGCCTCTTGTGTCGTTGATGAAATGCTCTTATCAGATTTTATAGCCACAAAGGAATTCAGTGAAATAAATCCTCTCACTGGCTGCACTACCAGAGCCAAGGGAATCAGGTGACACATGACATAGAGAGGACTTTTTCCTCTTTTATTCTTTCGCAATAGGTTTAGTATCATTCTGCAAACCAATTACTGATTTGATTTCAACGAATTCAATTTCCTGGGTCTTGTGCCCAGGATTTCAATCTCCTTCAAATCTCAATTTCAAAGCTTCTTCTATTCCCTTAAATTAGCCCCACGTATACCCTAAGAGCTTCAATATTACCAACTTATCTTGAATTCGACAAAAACTGAAGAGGTTAAACTTCAAGATTCGAGTGAGATATTTTGGGAAATTTATTATAAGGAGAAGGGATGATTGATAGCAATAATAACAAGAATGAGATAAAAAAGGTAGCAGAGCTTTCGGTGGCTGCAAATGTCGTGGTCGACGCAACAGTTTTTTATAGAGATGTTAAAAGGGAATTAACTTTTTTTTTTTTTTTTCGAAAAAAACATTACAAAATCAAATGACAAATAGAATAGAATATAAAGGGTTGGATCTTGCAATGAGCATCCTGCTACATGCGAGAAAATGATCCCTGTACTTGGCGCACATCAATCCACGAAAGACATTGAAAGGTAACGGCCCGCCAGACACCAAATTGGGATGGGAAATGTCGGATCCTTCTGACACGGATGATGAACCAACTGGTTATTCGGATGATGAAATGCACAGAGCAAGGTAAGAAATATGACATCCTCGTTGATTTAGGAATCCGACTCACTCCCCAAGCAGCAAATGCACTCTCACGAAAATTGCTTCCCGACATATCGACCAGGAATTAATTCCCTGCAACATTTCTGTTTTCCCATCTTAACAATTGATGTATAATTGATTAACCTTTCAAGCTATTGGTGTATGCGCATCTCCAAGGGACATCCCGAGCAAGCACCTAACAAAGGTAATCTATTGTGGTATATGCGCATTTCAAATGAATGTTACATGAAACACCTAACAAAGGTAGGCAGTGTAAACATGGTCAACGGTTGCCCAGGCACAAGGTTCTTAGTGGCAGCACTTCAAAGATAAGTAGCACATCTGTGTGTAAACCCAGCATTCCTAATCAATGTACATGACATGTATAAGCAGCATTGCAATCCAGGAATTCAAGAAACAGCAACCTGCAAAGTGCAAACAAATATGCAAATCATCAGTATTCAGTAATCTGTTATATTGTGTATGTGCGAGAAGCCAACATAAGAAACTCATCTCTGAAACAGAGGGATTAACTCAAGTGGATTTGCAAAAACCATATTTTACACGAAGTGAAGAAAATGAGTAAATACATGCATGTCCCAAGGAAGCAACATTTTCCAACTCTAGAGAGATGCAAGCTTGTCTCCAGCTCTTGAACAGTGGGACTTCATAATCAGAAGCAGAGAAGGAATCATCTACCATATGATAGTAATATCCAATTTGATCCCAGTGCAAATCCAACAACCAACTCATGCAGACACACTCTGTTTCTTTGCACAAAATGCACAACTAAATCCAACAATCAAGTTTAGGAGCCTAACTAAAGGGCATTTCCTGTGCACAAGGCTCTCACACTGGTGGGGTCTGGGAAAGACTCAAATATATGCAACCTTAACCTTATTTTATTTATTTATTTATTCATTTTTTACAAAATGTTGTTTCTACGAAGCTAGGAGTCTAAATAAATAATCAAAACTTGGAACTCTGTAGAAGATCCCAAGTTTGAATGATATATCATTCCCATCAATATCTAAATACCAAAAGCTTGCATGATGTTGAAAAACATTATTTTGTCTGAAATCTAATCCTCTTATTGCAAGATCTTAAATTAGAAGACACTAAACCTGCAGAGCAACATCACTACTTCTTGATGCACAATCAAGGGTCACATTAAACATTAACATAATTAAATTCATATATCTCATAAAAAGCATTGTCACCAAAAACTGCCACAAATCAACCATTCAAAAGCACCTAGAAAATTCTCTGCACATACTAGGCCCTAAAAAAAAAGATGTCAGTAACTGGGGAATAAATCAATTGTCACTCCATGATAGGAAAACCTTACAATGCCATAGTTCTTAGCGTTATGGAACAGCAGTTCGATCACTTCTGCAAAAAGATGTGGGCAACAATTCTGACCCACCTAAGCCTGCCCACTAGCCAATTTACTTTTGAGCAAATATGAAGATAATAATACTTATCCACCCACAACTTCTATAAAACAATTTGAACAAATGATATTGCAAATCAATGTGCCAAACATATTTTGTACATTTCTGCAACATTTCAAAAATCACAAAAGCCTCACATTCCTTATTAAGGAAAATGAAAAATTGTTGTATGCTAATCCAGCTTCTAGAAACAGTGAAAAATTGTATGTAACAGACAGCATTTTACAGCAACATCAGTATAGATCATACTTAGACAAAACCATATACCTTCAGGAAACGACCAATAATGCATGTATGCCTGTATTTCACAGTCAAATTTTACCATATGCTGATTGTTGAATACACATATCTAAAACACATATCTAAATCATCTATTCAACTTCACTTTAGCAGACATAAATGAACTTAATTAAGCCTCAATCCCAAACTAATTGGGCTTAGCTACACGTAACTTGAGACTCCATTTGCAAAACCTCTTTCTTACCATCTCTTGAGCACAAAATTTCATTCCAGTGGATCTAATAAATTCAGCATTAGTAGAACTAAAATAAATAAATAAATAGGAATAATGCAAAAACATTCGTGAGAATGCCTAAAAATGTAAGTTCTACAACCAATATTCCATGCCTATATATCTAATTTGGCATAACCTATCATGAGTCATAACATGGTTATCCCGATTCTTATTCACACATGGCTAGCAGAATTAGTGGACAATAGCCTAGAAATGCTCAAGAGCGCCTATTTTTCAAGCCTAAATTAGCAAGTAGAGTGCAGTAGTTGCATGAAAATTCTCAAAACGCATGAATGAAAGTATGCATGCTAAGCAGAACTAGCAGACATTTCTACAACACCTGCCCACAAATTGTGAACTGTTACTTTGGACCAAAACACAGTAAACAAAAAAAAATGTTAAATGCAACGAATACCTAATAGATAGCCTTGAAAATCAAAGCCCAAACACTAACTTTTTTTGAACTCTTCCTGAATATCAATTCCACTAGTACATCAATCAAGCAGAGAACACATGAACAAAATGCAAGCGGCCCCTGTACGTGCGTGCGTGCGTGCGTGAGAGAGAGAGAGAGAGGGAGAGAGATTGAACAAACCAACTAGTTATCAATGTGCCTTTCTTCTCTGGGGCTGTCTGTCAGTGGCTAATCTGTAAATCCAGTAGACCTAACACAAGCACATTGACAGAGAGAGGAATTCAAAGATTCATCCATTGAAAGCGATTAAATGAGGTAAATCAAAAGAAGATCGAAAGACATCAGGGCGTGGCGTTGAGATTACCAAAGCAAGGACGTGGACTGCTATTAGAATCACCACCATCAAGGGAACCAAATCCAGAAACCACGGCCGCAGCGATGTCGTTTCCTTCGCCATTTTCGCTCCGATAGAAATGAATCCACCAAGTCACATAGATGTGTGTATGTGCGCGCGCAAGCGCGTGGGCGAGAGAGAGATGAATGCTGTTTTGCAAACCCTAAAACAGGGTTTTCGCTTTTCGAGTTCACTTTACCAGTTTTAACTGCGTTTTATTTTATTTTTTTTTCCTAATTCTTTCATTTTTCTTTGTTGGTTTTTAATTTTTTTCTTTTTCTTTAATGAAAATTCTTTTCATTCTTTAATCATCTCTTTTTCCTGCATGCACTTTTTCTTAACATTAATTTTAATTTCTCATTACTGATATTCATTTTACTTGTTGATAAGTGAAAAAAAAAAAATTTCTTATTTTCTCTTTGAAAGTGAATGAAAAAAAAAAAATCTTTCCCTTAGAAAATTTTAATAACTTATAATCTTAAATAAATATAATTAATGGTGCTTACTTTATTAATTAATTTTTTATAAATATAATTAATTAATAATTTTATATTATATAAATTTATTTTATTATTTTTTATTTATTAGATAATGTAAAACAATGATTAAATTATACTACAAAGATTAAAATTAAAATTCCCATAATTAATAGGTAAGCACTCCTTGACGCACAACCAATCTAACAGTTTACTTAGAATTTTTAGGCATCCGAAAGGTGCATATATTCGAATAGAAAAGGGATGGAACTTTATTTTATTATTATTTATGTTTAAATCCAAGTGGCCTTTATAATAATCGGGAGAGAAAGCTCACTGCTTTTGATTAGGCATCTACAATCGTAACCGAAACGTGGGTCCCACATGCCCTAACCGAAGACTTGAATTGATAAGTTTTCCGAATTTACCATCCTTAATTGGACGATTTGGAAGTTACTAATCAAAGATCAACAAAACCATATGAATTACTGGCCCATTTATGAACTTACTCCTCTGGGACATTCGTTCTACCTATGAACAGATACACGAAAGAGTTATCGTATATCAATGGAAGTGCAAGTAAGGTTCGGATTACCGTCCGGTGACTTTTCTACCGTCTAAGATCACGATGCAACCATGAATGACAAATAAATTTTAATTACAAAAGTCATCTACAGACATCATGCTATTCCCACAAACTGTAAAAATCTTCCAATGTAACAATCGCTTAAGAAGATATGTAATCACAAGATGAATGAACCCTAAGGCTTTTCAGAATTTTGGGTCAATCCTCCAATAGAATCAGGCCAGTTCTGTGGAAATCATATTTTCCAAAAATCTGTCAGCTTGTTGGCACCGACAAACTAGAGGCCATGATCTGAGGTTGGCAGCTAAAGGCTTGTCAGACCTCTTTGTGCACTAGAATTCCCGAAGCAAAGAGCTCTTCCAGCAGCTCAGAGATATATTCCCAAGGGCCACAGGACAACACCATGTCAGCAGCCCAAACCTCCAAGTAGATACGCGAAAAGAGAGATCTCAAAAAACGCAAAACTAACAAGAAAAACAAGTGCAAGCAGTAAATTTGGAAAAACTTATAATGCAATGGTCAACTCAAATAAGATTGGTTATAGTCATTTAATAATTTGTGTTCTATTCTAACTGAGTAGTTATGTTTTCATTCATTATTATACTTCTATTGGAATTAGTCGCTGATTAGGCAGAAGAAATCACATAAAAAGAAGTATTCAATCCTTCTTTTTACCCAAAAACAAGTATTAAGTCAAATTTTCTTCATGCTTACCTAATTGATCTCTATGATTAAATAGAACATTAAAATAACATGGGGATAAACTACTATTTCTAAGGGAAATTAACATCTGATCAGATTATTAAAACACAAAAAACAGAAAAGAGCAAGGAGAATAAAAATCTCAATCATCTGCTCTTAATATTTGCTTTAATTTTAAAGGCCAGAGAAAGATCATTGTGAGAACATATTAATATTAAGAATCTTAAAGCCCCAACTTCTGGGGAACAGATGTGTGTACCTGACAGAAGTGCTTGAAAGTCTAATAAAAGAAATGCCACAGGAGTGTGGGGAAGCGCATCACAGCCAGAGAGTTCAATCAAACAGAAGCATGAAGACAGTACTTGGAAGAGACCTCAAACACTCATAATGAAGTCCCAATGCAGGGCAGCGAAGAATGAAACCTCGATTGTAGAAGCACAAAACCAATGAAGTAGACCCAGAAGACACCTCAACAGAAAAAGAAAAGCATAGAAATTTAGCATCAACCTTCGGAACAGTATGTCTCCAATAAAAGTCATACCAGTACCCACAACTCCATCTTGCACAAAAAGCCTACAATTACTTAGCATGGCTTAGAGAGAGATAACCACATGGTAATAAATAGGAAGGAAACTTAAACTTAACCAAGTCCCAGAGGCAGAGGTCATTGCCCTTTAGAATATAGGTACTGAAGTCCAAACATAACAAACACACTGAACATCAGTCCATCCTTCTCGCAGAGCCAAGTCAAGAAGACTGCAAGTTTTAGCTCCTGCTTCCATGCCCATCCCTTGGACCATTCCTGGACCACAATAAAACACAGAAGCATCCTCTGTTAGCATTACATACCAACAGTTGTGCTCCAGACCACTAATATGATCAATATTGACATAATTACTAAAGCAACATGAAATAAAGACCAGAAGCTACGTATCAAACTGAAACCTAGATGCCGTAGATAGAAAACAGAATATTCACGTAGATCGAGACACTCTATGAATGAACAATTGACCAAAATGAATCAAGTGCAAGGACTCCATGAGTCAACAATAGATGGAAATGAATCAAGTGCAAGCAAACTTCACCCAGTGGCATATGGCAGCTCATCAAGTCCGCGATACGGTGGTGATTTGCTATACCCGTGCCCACGAGGTGAAATGCTGCAGTGTCTTGGGGATCTTCCACGAGGACTGAAACTCCTGCTCCAAAGCAGTGTTTGTCAAGGAACATTTAAATGCCAGAAATGATACTATGTGTTGTTCTCTTTACCATTATTTTGATGGAATCTAAAAAAAAATCCCTACAAATATCTATAAACAGAGAATACCCACCTTCGACCATTGCTTGGACTCCTGCGATATCCAGGGCTGCGACTATATTGCCCTCCTGAGCCACCACGTGAATGGCATTCACGAGCAAAATGACCAGGCTCCCCACATTCATAGCACTTCAAGTCATAACCACCAGAACGACCACAAACCCCCCACCCCTGGAATTGTGAGAAACCTCGACTCTCCAGCCATTCTTACCTGCTCCAGCAATAAGTGCAGTCAACTAGTAAAATGGAAATTCCTGTTCTTGAATAAGAACATGCTTGTAAACTACGCATCTTCAAAAAATGCACAATGGGTGTCAAGATGATATGTAATATGCTTTAGCACTAAACAAAGACAGCAGATGTAGCCCATACCAATCTCATTATAAGCAATCACCATCAATATTTTGTTCAAAAAGCTACGCAGACATGACAGGCTTAGCCCTCATCAATCTCATCGCAATGACTGCCATTATTTGCTTAAAGAGCTACAAGACCAACAAAACTGATATGCGAACGTATCAAATTAAAACAGATTGCGGGACAGTTAAAAAGCAATTGATTTAGTCGTTACACAGTATAAAGGCATACGAGTGATAATTTGAGGATGGCATTCAGGCTTCCATCAGTTCACAAATAGCAATATAAATCACCCATGTTTGTAATGGTTCCATATCGAAGAAAAATTCAAACAATTGTGCAACATCATTAAGACCTTAACAAGACACTATATTCCGAGAAATGAAAAAAGCTGCTAAACCTACCATCTAATTCATAAATTGCATATCCTCTGCATCCCTTTTATCATCGAAGTCAATAAAAGCATAACCTGGTGGCCTCCTTGCAACCCACACGCTAAAAATAAACAAAGTGAACCAAATCAACAGTCATCTACCAAACAAGGATGCAGGGTTCATAACAAAAATTCACCTCTCACAACAACACCGCTTACAATCTCATCAACAAACATTAAACTTTAAAAAATAATTAAAAAAAAAATAATGCCAACCTGCTTATAACTCCGAATTTACGGAACTCATCTTCAAGATCACACGCTCCTGAACCCGGGAGTCCAAGTTACCGACGCAAAACCGAGACATTGCGTCAAAACAATACCTGCCAATGGTAAAACCGCACAGTCAAACAACCAAGTTGCCTTTCTTCCATTTTGGACGAACGTACTTTCCAGCCACTAAACCAAATACATTAAAAAAAAAAAAAAGTTTTCAAGTCTATTATGATAATTTCATTGTCAATTAATAACACTCCATAAACGCATAAAATCCGGCACAACATGTCGTTTCAAACGATTTTAATAAAATCCATCACTATACCAATAATCATCAAAAAGTTATAGCAACCGATCCATACCAGAAAATGTGGAGATAAAAAACCGCGTAGAAATAGAGAGAAAGAGAGAGAGGAATGAGAAGCAAAACCCTCCTTAGGAGTCTCGCTTCCCTTCCTTTTGATTTTTTATTTTTTTTCAATATTAAAAAATAAAAAAATAAAATCCGCCGTTGCCGCCCATCTTTGTATTTGCCGTTACTACTCGTTGGAACACCACGGAGGAGGACGACTTGACTCATCATGGCACATCATCAGCTCTGATTACCTTTCATTTTTCTAAAAATTGCGCATTTTTCATTTAAAAAATTAAAATTTTCATTAAGAAAAAAAAAAAAACAATCATAGATAATTCAAAAATTTAATAAAAATCAAGTTTTTCAAAAAAAAAAAATCCAGAAATTTTATTAAAAAAATTTAACAAATTCAAAAATATTATTTAAAAATAAAAAAATATATTAATAAAAAAATATAAAACATTCCTATCACTATAAGTTTTCCTAATCCAAAACTCATTCAGTTGATGCATTCACAAGGCTATCAATGTCTTTATCCAAGGAAGACATGATGGTCCATGGAAGGCCTTCACAAAGATGTAAGATGTGATAATTTTTTGTTCCAATCTTTTATATTTGTATACTTATTTTTTTATTTAATTTTTTTTCTTTTTTTTATATTTAAAATTTTTTTATTATAAATTAAAAAAAATATCATAATTATTATAAAATTTTAAAAAAATAAAATAAAATCATAATTATTCTTAAAGTTCTCAATAAATTAATGTTAAATTAAATACTAATAAATTAAATATTTATCGTAAATTTTTTAATCAATTTCTCTTACTATTCAAATTTTTCTTATTGTAAAATTAAAGGCAGAGTTACTTTTAAAAACCTTAAAAAAGTTAATGGTAAATTGATTATTGACAAATTTAAGTGATATCACTATAATAAATAATACTCTATTCATAGTCCAAGAATCTCTTATTATGAGAATTAAAATTTATATTATACTTTTCAAAAAGTGTGAAAAATTGACTTGACATTTTGTTTTTTGCAAAACATATGAAAACCCATATTTTTCAACACAGATAATACGATATTTTATATATTTTTTTATAACATTTATCTACAATGAGAAGGAGTTTTAACTCCCTTGAACTTCTCTTTAATGGGTTGGGTAAGCTTATTATAGATGGGCTAACCCTAACCAATAACATTTATATCTCTCACTCGCACATTATAAATTAAAACAACTCCATCATTGATAAAAAAAAAAAAATTTCTTTGTATTCAATTCTTCATAAGTAATTCTTACAAACAATTGCACCATATAAACTATGAGCACACTTGCTCTTGGAAGCATATTCTATATTCTTGTTAAGAACACATAGTTATTGCAACCCTAAAAATGTAAGTCATGTTATAAAAAAAAAAAATGGTATCTTGTTATATCTATATGTATTTTATCACACCAATTTTAACTCAACATATCCCTTTTAAATTGAATTAGATTTTTTTTTTTTGCTCATATATATCTATAATTATATTTTATTCATCATAAATAAATATAATTGGTTAACTAATAAATACATATAAAAAAATATCAAATAATAGTAATCTTTCTTTGACACTTATGTTCTTTGATTACAATATAACCATTTTCCTAAACATATCATAGAAAATTAAATTATTTTTTACCATAGGTAATACACTAAATATTACTCTTCTTCATTTAAACTTCCCTTATTGCACTTTAAACAAGAAAAAAAATATTTTTAAAATAAGACAATCAATGAAACCAATCATTCTCCTTTTTTTGAGAATTAATTCTCAATTTAAATATTTTTTCTACCTTTATAAATATAATATTATGTATTGAGGAAGTTAATTTTACTCTTGATTAATAAAAAGTCATTTTTTCTAAAAGGTTTAAATTAGTACTTATTATTCTTACTCATTGTATTTTAATATATGATTTAATTAAATAACAATATTTTAATTTATTATAAATAACGAGATTTGTAAGGTATAATATAAGTCTATTATTATACTCATATTACAAATGTTATATTTTTTCTTTATAAGGAGGCTTTTTTTTATATTAAACATTAAAAAGAATTATTTTTATTAATTATTTTGTTGACAAGCATTTCATAAATAAGATGAGTAGTATAAAATATTTTATATTTTTATTATATTCATATATTTTTATCTTATCTTAAAAATAAAATAATTAATATTAAATAAATAATAATTTCTAATATACATTTTTACTATAACATTTTTAGTTTATTGACTCTTTAATATCGACGTAAAAGACGAATTGCATGCTAATAAAAAATCTATATATATATATATATATATATATTGTTATTAAATTTTATGTAAAAAAATAAAGGGTTGTAGATTTTAAATTAAGAAAGTATTTTTTATTTGAAGATATTAAAAATGGAAAAACAGGTAAGTTATTTTAATATTTCTAAAAAGATATTAAATAATTATTTGAAAATGACCTACCTCACTTATATTAAGGACTAAATTTAAAATAACATTGTTATATAAGCTCATAAATATGTCTCTTATTGTCAATTATCATGAATAAAGCTCCAAGTAGATTTGTTGGCTTCTTAAATACTTTATCACTAAATAATTTGTGAAAGCTAAGTATTTTTCACTATTAATCAACATTTAATGTTCAAAACATCTTTTATCTTTATTAAAACATAAAATAGCTATGTGGAAAAAGAAATAAAGAAAGAAAAGAGAACAAAAAATTATAAGTAACAATTAAACTCCAAATTTTATCCTAAATTCTAAATTTAATAGTCATTAAACTATACCTAATAATTTGATTTATATAAATTTAAACGACCATATTTGTTTAAAAAAAAACATATAATAAGTAAAAATTAATAAAGTGTAATTAATAAATATATATTTATTTAAGAGAGTTATTATAAATTAATATCTATGTATATATAATATAGATAATTTTTATGACACTAGATTGTCATAATACATGCTCCATTCTAATAGATCTTGAGCATACAAAATTCATCTTTCAAATAATTTTTACATTGTTTTTATGACTTAATGACTATTCTACATATATTCTATTAAAAACTACAAAATTATGCAATAATTATCATATAATTAATCACATTTTTAATTAATATTATTTCATATTATATATCATAACTACCTAACTAAATCTCAAAAAATACTTATCGTTACTAGAATTTAAATTCTAAGAGTTTAAGTTATTTCTTATATTCATAACTATGGCTTCCAATTATATAGAGCAAATTATATTTCTCTTTATTTTTTCATTGTGAATTAGTAGTTTAGATATTATGTATTGGGTTATTTTCTTTGCATTAGACAATCAATGAAATAAGTAGAGTATGATATAAACAATGACATCAAAAATAAATTTCAAGATGCCATTAATTTTTCAACTTGTAAGAAAATTTTTAGCATGCCGAACTCTTTTTTTATTTTTTTTTGTGCAATTTCATGCAAATTCAATTCTTTTATAAACAAATTTCTCAATACAAAACAATTGCATAAAAACATCTAACGCATAATGTGGTTTGGATAACTAGTTTAAAGTAAATCTAATAAGTTTGGATACCAAATTGTATATATTTAGACAATCTAAGTTGACCTCTTTAAATTAATTTAAGCTAATTTAAATCCTTTTCTCTTAGCTTCTAAACTACATTTTAATGTCATAAGAATTTTAAAAAAATTATTTTTAAAAACAATGCATTTGCATGTTTTAAATTGATATCCTTTCTGTATGCTTATTTCTAAACATCAATTTATAATATGTTTTATTAATAACTTTTGCTTGTAAATGTTTTCATATAGTCTTGTTTGCATAGGGATTAAGGCTTGTATGAACGCTGCGAAAATTATTGAAGAAGAAACACATGAAATTAACGTGGATATCCATGGAATCATGGATGGTCCTCACCTTTGGAAAATTGAGAATCCTAGATAACGTGTGCTTAAGCTTGCCTTGAAGTGTGTCCTAAAAAAAAAAAAAAAAAACAGCGTAGATGGAACTATACCAGGAGGGAAGAAAATTAATGGGAAATTTGTTGTTGTGGATATAAATAAGAGATGCATAAAAGATTGGATTATTTGCCGGCTCCTGCATATACCTCGTCTATTTTGTGCAACAGAAACATATCTCTATTGTCGATGCATAGATGAAATGAAATATAGGCTTTAAAGGTCCAGTAAGATGGCCCCCGCTTCCCTTTTGTTACGGTGAAGTCGCTGATAAAAAAAATAAATTAGCATATCCACCCCACTCTGCCTGGACTACGCATAATGTACCTCTATTACTAGCCTGGGCCGAGCTGCGTTAGCAATAGGCGTGCGCCCTTGGAAATGAACTCAATACAATTTAGGGGAATTAGTTTAGTTTAGCTATAACAAAGCAGGTACAACTAAAATACCGCAAAAAGATCCTGTGACAATCGCATTTCGTAAATTTAGAAGTGGGGCCTTTTATTTAAATTAGTTATTTGCTATTAATAATATTCTCTTTGAAATAAAAGAGGGATAAGTAACAAGTTATATAATTTATTAGTACTATAATTATTTTTAAAATTAAAAATCTCAAATTTAAATTTTTATAAGAAGTTAATTAATATACAGAAGAAAATAAAAAAAGAAATGATAACCATTTCTTACTTTACGAAAAGATCTTCTGATAGACTGGGGGAGAATATGCGTAAGATCAAATGGGGATTCTTGAAAATATGTGTGTATTACATTTCCATTTAGCAACTGAATGGGCACGGCCAATCGTTTTATCAAAAATGCCTGGGTCAGTAATAGCAATTTTTGAAATGGACTGACACTGAACGGCGAGCTGCGAGGGAAATCCTGAAGCGGGAATCTGCAAATTATTGCCATTTTTTGTGACTAGATTCACTGCGGTGTGTGGTTAGATCGACTCCACGTGGGGTTAGGTTGTTTGTCGCTGTCAAGCCTCAGCGTCTTCTTTCAATGCCACCTAAGGTTCCCCGAACTTGCCGTGACATGAGGTGGAAGGTTCGCCATGTGCTTCTGCTTTATTTAGATTCAAATTAAAAAAATAAACTGTCAATAATACCAAAACAAAAAAAAAAAAAAAAAAAGGTTTTTATTCCTAGGTTGTCTAAAGCTACATTAATAGATTGAGCTTTCCTTTAATATAGTCCTAAATATTATAAAAATGTACTTGAGTTAACAAATGATAGATTAGATTCACATATTTTGTTATTATAATTATTAATTACATAATTGTAATTTTAGATATACAACTTAATTAATAATAGAATTATAAATACTAATAGTAATGGACTAAGCCCAAGAGAACCAAAATTAAAGGGAATTATGATCAAACTAATCTTAGCACAGTGAAAACCAAAGGGTAACGAACACAGATTCTAAGTGAACTCTCTCCAAAGCTGATTTAAGCAGCTGGAAAGAGCAGTCCAGTGAAATTGCAGCCCACTAACTATCCCAAAAGTGGATGCGTAAGCTGGTGGATCCCTTTTTGTCGCGTTGTTCGGCCAATCGCATGAAGGAAATGCTAAAATAAGTCTAATTGTCCTTAATACTGGATGGTGACGGCAGCCCAACATAGTGAACTGGCCGTGCCTTCAGTTGTCTAATCAAAATGGGCACTAGGTTGTCTTTTTGAGTGCGGGAGCTAGTGGGACTCCCACGTGATCGAAGCCACTTGCAAAACCCTCCAAACCATATCCTTGGAGATTGTTTTAATCCGTACGATGATTTTCTTAAATTATTGTTATGGCCAACTCAGATTTGTAGAAAAAAAAAAAAAAAAAACACAAACTGTAATTATAATCGATTTCGCTTCAATTTCATGGGTTTGGGTGTACTTTTTTATTACCAATTTCGCTTCAAAGGGTCCAATCATTCCATTTGTATTTTATGGTACAAATCCATCGACCATCAAATGATTCTTTCTGGGAGGTTGATCAACAAGTTTTTAGGTGTCTTTTTTTTTTTTTTTTTTGCCAGGATTTTATTTCCTGTTGACTGCTGCATTCCACCAGGGGTCAGCTGAAGCTTCTTGCACACTATTTGGGAATAGATACAGTAGATAATTGATTTATAAGTGATTTGTTTGATTTTGACAAACAATGATTAAACACATAATGACTCATAGGACATTTGAATTTACTTAGAAAGCTGGGGTTCATAGGTGGGTTTAGGGATGCCTCGCTTGTGACGATATGGTAACTAATATCTGTATAGCTAAAGATCAAATTCAGACAACCATTGGTATGGTATGGTGGCTCTTTGCGAGTTGACAAATTTCACACCAAAAACTATAAACATCGAGTTTTTCAAATAAACTTTAGAAATAATTTTTTTTTTTTTTTTTGTTTAGATAAACAAATGAAGCATGCCCCCCAAATGGGGATGCCATAACTAAATACTTGTCTTCTTTCTCACTCCTTTACAATTATCCATAACTAATGCTTATTGCAACTTGTTTGAAGTCGGTGAAACCATCAATTATCCATGCACTATTAGAAATAGGCGTATAAACATTTAAAGCCTTATTACCACCTTTGTCTGCAGCGATTATCAGTGCTGAGGCTTGATTTGCTTCTTCAACTTCTGCCTTTGTTTCCATAATTGCAGCTGTAGGAATTTTTTTTGAAATTCCACCATTGTGGAAATCCCACAAGTTCAAAACATTTATTCTCGGTATGGCCAGTTTGATTGCAGTGGGTGCATTTGTAGATAGTCTTACCAACGTTATTGGTGGTTTTAAGACGAGCAGGCTTCGATCGTTCTTGCAGGCTAAACTGGTTACAAACCACCAAGGTAAAAGCCTTAGAGTTGTTGGCTTCACCTTTCAGAGTGGTATGACTCACTGCCACATGACGAATCAAAGCATACCATCCCTCCAAATCAGGAACCCATTTTTTTTGCGTAATATCTTTGTTTCAAACTTGGCATCCAGTCCAGCAAGAAATATATGAACCCTTTGCCGTTCAATTGAATTTTTTGTAAGCTATGATATCATCAGTATCCTTCATGATCCAATTCTCAAAAAATTTCAGTCAACTCACCACAATACATAGACAGTGGCCTTCCACTTTGTTTGGAAGTAAAAAGACCTTTTGCTCAAGGCAAAAACTTTTAGTTCATCACTTCATCATCATAAAAGGTTTTTTTGACACGGAGCTCTAAATTTCATAGGCTGTGGATAAGCATAGATAGCATTTCATAATCTATGGAGTCATAACATTAACAACCGTCTCTTGACTTCTTGATTTTCCGCATACCATTTTTCATATGCTTTGTTTGATTATGTAGGAGGCTTTACTTTGCTGCAAATAGATGCGAGTTTCTCTCTTTTAGCTCTGTAGGCATTTTCATTAGTTGAGGCCAAACGTCATAGTTGGATTCAGTAAGAACAATTCCAACATTAAATTGTCCCTGAAATTGAACAATAACAGGCACTGACTTTGTTGTGGTGGATTCTTCATTTTTTCCACTCTTATTTATTTATTTATGTATTTATTTATTTCTTGATGGGAGATTCTTGGTGGTTAAAAGATTAAGTATGTGGCTAGATGATAGAGAGGTTCAATCAAAGCAATTTTGTTTGGATCTAGAAGGTTTTCGAGGACTTTTGATGGTCAACGATTCAAGGTTAGGTTTGGCTTTGATACCCATGTTGAATAGATGTAAAATTGGTTTTGCTCTCTTATTGCTTCTTAAGATGACTTTGTACAAATATATAGAGACGAATACCCAAAGAGACAAGCTGTCTATGAACTGTCTATTGATTGTCTATGAGCTGTTAATTCCTACAATTAAGCTACAAGGAATATGAAAGAATTATAAGCACTAATTACAAATTATCAACCCATTATTCCAACAATACCAAGTTGGATTAAGCTTTTAAATAGGAGTAAAGCAATCACCTTATACATTGCTAATGGAAACTCTTTGTCCCAACCCCCTTCCAATAACAAAGTAGCTGATAATCAGACATCCATATGAATAGCAGGAGTCCTAACAACCGCCCGATTCACTTCTCTAACTGAGCATACTGCCCTTTCAAACCACCAAAAGGAAATTCAAATTTAGCGACATCATCAATAGCCCTAATGTCTGGCAGCAGAATAAAATAAACTCTCCAATTCATTTGTCCTTCGCATCTCATCAAACAAATGACTAGAACCTATCCTCCCATTCTTATAACAACGACTCACGTCCTTCCTCTCCTCAAGATGTACCTCTCTGGTATCACCCCAACTTCGTTACAAATAAAAAAAAAAAAAACTAAAAAGCATGAGCACAAAGTATCCCCTGAACTCAAATAGCTTTTTACAATTACAAGTAATTGTGTGTGTTAGAACATCAAAATTGACCAAATACCTCCGCCGCCTTGTCCTTGCACCCGTAATAGTTACACGCTTTGTGACTTCAAACACGGAACTTTGTTCCACCCTCAAAGTTAACTTTCACATCACAGTACATAATATCAGTCAGCTGATTTTTGTACATGCTTGAAAAGATTATTTGCGTAAGCCGTACAAAGTTGTCTCTCAAACAAACGAGTTACACATGGAATTGGCAAACTTGATGACAAAAAAGCTTTTGCAACTTCCTTTTATTCCTTGTCCTGTACCACCAATTGATTCCACTCCACATTTGATGACAAAAAATCTTTTCAAAGAATGGCCTTGATAGCCTCCATGATTGCCCCACACTGATTCGATGATAAATTTATATTTTGTGGGAATTTAAAATGACAAAAGATCTGAAGTGTTGCGTTCAAAAGGATAAAGCTGCTAAAGTGTTATTACGCAAGTTTTGAGCTCAATCAATGCCAACATTAACCTTTCATGGGCAGGAGATGGATGATAAATTTACCTCATTTTCTATTTATTTTCTTTCCCTTCTATTATCCAGACAAATGAATATTCCCTTTTTCTTTTCTTTTTCTTTCCTATTCTTTGATTTTCCATGATTTTTAAATAGAGAACAACTACTTGAATATGTTACCTCATGGATATAAATGGATGTATATTAATTTTACACAACACACATAATATTTTATACTATGTTAAGAAATTTCTATATAATATATAAAAAATATTTTTAATTTTTTATTAATTTATTATATCTTTTATATGTTATATAAAATATTATTTATAATATATAAAATATTTTATATACAAAATAAAAGCATTTTGTGCTATTTATATTGTTGAAATTATACCTATAAAAGATTTATCTTTCTAATACATAAAACAAAATGTCAACTTCATAAAGAATACAAGAGGCGCGTCAAATTGCCAAATGAGCAGCATGGTTCCACTTTGACTCACGAGGTAGTAACCTAGTGGGCACGCGATCAACTTTATTTTCTCGAGCTTATCATCATTTGCATTGCATGCGGCCATGACTATCTGTTATGGGATGAGTTTGCAGACACTCTAAACCCGTGTGCTACTAGATAACTTAAGGAAAAGTTACTAGTAAGCATAAAGAGAGAGAGCAAAGTAAAGAGAAATTAGAGAGACTTAGAGAAGGAAAAATTGGATTGATGCTTGAATGTTTGATGATACAAATGAATGAGACTTGGGGTATATATAGCCCTTTGCCTTGGATTTAGAATCTTTCTATCTTAAATATTTACATAGAATATGATATAGAATATTATATTTTAGAATTATATATAGAGAATATGCTGGGGAATCTTCTTGGGTCCTTCGGGCCTTTGGTAGTGGGTTTGGACTCCTTTGATGGATTGGGTCTGCATTTATCGGCCTGTGACATTCTGCCCCACTTAATTCGGCGATGTCCTCCTCACTGCTTTGTCTTTGTAGTGCTGGATTTTGTCGGGGAATTGCCATAGTGTGTCCCTTCCATTTCACAAGGTACTCCGTATAATTGGATACACCCCTTTTCCGTATCCTTCGATTTACAAGGATGCTTTCTACTTCCTTGTTGAAGGTGGTGGTAACGGCCGTTGGTGCTCGTTTGGACTTGTTCCTCTCAGGGTCTTCCATGTCTTCATGGTACGGCTTGAGGAAACTCATATGGAAGACAGGATGAATTTTGAGGTTGGGCCGAAGTTGTACCTAATAAGACTCTCCCAATGCACTTTATGATTGGAAAAGGGCCTTCGTACCTTTGAATTAGCCCTTTGTGGACCTTACGGTGGGACTTGAATTGTTGTGGGAGTAGCTTGACAAGCATTTTGTCTCCCTCTTGGTACTCAATGTGCCTCCATTTGTGATCCACCCATTTCTTCATCTTGCGAGCGGCTTTATCTAGGTGAGCCTAGGCAATATCAGCTTGCTCGTGCCATTCCTTGGCGATTTGATGTGCCATAAGGCTCTTACTACTGTATGTGGAGGCCATGGCATATGATGTCATGGGCTATTGGTCGGTAACAATCTCGAATGGGCTTTTACCTGTGGCCTCGCTCCTCTAGAGATTGTAGGAAAATTAAGCCACATCAATCAGCTTGGCCCAATCTTGTTGATAGGCACTTACATAGTGCCTCAAATATAGCTCTAATAGTCCATTGATGCACTCAGTTTGGCCGTCACTTTGGGGATGGAAACTGGTGGAAAAGTTGAGATCGATCCCTAACAGGTTGAAGAGTTCTATCCAGAACCTTCCAGTGAAATGTGAGTCTCAATCACTTACAATGTTGCACAGTACTCCCCAAAGTTTGATGATGTGTTTGAGGAAAGTGCGGGCAGCTTCCTCTACAGTGCAGTCCCGAGAAACTAGAATGAATGTAGCATACTTGCTGAATCGATCTACAATCACCATAATGCTCCCATAACCTTCGGACTTGGGCAGGGCCATGATGAAGTCCATGTCTAAGTTTTGCCATGGTCTCTCAGCAATTGGCAAGGGTTCCAAAAGACTTATAGGGTGGTGTAGATTGACCTTGTCTTGTTGGCAAACAAGGCATGTCCGAACGTATGCTTCCATATCGTCCCGTATTTGTGGCCAGTAGTAGGAGGATTGAAGAAGGGCAAGAGTGCGTGCAACACCAGGATGTCCTGCCCATCAAGTATCATGACACTCTTTCGTGATCTTCCTCCTTAAGTTCCCATACCGGGGAACCATGATTCGGTTGTCGACGGTCAAAAGTAGCCCATTATCTTCCCAAAACCGTTGAGTCTTGCCTTCACGGGCTAGTTTGACAAGGTTTTGCATCTTGGGATCCTTGTCTATGCCTTCCTTGATGCGAACTAAGCTCCGCTTTCCTGCTAAGTGCATCGGCTATCATATTAGCTTTACCTGACTTGTACTTCAGCTAGTAGTCAAACTCGGTAAGGAAATCTTGCCACCGAGCTTGCTTCGGGCTTTGGAAGTAAGTTGTAGCCAGATTGTCGGTTAGGATGGAGAAGTGTGAGCCAAGCAGGTAATGTCACCATGTTCGTAGGCAGTGGACAATGGTTGTCATCTCCTTCTTTTGTACGGTGTAGCGGCGCTCCGTATCATTTAACTTTTGGCTTTTAAAGGCAATGGGATGGTTATCCTACATAAGAACACCTCCAATGGCAAAGTCAGAAGCATCAGTGTGTACCTCAAAGGCCTTACTCGGGTGTGGAAGGCTAAGGATCGGCTCCTCAGAGATGGTTTTTTTTAAGCCACAAAGGCATGCTGACATTGTTCTATCCATCTCCATGCACGATCCTTCTTTAATAGGTCGGTCAAGGGTGTTGTCCTTGCTGAGTACCCTTTGATGAACCGACGGTAGTAGTTGGCTAGACCAAGGAAGGATCTTAGCTCTGGAATTCTAGTTGGTGGCTCCCAATCCATGACGACTTTTACCTTCACTGGATCCATCATAAGCTGTCCATCCCAAATGTAGTGGCCGAGGAACTCTACTTCTTGTGTGGCAAATGAGCACTTTTCTCTCGTAACATAGAGTTCATTGTCATGTAGCACTTGGAAGACTTGTCGTAAGTGCTGCAAGTGTTCATCGAGTGTCTTGCTATACACCACGATGTCATCTAAGTATACGACCACGAATCGATCGAGGAAGGGATGAAATAGCTTATTCATAAGCGTACAAAAGGTTGTCGGTGCATTGGTGAGACCAAATGGCATAACCAAGAATTCAAAAGAGCCATACCTTGTCACGCATGTTGTCTTATACTCATCTCTAGCTGCAATGCATACTTGGTAGTATCCCGAGCGTAAGTCTAGCTTTAAGAACCATCGTGCATCACCAAGCTGGTCAAAAAGATTTGAGATCAACGGTATCGAATACTTGTTCCTTATGGTGACCTTGTTCAATGCTCGGTAGTCGATGCACATGCGAAGACTTCCATCTTTCTTCTTTTGGAAGAGCATCGGGGCATCGTAAGGAGACATCGAGGGCTGGATGTAGCCTGAATCCAACAAGTCATGAAGCTGTTTACATAGCTCCTACAATTCAAGCGGTGCCATACGGTAAGGTGCCAAGACAGGGGGCTTGGCATTCCACTCCAACTCAATTTCATGATCCACCTCTCGCCTAGGTGGGAGTCTCTTCGGCAGCTCTTGTGGCATGACATCCTTAAACTCTTTAAGGACTTGTGCCACCTTAATGGGCAAGGCAACGTTGGAGTTGACATCCTCATCGTTGAGTTCACGGATGGTAGCAAGGTAGTTGGGGTCAGATTTCATACCTCGCTTGAATTGTAATGTGGATAAGGCCTGATCCTCCAATCGTCAAGCACGTTCCATAGGTATGGTGCAGGCTTTTCCTCCCTCTAGTATTCCGAAGGAGTTAGAAGCTAGGAATAGGAAGGCTTGTACCTTATCAAAGAACTTCATGCCTAGTACCACTTGGAAGTCGTCCATGGGGACTATGGAGTAGTCGATGCTTCCTTTCCATGCACCAAGAGTTGTGGGAATGCCTTTAGCAATGCCAGCAATTGGTTTTGCTGGTGAGTTCACTGCTTTAAGGGTTCCGCCCTTACTTGTCAGCTTGAGGCCAAGCCGCTTGGCCTCTTCCATGGAAATGAAGTTGTGGGAAGCTCCAGTGTCTAGCATGGCTCTAGACTGCTTCCCCTTGATGGTGAGTTGGACGTATAGCAAACCCTTATAGTCGACATGGGGTTATGCGCTTTTCCCCTTCATGGTTGCCAGGATTCAAAGTAATCCCATCTCGGTCTGACCTTGCTCGTCTTGTGATGAGTCATCTTCGAACTGACTCATGATGGCATTGAGGGTCTTGCACTTGGGGCAATCCTTCATCCAATGGAAACCATTGCAAATAAAACATAGAGTTTTTGGTTTTGGAGAATCAAACTTACCTCGATTATGTCATTCACCATGTGACAAGGCTTTGGCCTTCCCTTTATCCTTAGACCCTTGCTCCTTGCATCTGGATTTCTCTCCCCCACTTTTACCCTGGTTGGATCGTTTTTCCTTGGATTAGGTGTTGTATTCCATGAGAGACTCGACAACAGCAATGGCGTCATCCAAGCTTTGCACATTACGTCTCTCTAGTTCAACTCTAGCCCAATCTTTTAATCCATCCATGAAGTAGAAGAGAGAGTCTTTGTCAAACATGTCCTCAATCTCAAGGATGAGGGTGGTGAACCCCTTAATGTAGTCATAGATGGTCCCTTCTTGCTTTAATCATCTGAGATGACCTCGAGCTTCCTTCTCGACATTGCTTGGGCAGAAGTGTTTCTTTAACTCCTGTTTGAAGTCTTCTTAAGTGTTGATTGAGCAAATACCTTTGCCAACCTCACCATGCTTGCGACGCCACCATTGTTGAGCGAGTAGGAATGTGGGGGCAGTGCAAATCCTAACTGCATCATCTTGAACAAACTTGGCTTCGAAGTATTGTTCTAAGCCAAAGAGGAAGTTCTCTACTTCCATAGCATTATGAGTGTCATTGTAGGTAGCAGGCTTAGGCACTTGGATTGTGCCAAAGTTTGGGGTGTCAATGGTGCATAAGCCATTAGCAATGACTTGTGTAATCAGCATGGATATCATCTACCTCACATCTAAGGTCTCGTAACTCAACTTCAGTATAGGAATGATCACTACATACCTCTCGTCGGATGTCATCGAGATTACACTTGAAGGATTAACTGATCTCCCGAAGGGTGGATTTCACCACGCGAGTGACTTCCCCAAATTTCATCTCCACATTGTCAATTTAGGCAGCCTGCTCCTCAAGGGTTGGTTCTATCCTCGAGAAGTTCTTCTCTAACTCTGCAACACGGAACTCGAAGGCCTCCATTAAAGCGGTCTTTGATTTACCGCGCTTTGTGATGTAGGTGCATTGTTCCTCTCGACCACAGCTTTGCTCCTTCACACAAACTTCGTTGACAGAAGCCATCTTTGGTGCTTAATGGTAGCAACCAAGGCTTTGATACCAACTGTCATGGGATGAGTTTGCGGACACTCTAAACTCGCGCGGCACTAGACAATTTCAGGGGAAAGTTGCTAGTAAGCCTAAAGAGAGAGAGAGCAAAGTAAAGAGGAATTAGAGAGGCTTGAAGAAGGAGAGATTGGACTGATGCTTGAATGCTTGATGATACAAATGAATAAGGCTTGAGGTATATATAACTCTTTGCCTTGGATCTAGAATCTTCCTATCCTAGATATTTATATGAAATATGTTAGGAAATATTATATTTTAGAATTATATACAGGGAATATGTTGAGGAATCTTCCTGAGTCCTTTGGGCCTTTGGTAGTGGGTTTGGATTCCTTTGATGGATTGCATTTGTTGGCCCATGACATATGGGTTGAAATCTTTTACTTTTCATTCCTAAGCCATGACCTCATTTATTTAGGCAATGGCAGCAAGTGCATGCTGACATAATGATTGAGCTAATATGTTCTTATAGTTCAACATCATGCAGTGCTGCCACATAATTAAAAGGGAACAACTACTTAGATGTAAAATTTTCTTAGTATAAATGGATAAAAATAATTTTATAAATATTTTATATTATATTGATAATAATTTATATAAAATAAAAAAGATTTTTATAATTATTTTATTGTTTTATTATTATTGTATAAATTATTATTAATATATATAAGACAAACTACCAAATTTACATTCCTAAATATTTTTTCAAATTAAAAAATGATTAATTTGTGTCTAAGAAAAAATTTTGTCAAATTTGATTTATTTTTTAGAGAAAATTAATGTCATAAAAAATAAATTTTCTTATAATATTTATTTATTTTATGATTTTTTTTTTGTTTTTAGGAATAAGTTGAGAAAATCTTTGAATAAAAATAATTTAAAATTTTAATGTTTGATTTCATTAAAAATTTTTTATACATAAAAAATTTTTGATAAATTTTAAAATTTGATAATCCAAATTTTGTTTGATTCAATCTAAAGTGCTCACAATATAAACTAGTTATATTCAGATTTAGTATTATATACTTATATAAATACTTATTTATTCTTTTACGATGAAATGAGTTATTTAAACAATGTCTTTGTACTCCTTTTTTTATTATTTTTTAAAGTTAGTGGATTTCCTCCTCTTTACCCATAATTTTTCCCCAATTTAAAGTTTTTTATGTAAATTCTATGTGTTCTCAATTTCATGTTTTGTTACTATTCACATTATTTCTGGTTACAAATTGATATTAGAACAACACTAGATTTGATTTTTGGGATGACAACTATAAAATATGATATTTTTATATTATATCACAACACTAAATTTTTGCTATGGTAGGTTAAGATGCTAGTTATGCTTATGCAGCTGGATTTAAATGATGCACTATTCGGGTTTGAAAAGATGTCCTTGTCTTGGTCACCATAGGAAAAACAACACAAGGATTGAAAGACCTTGTCTTAAAATCATCTACATTTTTCTAATCAAAATCTGCATGATGTTTCGAAGGAGAAAATAATTACTGCATTATAGTTGAGATTGGAGCAATTATGTATGATGAATACTTTAACGAGTATGATGCATTTAAACCAGCAATTGTACTCTCTTCATATGATAGAAGGTGTAGTGCCTTTATTGAAGACAACCTAACTATTTTTAAGGAAATAGTATTTGATCTAAAGAACATAAAGGTTAAGTATGATGTAAAAGATATAACATTAATTCTATTGTGTTCGATACCTTGTTCATATTCAACTTTTAGAGATATTATTTTATATAATTGTGATATTCTCACTATACATAAGGTATATAATGCTTTTTTTTTTTCAAGGAGAAAATTAAATAGATTATGGTTTGTTATGAGGTTTAGATAAAAAGCCTTATGTTTGAGGGGGGTCATAGTAGAGGAATTCTAGTAATGATGAAAGGGATAGATCAAAGTCAAAAAAATAGAAATAAAACATGTATTTATTGTAAGGAAAAAGGGCATATTAAAGACAAATGTTAGAAGTTGTAAAATAAGAATTAGAAAGCTACTATTAATCAAAAGGAAAAATAATTGAAAAGATCTGGTACAACTAGTATTGTAGAAGATGCTTTTAGTGATGAGGAACTTCTAGTTATTTCTAATAACAACTCCAAACCTTGCAAAGATTGGATTCTTGATTTTGGTTACATGTTTCATATTTATCCTAATTAAGACTAGTTTTCAACATATAAGATAATGTTTAAGGGTGTTGTGTTGTTGGGAAATAATGCACCTTGTAAGACAAATGGTATTGGAATAATTAGAATTAAGATATTTGATGGTGTTGTCAAGACACTTAGATATGTAAGACATATTCCAATTTAAAGCATAATCTTATCTCGTTGAGTTGTTTCAAATGGGTATAAGTACAGTAGTGAAGGTAGAGTCTTAAAGATTAGCAAAAATGCTCTTAGTATGATGAAAGGACTTTTAAAATCTACCAAGTTATATGTCTTGCATGGTTGTACAATTATGGGTGATGTGATTCTCACTACTCTTTCTTTGTTAGATAAAGAGGTTACCAAATTATGACGTATGCATTTAGGACATATGAGTGAAAAAGGGATGATTCAACTAAGTAAAAGAAGTCTTTTTGATGGACGATTACTACTAAATTAGATTTCTCTGAGCATTACATTTTTAAGAAGTAAAAAAAAGTTAGCTTTAACAAAGGCATCCAAAATACAAATGGAACACTTGATTATTTATATTTTAACCTCTAAGGTCCATCTAAGGTTCCCTTTAAGGTTGGTTCTAAATATATGTTGATTATCATTAATGAATTCTCAAAAAAAAGTTTGGGTGTTCTTTTTAAAACAAAAAAGTGATGTGTTTATCACACTAAAATAATGGAAGACTATGATTAAGAAGCAAACAGGAAGCAAATAAAAAATTTTGCAATGATAATGACTTAGAGTTTTGTTTTGATGAGTTTAATAACTTTTGCAACATAAAAGGAATCATGAGGTATTTAATCATTTTTGGTATTTTGCAGCAAAACAACACTGTAAAATGAATAAATAGGACTTTGATTGAGAAAGTATGTTGTATGCTTTCTCATTTTGGTTTATCTAAGTCTTTTTGAATCTAGACTACTATTATGACATTTTTTCTTATGAATTGCTCTCCCTTGATTACTATTAACAAAAATAATCTAAAAAAGGTATTGTCTAATACCCTTGTAAATCATTCTCATTTAAAAATATTTGGATGTATTGCATATGCTTATGTTGATAATGGAAAGTTGAAACCTAGATCTAAAAAGTCTATCTTTCTTGGTTATAAGTCTAATGTTGAGGGATATAAACTATGGTATCCAAAAATCCATAAAGTCATAATTAGTAGGAATGTAATTTTTGATAAAATTGCTATCATTACTAACTTGCCTTTTAGAGATTCATGTGATACAAGTCAACAAAAATCAAATACATAGGTTAAGTTTGAAATTAGTCCAGGATCTATACTAGATTCTACACCCCCATCTAACTTAAAGATGTGAGTTAATGTTGGTCTCTCACCACCACTAATGCCTTTATAGTATTTTATTATTAAAGACACACCCAAAAAGAAATTAAACTACCACAAAGGTATGTTGAGGCTGACTTGATTGTCTATGCCTTAAATATGACTGAAAGTATTGATTCTAATGAAAAACCTACTACATATTTAAAGGCAGTTAGTTGTGAAGATTCTGACGGATGAATGATTGGTATGTAGGAGAAAATGGAATCCCTTCATAAAAATGACATATAAGATCTAGTAAGATTACCTAAACATAAGAAAGTTATTTGGTACAAAAAGGTGTTCATAAAGAAAGAAGGTACACCAAGAGTTGAAGAAATTAAGTATAAGGCAAGGTTAGTCACGTAGGTTTACAGTCAAGTTCCAGGTGTAGACTTCACAAATGTGTTTTCTTTAGTTGTAAAGCATAGTTCAATCCCAACCTTACTTGGTATTGTCACCAAATATGATTTTGGGCTTGAGTAATTGAATGTAAAGACAACATTTTTACATGGAGAACTTAAGGGTTTTGTAGTTTCAAGAAAAAAGGACTATGTATGTTCACTTTAAAGGTCCTTTTATGGCCTAAAACAGTCACCCATGTAATGGTATAAAAGGTTTGACTCATTTGTGACCACTCATGGTTTTAAAAGATGCAATTATGATAATTATGTCTACTTTAAAACATGTAATAATGGGTTATTTATATATTTGCTCTTATATGTTAATGATATGTTAATAATAGCTAAAGTTAAAAGAGAAATAAGGTAGGTAAAAGCTTAGCTTAGTAAAAAGTTTAAGATGAAAAACCTAAAAGCAACTAAAAAGATACTTGACATGAAGATTTTGAGAGAAAGAAAAATAAGGAAACAATACCTAGGTTAAAAAGTGTACATTAAGAAAGTTCTTTACAGGTTTAATATGCTAAATGTCAAACTTGTTAATACTCTATTAACTGTACATTTTAAACTTTTATTTGCTTTATCTCTATAATTAAATGATGAGGTTGATTATATATCTCACATATCATATTCTACTACAGTGAAATCTCTCATGTATGTTATGATTTGTATATGTCCAAATTTATCATATATTATTAGTTTACATAATAAGTATATAACAAATCCTAGTAAAAAACATTGAAAAGCATTTTACTGAATTTTTAGATATTTGCATGACACTACTGATGTTTGTTTGTAGTTTGGGAGAACTAAAGATAGGATTATTGTATATGTTAATTCTAATTTTGCTACAAACCTTAATAAGAGAAACTCACTTATTAGATATGTTTTTAGTATTAGTAGTTACGTCATTAGTTAGAAAGCCACTTTGTAGACTATAGTGGCATTATTTATTATCAAAATTAAATATATGACTATTATTAAAGATTTTAAGAAAGTTATTTAGTTGAAAAGACTATTTAATCAACTAAGTGAAGATTTATATACTGTTACTATTTATTATGACAATCAAAATATTATCTTTTTATTGAAAATCAAATATTTTATAAGAAAATAAAACAAATTGATGTATAAGAAAAAAGAAGCAATATCTTTTTTAATTGTCAAATTTAGACATTTAGACTTGATTGGTGCTTGGAGTTCTCGTGGAAGAGACAGAGAGTTGTTGGTTAGATATGGGAATTTGTCTTTGTATTCGAATTTGTGCCGGTTGTCAAATTTAAGCACTACTTAGAGACAGAGAATTTTTGTCAGAAATTGCAATTTGTGTCAAGATGAAAATTATTAATATTTGGTGACTCGAATGAGCTCATAATACAAATCAGTCATATTCGAGCGAAAAATTATATACTTATATATATATATATATAGATATATGGTGAAATAAGTTATTGACAATAATTTCTTTATAATCTTTTTTAAAGTTAATATAGATTTCCTCTCTATTCTTCGAGAAGAACGGGCACTTAAACCTATCTTTCATCAACCAAGAAGGCAAGCAGAGTGGCTTCAAAAGCCCAATCGAACATCAATCACTTCACGGATGCTATTGACTGAGGAGCCAACCCCGAAACGCAAGAAGAAAGGGAAGCGGAAAGACACCGATTCCGACTCTAATCTCAGGCTTCATTGGTGATTGGCGAGGTAAGGAAGCTCCGCAGCTCCAACACCGAATCGGGCAAATTCCTCTTCAAGCCCTCGTGACATCAACAAACAAAGCGAGTTTTTTTCGAGCAGCTGCTTTTCGGAGATGACTTCTGTCAATAGGCAAGTTGAGATTTTTTACATAAATTATCTATGTTCTTAATTTATTTTATTTTATTATTATTTACATTAATTTTAGTTATAGTAAAAATTATATTTGAATCCATCTACTTACATACATCGTCAATTACATCTTTATTATACTATATTAAGATGACGACAATTAAATTCAAAATTATTCTAAAAAGCTGTGTGATCTCCTTAATATATAATTTTAAAAATAAGAAAATATAAATTATTTTATTAATAATATTTATATTATAATAATAAAATTAAAAATAGAGAATAAATATTAAAATTACTTTTCTTATCTATCTTCAACAATTTTTTTATAGACCAGCACATGAACCTAAATATTAAATATGCCTTTTTGGCCAGCATTTTCCCATAAAGTTAACATGTGGGTCCTTTCACACGTGATTCTCTTGAAACCACGTTATATTGTCGCTTGTTCACGGGCTCAAGAGCCGGTCGATCCCAAAATAATATCAGTGAATATTCTCCGCCACTGATAGCAGGAGAGAAAGAGAGAAAGGGTGATGGAATATTCAAGCAACGAATTTGAGGTCATTGTCGTGGGTGCTGGGATAATGGGCAGTACCACTGCGTACCAAGTAGCAAAACGAGGTCAAAAGACTCTCCTTATTGAACAGTTCGATTTTTTGCACCACCGTGGCTCATCCCACGGTGAATCCCGCACTTTAAGAGCAACTTACCCGGAAGACTACTATGGTGGCATGGTCATGGAATCCTCGCGGCTTTGGGAAGAGGCACAGTCAGAAATCGGTTTTAAGGTATATTTCAAGACTCCCCACTTCGATATGGGCCCATCCCATGATCAGAGTCTCCGTTCCGTCACTACCAGCTGCGAAAAGAACTCGGTCCCTTTCCGGGTTCTCGACCGCCGCCAGGTGGCCGACCACTTTGCCGGCAGAATAGACATACCGGAGAACTGGGTCGGCGTGTGCACGGAGCTTGGTGGGGTAATAAAGCCCACCAAAGCAGTGTCCATGTTCCAAACGCTGGCGTTTCGCAGAGGAGCAATTTTGAGAGACAACATGGAAGTGATAAACATAGCGAAAGATGAGGAGAAAGGAGGGGTTTGGGTATTTACTGGTAACGGTGAAAAGTTTTGGGGTAAAAAATGCGTGGTTACAACTGGCGCTTGGACGCGAAAGTTAGTTAAAACGGTCAGCGGGCTTGAGCTCCCCATAGTAGGCTGGGAGACTTCGGTGTTTTACTGGAGGGTTAAGGAAGGACATGAAAAGGAATTTGCCATTGGGAGCGATTTTCCTACATTTTCCAGCTATGGGGAACCGTTCATATACGGGACGCCGTCCTCCGAGTTTCCCGGATTGATCAAGATTGCCGTGCATGGTGGGTATCCGTGTGACCCTGACAAGAGGCCTTGGGGCCCTGGAGTGTCATTGAGTGCTTTGAAGGAATGGATTGAAAGTAGATTCCGGGGCCGAGTTGATCACGGCGGGCCGGTGGTCACTCAGCTGTGCATGTACTCGTTTACCCCAGATGAGGATTTCATGATCGATTTTCTGGGTGGAGAGTTTGGGAAGGATGTGGTGATTGGCGCTGGGTTTTCAGGCCATGGGTTCAAGATGGCCCCGGTGGTGGGGAGAATCCTAGCTGACCTTGCGCTGAGTGGAGAGGCAAACGGAGTGGAGCTCAGGCATTTCGAGGTAAGAAGATTCCAAAAAAATCCCAAAGGGAATATCAAGGACTTTCGAGGCTAAAGTCGCGAGTTAATGCACAATGACTCTCCGTTGGACCAGTAGTTGCCCCATATCTTTTTTTTTTTTAATCTGAAAAAAGGTATCCCATCATTGTATGTCGGTGATTTCGAAATAAAAGATTATCAATTGGTATTTTTATTTATTTAACTTTATTTACAAAAATAATTTATTATCTAAAAATTATTAGATTTGAGTGATTTTTTATTTTTATTTTATTTTTTTTGTGTTAATCCAGACTAATACAAAGAAAAATGCATCAAATTATTAATTAAGATTACCGTAGCTAGATATTATTACCTCATTCAAGAGGCCTCTTGATTATGAATTCCCCGCCCACAGGCAGATGCTCCATTGTTCATGTATGACGCTGGACGGGAAACTCTTTGCGAGCATATTTCAAGCTGAGTTGGCCTCAAAGGAATGCATATGCTAATGATGGAATAATGTCGAGCTCTTCTTAGCGTCCCTACGTCCCAGTTATATCACATGGCCACATCTTGCACTGCAGTCGGGCCGCTCTGACAAATATTATTCCACCAAAGTGACTAATTTCCACTGATGCCAGGACTTTTACCAACGTGCTGTGCCTTCATTTTTGGTTCAATAAACTAACAAGATACCATCGGTTAGTGACCGAGGATACATTTAGCCAAAAAGAATTGCCCCTTCTTCCATCCACATGAAATGACCAAATTTGCCATTAGCAACAACATACCACGTTAAAACACAAGTTCAGCGCAAGATATTAATTATATGATAATTTGTTCCTGTAAACAATGTTCAAAGTGTACAAAATCTGCCGATAAGAAAAAGGACACAAGAAGCCAAGAACTGCAAGTACCTACCGATGTACACGCTACAACAACATTAACGCCGCCCGATTGATTATAATTTCAGAAAAGAGAAACCCAACTATGATGATGCCACTAGACCTATGGTACAACCGTCGGTTGGTTTCACCAAAACAAAATTTTGAACCTATTTCTCTATACTGGTGTGACAAAAACTAACTTTATTGGAAGGAACCAGGCAATCTGAGATTTGAGAAGTAAAATGATAGATCACAGTTGCCTGGCCATGCTAAATAATAATAATGAATGAACCAAACCACACTTGGAAGAAGAAAAGACTGATCCTCTTGGCAGATGACGTCAATACTTTTGGAGGGATAATTGTGGACACCAGTCACAGCCATTCCACATTCTAAACCCACAGAAACATGCAGATTAGCGTAACAATGGACTGAAAACAAGCTCAACATTCCTGCCTTAAAACAACCTGCAGATCGCCAAGCTGTCCATCGATCAATGAGAACTAAATGAAAATTTGAGGCAAACTGCTCAAGAACCAAAATAAATAGATGGAATAGGGGAGGGCAAAAGAGGGAGAGGTGCCTAATGCAGAAAAAACAAAATGAGGGAAAAAAGTACAGTCAAGTACAGATTGACAACTGTAATTCGTACGACAAAATTCAATTTCAAAAAGAAATAAAATGAACAGTAAGATCTATTCATTTAACACCTCAATAAAAACACAGACTATCTACCGGTAGAAGGGAAAAAAAGGGGGAAAAAGACACTGACCAGTTCCGCTTGTCAAATAACAAATGTCGCAAGAAGTGCATGCAACACAGCCCAATAGATAATAAGAGCAAGCCGTAAGGCAGGTTGTCGCATCAGTGCCCGATCACAAGAAACCCTAGTGTACAACACATATACAATCAATTCAGTCAATCCATGAACCTAGATGGCCTTCAATCAACACAAGACAGAACAAAATAAACAGTCCCTACCATAGACCATCGATCATATCTGGTGCACATCTTGTAAATTTTGGGAAAATTCTGGAAGTTGCAAGTGACTTGAAACCATGAACTGAAGCATAACGGGGAAAAAGATCAGAATCCGTATGGATGCTATCATTAAATTACAACTCAAGATGCCCAATGAAAAGAACAAAAATTGCAAAAAGTCCGGTGCAGTACCTTTTTCATCATCCTCATCTTCTAACCTACTGCTGCCACTAGGATCTGTATCTATGGCAATAGCAACTTGATCATTATTGACCTTGTGCAAACTGCGAACCTGATATGCAGCAGAAGGCCCAGGGACCAGCCTTTTGTTTATCTGCATCCATGTTCATTGTAATTGGGATGCTATTCATGGAAAAATATGATTGCTCCAGATTTGACAGAGAAATGTAAAACCCACTTTTTACTTTCAGGGGAGCGACAAATCAACATACAAAATTAACAGTTATGTAGCCAACACAAAGGGTTCAATAACCCTATAATATCATGTGAGAATATTAATATTAAGGCATATGTCTAATCACCGAACATTGCATTTCATGCCACAAAGCAATGACCCAAGGCACCTTCACTTATAAGTGACAGACCGTTTATGCCTGAGTTTCAACTAACAGAACAGCCCCCTAAAACACTTAAGTCATTTTGTTGTATTTCTACATGTATGAGTATGTGCAAGAGAGGGTGGATTTCTGTATAAATGCATATGGAGAAAAAATAAACACAAAAAAATTACCCAAAAACAACCTTATCACAATTTAAAGGTAAATAACCCAAAGTTGGCATGCCAAAAAATTGTTCTGCAGAATGGCCATATTCAATTTGTTTATAAAACAAAATTCTACAACCACAGTGCTTCAAACTAAATTACCAAATTTGTATTTGGAAAATTATTGTGTAAACAAATGTTATCCCTGGTTTTAAAAGAGAACACCACTGCACAGCCTTATTTATTGGGGGACATGGTAGCCACAAGAGGACATGTAAGCAATTTCCCTACTTTCAACTTCATTTATTTGTGGCAGCAAGGGAGATATGATTGGAACATGTCACTTGTACCTACCATATGCCCCCCTAAGCGAGTCCAACTGGCTTTTCTCTCTTAAAAAAACAAGGATGCTATGAGTTTACATGTATGAAAGTTCCAAGGACTCACCACAGGTTCAACTTCCAAAATTTCTGAGACAAGAGTAGTTGGCTGTCCTGAATCTCCAAGACCCTCAAGCATGTTTAGTTCGGATTCCTTGTCGTGCAAGGATCTTTCAAGAGTCTCCTCTCTAAGTTTTAACTCCTCTATTTTACTCCTCTCCAGTTGCAATAATGCATCCCTGCTTTGCGCAATTGTCCGTTGATCCTCCAATTCAGACAAAATAGAAGTGATCTTCTTCTGCAGCAAATCCATGTACTCATGGACCTCACTGCCAGGATCAAGTTTTGCATCTTGTGTCCCATCTGGAGAAAGCAGTGAGTTTAACCATTTGAATAACTCATAACTTTTGTCTGAATTTCTCTTGTTGCTCATCTGTGATGCAACAAGAACATCATTGGTCCATCTGGTGACCTCTTGCCTTAAGGATGATATTTCACCATTGCGATCATGCAATTGTGATTGAAGCTTTTCCACCTCAGCCAGGAGACATTCAGAAAATTTATGAAGCTCATCAAACTTGGTTATAGTGACAGAAAGCCTTTTAAGGACCTTCCTCCGTGAAACTTCAAGGTTCTCAATCTCTAAGTTCTTTTGCTGCACAGTTTTTTCCAGTTCCTCTATCTTGCTTGTTACTGCTTCCATCTGAACCTCCTCCTCATCAAGAGCTTGCATTAGGGCTTCAATTTCTGCATTTGGCATGCAATATCTATATTAGCAACTTAACAATGTAATAAGAGGAATTAAAATGACTATCTCTAGAATCAATCAGCTAACCTTGGTCTTTGGCGGCAAGCACATCAGCCAGCGATGGGACCCTCTCCTCTAACTCCATGGACAAGGCTGGTCGAGATTCAAGTTCCTTTACTGTCTGCTCCAATAAATTACGTTCTCCCTCCATCACTTCCAACTGCACCTCCAAATCAAGGACACGATTTTTGGAAGACTGAAGATCTAGCAAGTAGCTTGCTCCAGCAGCTTCAGCTTCCTTAATTTGATCAACAAGGTCCAAGCAAATCCTCTCTTTCTGAATATATTTCTCCTGAAGCTCTTTCTGCAAATTTGAGATGGTGATTTTCAGTTCATATTTGTCACCCTCTATGATGTCACCTCTCAAACAAGTAAAATCCTTTACAACTAGTAACAATCTTTCTGCTGTAGTCTTCACATGTTCCTCAGATGAAAAATAGTTCTCCTCAGCAGAAGAAAGTCTGCTATCAGCACAAGCTGCTGGTTTCAAATTCATCCCCGAATCTCCAGCAGTCAAAGTATTCCCTACAACTTCAGCTGTTCTATTTTCAATTTCAACAATTGAACTGGTGCAAGCTTCATAGAGTAAGGCAACATTTCTGTGCAATGAAACAACTTCCATTTCATTTTGTTTTTCCCTTGATTCCATATCTCTCTTCAAGGATTCGAATGACTCTTTTTGGGAAGTCATTTCTCTATGAAAAGTTTCCATTATTTTTGACAGATTACTAGCTCTTTCATGTAATGTCACTGAGTGTTCATGTAATATTGATTTCAGACCACCTGTTTCTTTCAAAAATTCTTGCATGGAACTACAAATTTCTGTAGCTGAGCTGTCATCAAAATTGTCTGTTATATTGGGTTCTGATGAGAAATTCACTGACAGAATATTCACCTGAAAAGGGACAGTCAGTTAGAAGAACAAATGACAAGTAAAAAAGTACAACAACGTTCTAAACTAACAAGAAATGCAAAGAGACTTTTACCCTGAATGCCAAAAATCTATGAAATTCCACAGAGTAGTGCATTGATACCTTGGATTTTGAATATATATTGCCATCAGATTCTCTGAAAAGTGGAACATGAAGCACATAATTAGCCTCTGGTCTTTTCAGCCATGACTCCATTCCAGCCTGTAGATTTCGCAGAAACTCCAACTCCTCAGAAAAAATGCAGGTTAGTGATTTTTCGAGATCAGACAAATTCTTGCTGAGTTGATTTACAGCATACTTTACTGCCACCAGTTCAGAACACTGTCTTATGTTCTCTTCAGAGTGAACAGCAGATAACTTTTCCAGATGTGAAAGAGCTTCAAGTTTGGCGGTCTCCTCTTCATCCCTTTCCTTGGAGAGTTCTGCCAGTTCAATAGTTGCTTTACCCAGCTCCTCTTGGAGTTCATCATTCCTGTCTTGAACTTCCTTCTGCTCTGCAAGCAGTAGCTTGGCTGCTCTCCTAGATTTTCTACATTCTTGGTCAGATGAAACCACAGATGCGCGCAAATCTTGCAATAAGTTGTCAATGTGCACCAACTTTCCAACTGGATCACTGTTGGATATTTCAACACCAATATCAATGCCTTCCAGTATATTTAAGATCATCGTTAAAATCTGCCCTTTCTCATGCAACAAGTGTTCAGTTTCAGCCAAATGATTCCTCAATAACAAGATCGCCGATTCAAGAGCATCTAACTTTTCAGGGTATTTGGTCAAGTCCCTCAGCTTCTGTTCATATTCTGCAAGAGCATTTTCCCGGTGCTCGATATCAGACTTCAGACGGTCCATCTCAGTGCTCATCTCTTCAATAGATTGTTTCAGGCTATCACGCTGTTGCACCAAAGACTTCCCTTTTCTCACTGCAACATTCAACTTCTCTCTTACAGAAGCAGACTTCTGCTCTTCCTGACTAAGAAGCACTTGTAACTCCACCCTTTTCTTGTCAAGTGTTTTGACTTCACAAATCAAAAGTTGTTGTTTCTCCATATATCCATCTCTTTCCTCCTTCACACAAATCAATTCATTCATAATATCCTCCAGCTTTTTCCTCAGAACATCCACATTTGATCCCTCACTCTCAACCGCACCACTCATCAGAATAGAAAAATCTGATTCCTCAGCATTTGATGCTTCCCTAGTTCTCTGCTGAGCAATACTTGCATCTGAAATTTCTCTAGTCTTCTCCCCAACTGCATCATGGTGCACTAAACCAAGAGTGTAATTCTCTATTAACTTCCTCAATAGTCCTTCCAAGCATTCTGTACCATTGCCACCAAAACCAGGATCTTTTGAGCCAGGATCCTGCAATGCATCACAGATCAAATCCTGCAACTGGCTTATTTCAACATTGA
Source organism: Rhizophora mangle (assembly GCA_037832345.1). Lineage (NCBI taxonomy): Eukaryota > Viridiplantae > Streptophyta > Magnoliopsida > Malpighiales > Rhizophoraceae > Rhizophora > Rhizophora mangle. The sequence continues at coordinate 3,818,202 of JBAPLJ010000181.1, read as the reverse complement.
TTCGCTCCTCATTTACAAGCTTTGCAACCAATTTCTCCTGCAAACCAATTGCTTCATTTTGGAGTTTATCATTTTCAAGTTGAAGCTGAACTGCCCCTGCTGAAAGCTTCTCATGTTCTGGTACCACATTTTCCAGTCTTTCAGAAAGAGATTCTCTCTCATGGATAACCATTTGAAGGTCTATCTCAAGATCAGATATTCTCTTTTGAGAATCCTTCAACTCAGCAACTAGGTGAGATATTCTCTCCCATGACTCTTCCAAGTCTGCTGTTATTGAGCCACAATGGTTCTCAAGCTTATCAATATTTTGCATGAGAGAAATCCTATTGTTGTCAGCTTCTGAAAGTGCATTTACCATCCACTCAATTCTGTGTTCTGGTTCCATGTGCTGCAACTGTGAAGGCATATTGATCCTGTCCAAAATTTCTTCCCATCCCTGCACCAGGTGATTCCTTTGCATCAATGACTGCTCCAGCATTTCATTTTGTTCAGCCAATGCATAAAACTTATTTTGAAGGTCCTCATACTTTCTTCTCATATCATCTACTGAACCCAAACTTAAACTAGGTTGTGCATATTCCTTCCAGGGATCCATGACAGCAAAACCAGCCACTGGATATGAACCTCCTTCAGAACTCTTCTGATTCGAATCTGTCAGTGGTATAGAGTTTCCAGTCAATGACCTGGCTAACCAGTCAACCTTTTCTATTGTATCTCTTGCATGAAACTCCTCTGGTAGATGTAGATCCCCTAGAATTTCTTCTATCCTCTGGAGTACTGAGTCTTTTAGAAGGAATGATTCTCTTAATGTTGTAGCTGAATTCCGAATGTATGAAAGCTCAGATTCCAAAGCCTCCACATGCTCACCTGCCTCAGAATAGGTCTTCAGCTTTGCTTCTACCTCATGAAGCATGGCATCTTTCAACTGCAACTGTTGTGAGCATCTTTCCAATTCGCTGGATTTCTCTGCCAGAGACTGCTTTACACTGTCATGCTGCACAATTAAGCCTTTTCCCTTGGCCACTGCTATGCTAAGCTTCTCTCTAATAGAAGAGACCCTCTGCTCTGACTGTTCAATTTCACTTGCTTTCTCTTTTAGATCAGACTGTGTAGCTACAAGGGCTTCCTCCACCTGGCTTAAGTGTTCCTTAAGAAGAAGAATTTCATTCTCATGCTGAAGTTTCAGGGCATTTAATTGATGTGTTGTTTCATGCAATTTTGACAGTTCCATCCCCTTAGATCCAAATTCTTCCCTACAAGAGCTAACCTGCTCAACAACCTCTTTGTATTTACAGACAAGTAGAGGAACCAAAGACTCTAGATGTTGAGGAGGTGTTAAATCTGAGTCCATCTTGTCATCTAGTTTCACCACATTCTCAACCTCCTCAATTAAGTTTTGAATTGAATTCAAATCAAGACATGTTCTGTTCAGCACCTCAACATCATTTGTTCGACTCATCAAATGCAAATTGAGTTTGTCATTTACATGCTGTAGCTGCCGCCTCTCAGCTGCAAAGTTGGCCAATTGCTTCATAAGGGTTGCATACCTGACATAATCTACAGAATCAGGAAAATTTTGATCTTGTATGATTGGGTCTGTCTCTTCTACATAGCCACATGAATCACTGGCAAATTTCCTGAGCTCATAATACAATTTCTTCAATGTGCTATTGGCCAATTCATTCTTTTCGTTTGCTTGTTTAAACAAATTGAAGGTTGTTTCACGGTCTGTGCAAGTGGCTTCCAGTTTCTCCTTCAGATTCCTGATTGTATTGATAACAGCATCAACAGAGACAGCCACCCGGTCAGTTATATCCGGGGAATTATAACTGCCAGTAAGTGAGGTGGAGGTATGCAGAAATCCTGCAGAGTTGTCGAGCCTTTCAATCACCGCAATGATCTGGCCAATGGTAGAACCCCATTCTTGCTCAACTACCAATGCCCTCTCAGCCGACTCCTTCTGGACATTTTCTAATCGATCATGAAGCACAGAAGCCATCTCATCTGAACTCTGCTGTAACTCATGCAATTGACTCTGCAATTCATTAATTCTTGATTCAGACTCAATCAGTTTTTCCCCAAGCTCACAGCTCTCTACTTTAAGGCTGTTGTCTTCTTCCCTCAAGGTTTCATAAAGAACCTTAAGCTCTGTGTTTTTTTCTTGAAAAATGAACAGCTGTTGCTTTGTAACTTCATAAAGAACCCCAACTTCAATGTTGGTTGCCTCTAAACTATCACTATGTTCCACCAAAGCTTCAAACTGAGCCTTGAAATCCCCAATTGCACAACTTGCTGTACAGCTGTTATCTTGCTGCACCTTGAACAATGAACTGGCATTTTTAAGGTCCAGGGCTAACTGTTTAAGGACTGCCTTTAAACTTCCTGTATTCTCTTTTGTTGACACAAATGAATCTGCTCCTGGTGATTGATCTTCAGTCGTGGCACTCTCATTTGCCTCAGGTTCATCATAATGCACATTTGACTCAAAAGCTCTAATCAGTTTTGATGCTGCTGGAGCTGCCAATTTATTGATAGGTTTACACAAGAAAGAAGAATAAGAATGCATATCTTCTATTGCCTTTTCTAGTTTTTCCAAAATTTTCTCTGCCTCATCTAGGTGTCCCTTCAAGACCACAAACCCATTAGAATTATAAAAAATTTCCTGCTCAGGCAGCTCAAATGGAGGGCTTCCAGCAAGGCCACCATACAATGTTTTCTGCAAATTACAAAAGGTGACTCCATGATCTTGTTTTCCATGACTCTGGTGAGAAAGTTCATCATCAGTTGCACTATCATGAGCACTGCACTGTGTTTCCAAACTGTGAAGTTGATGCACAGCTTCCCCAACTGGAAATGATATTTGAATCTGACTAGTTTCAATTTCTCTCTTCTTGGCCTTATGAATGTCAAGGCTGATACTAAGAAATATATTTTCCTGAGTAAGTTGTTCAAGTTGTACAGTCATTTCTCTAATCTCAACTTCAAGCCGCATGTAATCTTCTCGATCCTTGGACAAACTCTCATGAAGAATGAGAAGCTTAGATGAAAGTCTCTTATTTTCATGAATAGCATCCTTTTTGTCCTCTTCAAGCCTCTCCAGCTTCTGTAAGACTAAAGCCAGTTCCTCACTTAACTTGGCATTTTCCCTTTCTAGAGTTTCCCCCTGAACCTTGCTCTCAGACAAGGTCATGGATAAATTTTCATTCCTATTGGCAAGACAGTCCTTTTCCCCTTCAAGGTTCTTTCTTTCCTCTGCAATGGAAGCAAAGTTTGCACTAAAGTTGGAGATTTCCACTTCTAGAGCTGCCACCAAATTCTTGCTGTCAGCTAACTCCATCAGGAGCTTCTCATTCTCAAAGATGCAAGAATCCTTTTTCTCTACAAGCATCACTTTCTCCTGATTCTGTAAAGCAAGAGTTTCCCTTAAGCTCTCATTTTCCACCAGTAATGCTGCCACCAAATCCTTGCAATCAGCTGACTCCTTTGACAAACTCAACAATTCCAATTGTGATCTTTCCAGGCTTCCCTGAAGCTCATGTGCCCTGGCATAAACTTCCTCAACCTCTTTCTTTGCTAAATCAGATTGACATTGGAGATCCTCTCTCTCACTAATAGCAGCCTTAAGTTCAGACTTGCACTCTGCAAGTGCTTGAGCAAGGTAGTCATTCCTCTCACAAACTTCTTTGTGTGAAGAATGAATCATAGAGATTTCATTATCCAATTGACGAAACTGGCAATCATACTCTTGGTGCAGATCAGACTGTTCAGTAAGTTGCAAGTGGAAGATATCCCTTGCACAACTTGCAAGGAATAATTCTTCTTTAAGTCTGTCAAGACCTGGAAGGGCATAATTCGGTGCAATCAAACAACTATTCCCCAACTCTGCATTAGAAACTGGCCATATTGACTTGAGAAGCAACCTATACTCATCTTCACTGAGCCCCTTAATAGACTCTATAAGCTGCGAGAGGCCGATTGGGAGCCCATTGGTAAAGGGAGACATGGTGTAAGCTTCTGATGCATTTGGTAAATCAAGTAACAGAGATAACCCTTCATTGCTTTTGCCCACAAATATAAATGATTCTTCAGGCATATATTCCTGATTGCATGCCTCTGCAACCACTGAATTGGCCTGACTCTGTCCTTTCCATTTGTTTCCAAGATGGCTGGGTCCAGACGATACTTCAGATTTCTTCATATAACATGGATCCACATCAACAACTTTTCCCAGTTGATTTGTCACATCAATGGCAATACGCAAGGGATCTGAAACAGGCAAGGAAGATGCCAAGGACCCATCTGACATGTCACTTGTGCTTATAGATTGATATGCATCATCTCCACCCTCAGTTTCCTTCAATTGAGAGGCTTCCTGAATCACATTGTTCTGACCCAAGGCCGCCCCTGCAATTTCACCTTGCTCAGGAAAAATTATTCTTCCATCTCCTTCAAGGTCTATGTCACAGCTTCTACTGAATTGGTCTAACCCCAAACCATCAGCTTCCTGCATTGCCCCTACCCAGAAACAAATGAGAATTTAATTATACACCAAATCCACTCATCACTAGACCAAACATGCCCAACAGATTTCCATAATAATGGAAGAAAAAATAGACAGACTAAAATAAGGCAAAAAGGGCAAAACCTATGTTGGTTACCTGATCTTCCCCTGCACAAGTAGCATCTTTTTGTGATGGCAACAAATCCTTGTCATCTTCCTGATTCATGCTGTCTATTTCAGCTGTCACAGTAGCATCATTTGCAGAACCAATTACAGCATGAAAACCCAAAGCATCAACACTCAGAAATTGATCATCATTTTTGGTTCCCTCAGTAGAATCTGGAATGTCTGAGGCTACCAAAAAGACTTTTGCTTCCTCATCATTAACTGTCTTAGTAGCTTCCACTTCAGTGGATTCCAAGTAATTAATATCATGCTCATGTGCCTCAACTTCCTGCCTACATCTCCCATCAGCAAGATCCAAAGCTGTTCTGGCAATGCCTGTATCTGATGCCATGGAACTTGAAGATAGATCAACAGCCACAATATCAACTTCATGAGCCACTGAATTCTCCACAGAATGAGATGCAGAAGACTCTGCCATCTCTGAGTTGGAATCGATGTGAGATGCAGACTCCCCTTCAAGACCCTCTGGCACCGTTGATTTGATAGTGGTTGATGGTGCATCAGCATCTGATTCATGCTGTCCAGATTTGCTAGATCTTTTTGAGGATTTCCCATGACTGCTACTGCCTTTACTGCCCTTCTTTTGACGAAATTGTTGAAGCTGGTAAGAAAAGACTAAAACTTAGATAGCAGCCAATTAAATCCATCATGGCTGAGATAATGAAAGGGAGGAAGAAAAAATAAGAAAAACTCTTGGATCCTATTGTGAAACAATTTATCTTAGATCATATATGCATTGCTCTCCTTTCAGCAGTAGAAGGAAAAGGCAAAATAAGAATTAGGATATGATATTTCAAGCTGTTTGCTTTTAAATTGCACTCTAAATCCATGTTGCGTTTTTCTTCCCTCCACCAAAGTGAATCCACAAGGAAACTTGAAGTGAAGGCTCAATCATCATTTGACTGTGGTATGACAATTAACTTCAAATTTTGACCCCTGGTCCCTTAGAAAAGCTAACAATGTTCTTTCTAGCTCTTTTCTTCCAATTTGTCCACAATTAGTCACATAATGAAGAACCTGAAAATCTACATATCCAACAATGTGGAATCAAGATGCATGGTACATGAACAGAGTACCTTTTTCCGGCCAGCTGCGAGCAGATCGGTACGGCCCTTGTTCTTGTCCATCCGATTCCGATCTACTCCGTTTTTGCCCCCCACCTTGACTTCCCGCCAATCACTAATTTTTCCTCCAAGTCTCGATCACCATTTAATTCTCTCTCCTAAACGTGTCCCAACAGACGCAAAAGAAAACAAAAAAAAAAAAAAAACACAAAATAAATACCATCAACATGACAAGAAAATCAAAGTCCATTGTTGAATCACAAAGAACACGCCATGGAAATCATCAAGAACTTCAAATATCATACCAGACATCATCAAGCTCAGATGAGCCATCCATGCGCTTCTTTAGAATTAAAAGCCAATAACCACTTGTAGACACTGACACGTGGCAAGCATATTCTATATCGTGCAATTGTCCTACATTTTCTTGGCAACCAAACAAGCCTTAAAATCCCCCCCCCCCGGCAAAATAAAAAATTCTAAAAAAGAATCCTAAGAATTTCTTGCTAGAACCATAATTAAAACAGAAATCGAGGAAAACGTCAAGAAACCAATCTCCGCATCATTGAAAAATGACAAAGAAAAGCAATGATACCTTGATACGGATTCCATCTACTAGTCGTCCTAGCCGTCGCCGTCGCCGTCGCCGTCGTGATTAGATCAATTGCTTTGCTTTCACGGAATGAGTTTATCTGTGTCTGTGTTTTATTATTTTAATTATTTTTAATGCGTTTACGTTCTCTTAGAGCTAACGCAAACTACGTTTTCCTGAAGCAGGTGAAATCTTATGTTTGGGTTGCGGGGAAGCGGCAGCAGGCAGGAGAAGAAATTTATATGTTTGCTTGGCTGTTTTAACGGCGACGTTTCGATGAGACAACTTGGGCTTTACTGAGGCAAATTGAATCTGATTTAAATGGAAATGGGCCGGGTTTTTGGACTGAACGAATTCCAGTCCGTACTCTGCGGGACATCACCCCGGGAATGATCGAGAGAAAAAAAAAAAGGACGAGCCGCATGATCACAATGAGCCGAACCCCAGCATAGAGTATTTCTTCAATCTCCCCGTCTGTCTTAGGCACAACTCGCCGGGCGAATATCAATATACTACAAATAGTGAACAATGTTACTTCAGTATTGTCATGAAATAGTGAACATCGTTAAGTAATTATAAGAATGACCTCCCATGGGGGCATCATCTCCTTAAAAAAAAATTATCTAAGTATTTATCTCAAAAATCTCAAATTCAAATTATAAAAAAGATAATGATGAATTTTATGAAAAATAAAAATAATTAGACTTGTTACAGAATTTACTGAGTAATGATCTAATAAAAGTGATAAAAAAAATGAGAGAAATAAAAATAATTATTTCAAATCTTATTTCTGATTTTAAATTTTATTATTGTTTTCTTCTTTTATTTCTTTCTCTTTCTCCCAGTGAAATCGTATTTTAAATTTCATACCTATACTTGCTAGAAATTGGAGATTCCCGCCCTGTATAAAAATTGGGTAACACGTTTGGCATTTACACGTACCATTCAGTTCCATAAATAAAACGTACATAAACCAATAACAATAATAAGAAAGAAATTGGGAAAATTATTTTTTAAAAAAAAAAAAAAAATTTCCTCGTCAAAGTGCATCAGCTCACAATTTTGATCATAATATAACTTGTCAGTTCACTGAAGTACATCAAAAGTAGTGGGGTCCATCTCAAGTGAATTTATTTAAGGGACCCATGTAAAGTCGGCCGATGAATATTGAAAGATCCAAGGAAGCTCTACCAATGGACGTGTCTTCCTCGAGTACTCGAGCGACCATGCAGGTAGTGCCCCGCGAATATGCACACGATTGGAAGATCCAAGTCAGTCAAACAGAAATTGCGAATAGAATGCACTGCGGGAAAAATTAAGTGTGTGTACTAATATTAAACTTATACGTGTTATTTTATTATATTTATTAAAATGTATTTTTATTATATTTTAAGTAAATAAAAAATAAAAAATAACTTAAATCATAAATATTTTTTAAAATAAATTTAAAAATATTTTTATTTTAAAAAATAAATTTAAGATTAATTTTTATTTTTAAAATTATTTTTTATTTTAGATGAATATAAAGATTTGTTAATATGAATAAAATAAATTATAATATATTTTAAATCATAAATGAGTAAATTAAGTTTTAAAATTTTATTTTTATTAAAAAATTTATAAATTAACTACAAAATAAATATTAAATACTACAAATAATGGAAATTTATTAAAAAATTAAAACTTATATCAAATATTAAGTATTTTTAAAATTAAACAAATATCATCATATAAGTGTTTTATCAACTTTCTCTCAATTTAGATGATATTAATATACATTATTATTACAACTATGTGATATATGATTTTATCATGTTGTTGCAATTTTCATTTTTATTTATATTTATTTAAAAAAAAATTTTAAATTATAAATATTTGTATTTTAAAAAATAAAATAAATTGAGCATAATCTTTTTATTTTTTATGAAAATGGAAAATAAAAAAATAAAAAAATTAAATTATGAATATTTTTTCTTTTTTAAGAAAGAAAAATTTTAAATTATTTTTTCTTCTTTGTTATCTATAAAAAATAAAAAAATATGAGTATCTTTTTAAAAATTATTTTTTAATTATTATTTTATTTATAAATATTTATATTACATAAATTTTAAATATATAAAAATAATTATTAATATAAAGTGAATAAATTGTAATACAATTTAAATTATAATTAAATAAATTAGATGTAATTCAAAATTTTAATTTTATTAAAATATTAAGATTAAAAATTAATTATTAAATTAATATTAAATATTACAAATTATAAAAAATTATTAATAAAATTAAATATTTAATTTTTTTTAAAAAAATTTTAAGAGTAATTTTTTATTTATTTTTAAAAAAGATACATGAATTTGAAATTTTTTTCCCCTTCTTAAAATAGGAGAATTTGAAAATAATATTTTCTCTTCTTTTTACCTTATATTTTCTTTTGTTATAAAATTTTATAAATATGAGGATATAACTATAATTAAAGTAAAACTTTATAAATTAATAATTTTTTATTTAATTATAATTATAATTATATTAATTAATTAATATAATTTTATTTTAATTATAATAAAAATTTCATAATTATAATATATTTTAATATTTTTAATTTAAAAATTTCTTAAAAGTCACAATATAAACAAAATTAATAACGTAATTAAAGAAAAATAGTCTAACTTTCTTTCAATTTTCATATATATATATATATATATAGATTGGACATTCGTTATTGTTCAAACCAAGTGGACAGATAGATTGGTGACGTCAAAATATGATGCTCGACATAATTTTGTAGCCGTCAGATCAACGGAAGTCGGCAAGTGATGCTCACTCCCCAGCACAGGAGAGTGAGTGAAGCAACCTATTGATGTTGCTACTGTGTGGTAAAGACCACATATCCACATTGACCCCACCCTACTGATGCTTCCACGTTTTACTTTTGGATTTGGTCAAGATAAATTGTTGATTTCACTAAATGAAAGCTAATCATATTGGGCCACATGTCCATTCAGTAAACCAGCCCAACGAATGAGTGGCTGAAACGTGGTGATTGCTAGGCAAACTAACCAGCGAATGGATTGGCATCACGGGGTCCTAATTTCTAATTTTTCCAAAAAAGAGTTATATTTCTAAAAATTTATAATAAATAATAAAGATATAAGAAGGGCTATGAGGTCTACGCCAATTTTTTAAAAATTTTATGCTTTATAGAAACATATCATGTAATTACAATTTTGAAGTTGTAAAAATTAATTTTTTTTCTTTATTAATTATTTAATATTCCATTATAATTTTAAATAACTTGTCTAAAATAATTGAAATTAAATGCATTAAAATAATAAAATCAAAAACTTGTGGGAGCACTTACAATTTTGATGCAATTCAGTTTAAATGAACCAATCATCCAATAAAGATTACCATCCATAAAATCCAAAATGTGATAGTTCATAAACTGAGTTCTTAAAATTAACCCAATAACGATGGATGCATTACACCATGCACGTATGCACATATAACAATTTATGATATACGTGTTACCATTATAGTTATACAAATTTAATAAGGTTATTTTGGTCTATGAATTTTTTTTTTCTTAAAAAAAAGGTTGCGATAATAACAAAATTTTGTGAGTCATAACTCTTTTATGTATAGTTTATGTATAAATATAAATATTTGTTATGTCTTATGTGTAGATTTAAATAAAAATTGGCATCTCATAGCCGTGGACTTCGAAATGATATTTTTATTTTTCTTAAATTGCTGGAAAACAGATTGAACGTCAGCAAAGCGAAAGGAAAATGGTTATTCTTTTGATGCATTGATGTGTTTGTGAAACATTAGCTTTGTGTTTGGATTGAGAGAATGATGATAGAAAGAAAATGGGAGAAAATGGAAATGAGATGAAATCACAAGTTTCCTTCAGAGTTTTAATAGCCAAAAAGTTGATGAGGGCAAATAATAAGGGGCCGAGTGGTGATCTTGGACTTCAGTTGAAGCCCAAAATAAAGTAGGTCGATTTTTTATCATTTCTCACGTTACATTCTTTTTTTCATTCAAAATAACAAGAACTGTAGGAATTTTAATTTTACCATTTTCATTTTTTTTTTTTAGTGAAATTATATTAAAATTTTAAAATAAAAACAATTTTTTTTTTTCCATTTTCATTCTTCTTCCCATCAATCCAATATTTTTTAATACTTCAGTTCCTTTTCCATGAATTTCTTTGACAAATATTTACTAGGCAGCCATTATTTATTTAGTTATTATTTTTATTAACTTTTTTAAGAACGGTAAACAGCTAAGATTATGTCCAGAAAGAAAGCACCATTACACAAAAGTATGCAGATGAATCCCATTTCATTCAGGGACCTAAATGCTGATGTGATCCAGCGTCCAAAAAAGTATTAAAGAGGGGATCGAATAAGCAAACAAATCATCTTAAATGTCGCTAGCTGGCAGTAATAAACATTTTTTGGGAAACAAATCCATTTGTTTCAGGTTTGACATCATATGCAGGACAAAAGAAAAGTCAACTACGGAAGGTCAATGACCTTATCAAATGAGATGCATATAATATAATTTCAAATTTGGGGTAGCATTTTTGTCCCCCACTGACGGACCACGACCAGCTCAGATCAACCCCACGTTGTTTATCTTTTTTAATCAATTCATCAACTCCACTGACAATTTGCAATTTTCTGTTTTACTTGTTGATTTGTTTTTTTGTTTTTTTGTTTTCTTTTTTTCTTTTTTTTTTTTGTGGGTTTATTAAGGTCCAAAACCAAACGTGAATCCTAAAGAAAAACCTTACTTGAGGGCTCACAAAATATGCTGCAATAATAACATGACGCAATATTAAGGAACATTTTGTCCGATGGCGTTCCTCAACCATGCATAAAAATTTTTTTATTGTTTTTATGGCCATATTTATGTCTAAATTCCCACTTTGTAAATGGTTGAGGAAGTCAACTTGAGAAAGTTTAAGTTTAAAAATCTAACTTCTCAAGAGTTTTAGTTTTGTAACCTATAAACTAAGCTTGATTGATCATTTTCTCATACCATCTCCTCATTTTCCATTTTTTTTTAGAAAAAAGTGCACATATAATTTATTATTTTTTTTTTTTATTTTAGACGAAAGAATATGCACCAACAGTTCAAAAAATCAGATGAAGGCCTAAAGAACTTCTTTGTTTAGCCATATTACATCCAAATGCTTTTAAAATTATTGATACGATAAATAAGGAAATGTAGGATCCTAAAATAAAGGATAAATGAAAAGCCAATTTTAATACATTTTACTTCAAGAATATGGAAATGTGCTAAAGTTAATTACTTTATAGTAATAAATAAATAAATAAATTCTTCCAATTGTTTTATATAAGCAAAAATTTGTGAGTGATCTACTAAATCAAAAGTTTCTTGTAAAAGTTAATTATAAAGCAATAAAAAATATCCTTATCAAGAATATTAAAAATATAATGTTAAAAAAACCTTTTCTTAGGTGGCAAGGCATTTTATCTACATTTGATTTTAATATTTAGTTTATTAAAAGAATATCTAATTCTCTCTCAAATTTGTTAACTCAAGAATTATTGTAGGATTATGAACAATGAGTGAAAAATCTCAAAGAGTAATGATATCAATTAAGTTGATTATTTCATCAAAAAAGCTTTATCTAATTCTTTAAAAGAAGAAATTGATAAACTTTTTGATGATTCTTATTAAAGTGTCATTTATAAGGATTTAACATATTATTACATTCTAATATTCATATATTATCTTATCATGTTAAAAATAAATATTCTCAACATACATCTTATAAGGTGTCATAATTTTATCTTAAAAATAATATATATCCTTATACTATCCTAAAAGATTTTGCTTATTATCAATAAATTCTCCATGAAATGGGACCTATGCTTATTTAGTGAATATGGAGGGAATATGAATCGGCTTATTTAAAGTTGACTATAAAAAACCTTTTAACTCTTAATGTTTGACAAGGAGATTTATTCTTTATAAGAGATTTTTTTTTAAAAGAAAATAGTGGAAGATTAAAACCTTTAATTATTTGGATCATATTGATGCATGAGAAAGAGCCTTATTTGATGACAATAAAAAATCATTTGATCACTTTCTATTCTAATAGCAGAAGGAATATGATGTTTAATTTCATTGTTCATATAAAAATTCCACTAGATTTTAAGCTAAGCATTAAATCAATTTACAGTTGTTTTTGCAATTTTTGGATCATTATTTTACTTTGTTTTTGCTATTATTGCATACATCATCATATAATGCAACACATAATCTGGTAATTTGACATATTTTCACTATTCTATACCATTATACTAGTTTCATTATATTGAATATAGTTATGAGTAGACAAATCTTTAAATTAAAGATCTACTATGGATGTCGTTAACATAACCTTCTTAAAGGTCATAGTTTTTATTTGATATGATTCTTTCATAAAAGAAGGTTTAACTTCATACTCTCTTTTTTAATAAGAAAATATTTTGAAGAAATTATTATACATGCAAATTTAGGTAATAATTTTGTGTAAAACTAAAAACTTTCTTCTCATATATATAAATTTAGTGTTAGATTTATTTATTAATATAATTATGTTATCCAAACCATTAAAGAGGTTATACTCTTATCTTAGGGTTATAATATTTTTTCTTACTTTCTTAAAAGCTTATTAACTCTTATTAGAGAAAGTATAAATTTTTACATTACTATAATTTAAGTTGCCTTAAAACTGATAGTCAAATTAGGATTAAATAATTTATAATTCCTTATTAAGAGTTATAAAGACTAAAATCTCCCACCTCCTTTGATATGGGTTATAATAATGATAAAAGCATCTATGCTCTTGCAAGAGGCACAAAGACTAGAGAAAATAATATTAAAAGAAAATGTTATTTTATAACATTTAATTAAAGTTAACAAGAATTATAGCAAAGAAGGCATGATCAATATATGCAAGAAGTGGGATTTATAAATCTCTTTGATTATATTCATAAGGTTTATAGGTTACAAGGAAATAAGTTTTCCAATTTTAACAAACTCTTACCATTGTTTGTTAATTGCCAATGGAGTACAATTTCATTACAAAAGAAACTTCGTCAATAATTACTTCAACAACAAGTTCTCCATAAGTATATTCCTTATAAGAAATTATTTTTGAATGTTTGGCTTTAAGCTTATTTCTTATTCTTTTTGTGAATAAAATAAGAGGTCTTAATATGAACTTTTCTTTCCAAAAGTCACTTTGACTATTTTCTCTCATAAAAAATCATAAAAGGAACACATTTTTATATCACTTAAAGTGAGATAAATATAGATAACATAAATTAATTAGTTGTTTACAAGATTTATCTAACTATAAGATAGTTATTCCAATGAAATGATAGTAATTATATAAATTAATGTAATAAAAAATCTTGATTGCTTTCTATTTAACAATAGTAAGAATGAGTTGTTTAACTTCATTGGTAATATAAAAATCTCATTAGCTTTTAAATTGTTCAATGAATCCACTTATGATTGCTTGTACAATTTATGGATTATTAATATTATCATTATTTTATTTTATTTTATTTTTACTGATGTTTCATATATCATTATCTAATATAATATAGTAAGTGTTTGGTAATCTGACATACTATCAATATTTCATTCCATTATATTAATCATATCATATAGAACATAATTATACATGGATGAAACTTCAAATTTAAGATCCTACTAGTGTTAGTCTTGAATAATAAATTTTAGTAGGCATTGTTCACACAACCTTATTAAAGGTCATTTTACTCATTTGATATGGTTCCTTTGTATAAGAAAGTTCAACACCAATTTTTTTTTTTTTATATATAAGAACATATTTTAGAGTTATTTTTTTTTACATAATCTTTTGTTTCATATTTTGAAAAGTAATATTAAATTTGTTATTCTTCTTCTTTATTTAAAATCAAAGCATTTTTGCCTTTTAATCCTAGGCTTTTAAGCTTTTTAATAATTTTTCATACTACCTTAGTATTTTTTTGCCTTAAAAGGGCATGTTATATTGAATACCTTTAGAAGACAAGGTTTTAAATAAAGCTTTCTTTTTTATTTGTGGTTTATTTGAAGTAGATTTAGGAATATGAAGACAAGGTTTTAAATAAAGCTTTCTTTTTTATTTGTGGTTTATTTGAAGTAGATTTAGGAATATAACTCTTCCTTGATTTTGAGAAAATTTGTCATACCATATCTTCAATTCTTGTCATTTATTTTCTTATTGAGTGTAAAAATAAATTTGTAGAATTATTTTGTTAAATAACAAATTCTATTGTGACTTTGCCTTTGTAAGGTGAGACTATTACTTATTCTCATTCTAATTTTATAGATAAATTTAATTCTAAGACCAAATTTTTTTAACCCTTCTTCTCTTTATAATAATATACTCTTGAAAAGAGTTTTCTAAAATAACACATTTTTTCATTTGCAAAATTGGTAAATCTCTTCCTTTATAACCTATAGACCTTATGAAATAATCAAAGACATATATCAATCTTACTTCTCATATATAACAATTATGCCTTCTTTGTTATAATTCTTATTAACTTTTATAAAAAATCATAAACTAAATTTTTCTTATAATATCATTTCTCTAGTCTTTGAGCCTTTTATAAGAACATAAATGCCTTTATCATCATCATAACCCATATTATAAAGGAGATTTTGGTCTATAAGACTTTGTTTATGGTTCATTAACCACAAATGCAAATGTAGACAAAGGAAATTCAACCCTTTATTAAGGTTAATTGACATGATCTTTTGTTCATCTAATTCTTACAAATTGATCTCTTGCCATCTTTGATAAGGGAATTTAGGAAATCAAATATTGATTAGAAGGTTTTTTTCTTTTCCTAAATTCAAATGTATAAATCTATTATATGAAAATTTAATTTCTACATCTCAATTGTAATATTCAATCTCTTCTTCAAATTGTCTTACCTGTAACTTAATAGGTTTAATTGCTTCTTCTAAGATCTATTTTTTAAAGTAATTTAACTTGATCCCAAGTAATTTTTTTTTGAAATCATAGCATTTGATTTTGCCTTATTAGTAAGAAATAATGTCATTATTCCTTTTTATGCATCCATATATTTCATAAATAAGGAAAGATAATAGAATTAATTACTCTAACATGAAAAAATAAATTCTTTCAATTGTTTTGTGTATACAAAAATTTGATAATGATATACTAAATTAAAATTTTCTTTTAAGAATTGACTGTAAAAGAGCAAACAATATCCTTATCAAGAATATTAAAAATATATCATTAGACAAATTTTTGCTAAGTGGCAAGACATTTTATCTACATTTAATTTTGGTATTGAATTCATTGAAGTAAAATTTAATATTGTCTCAAAATTCCTTAAGAATTTTTGTAGGGTCATGAATAATGAATAAAAATCTTATAAAGTAATGACATGAACTAAGCTTATTATTTTTCCAACAAAAGCTTCAATTAATTCTTAAAAAAAAGGAAATTCATAAAATTTCTTTTTATGGATATTAGTGTGCAATTTCTAAGGATTTAACATATCCTTACATTCTAATATTCTTAGATTACCTTACCTAATTGAAAATAAATATGCTTAGCTTATATCTTATAAGGTGTTAAAATTTTATCTAAAAGATAATATATATCATTATATTATGCTAAAAAAATTTTGCTTATCATTAAAAAATGTTGTATGAAATAGTTTATGTAATTATTATGCCAGTGCAAAAGGGATATGAAAGGGCATATTCAAAATTCATTAACGAAAAACTTTTGACTCTTGAAGATTGTTAAGGAGATTTATTCTCCATAAGAAAATTAAATGAATGGTGAAAGGTTAAAATCTTTAATTATTTTGATTATATTAATGTATGGGAAATATCTTTATTTTATAAAAATAGGCAAAGAAAATTTAGTTGGTGGATTAAGATTCATCTGACACATTACATAATAAATTTTCCAAATTGGTTCAAAAGCTAGTTTATGAAATAAAAAATTTTATCCTATTACTCTACCTTCAAAAGTAAATGTTGTGAATAAATAGTTTTGTAAATGAAATCTTAATGCTAAAGATTTAATATTGTTATTTAAAACATTTTCTCAGGGTTTATTGATAGTTAGGTGAGATTATCAAATCCATGTTAGAAATTTTGATATTTATAGGGAGTAATTGTTTAATATCACATGGCTATATCATAGAATTTCTATTAGATAGTGGAAAAAAATATCAATTTTTTGAAAGAGTAGTTTATGCAAGAAAAGGAATTATCGGTTTGGAACCAAAACCCATTCCTCTATTAAAAATAGTTGCCTTATTCTAGCTTTACTTCTTAAAGATTTGATAAAGTAAGTCTTAAAAGATGAGCTAAAGAAAATGATGGCCACTATCCTTCATAAAAGAAAATAATAAAGAAGATAAGGAAGATGATATTATGCAAGATTCGCAAACACTATAAGAGTTGTAAAGAAAAAAATCTTAAGCATATGAGCAAGAAAAAAGAAAAGCCACTTTTATAAAGTTGTTTTATTGGTACTTATTATCATAAGCTCTTACTATTATAGTTTTATCTGTTATGACATACTTTTGGTACATGTAGAGGGTCTTAGGACTAGCTAAGACACCTTATACTAAGATCTCATCTTCTCTCTTTCTTTGAAACTCCTTTTTTTGATAAAATAATAATTAATCCTTGGAATAAGTGCCTTGGAGGTATGTCTCTTAGTGTAGAATAACAATTGTCATTTTTATATTTTTAATTTGCTTAAAGTTTATTGTAAGCATGTTCTTAATATTGTTTTATGGTTTCAAAACCAAACTCCTACTAGTGTTTTTATTAACCTTTTAAGGGAAAACCTAAGTCACATAGTTGTAAATTTGATGTGAACTTCAAAAGAGGTGATTTAAGGACCTAACATGTATAAGAAATCAAACAAGAACCCAAGAAATGTGAATCAAATTTCAACCATTCAAGACTTAGACCTAATATTCAAAGAACATGAACCTAAGGTATATATATAAAAAAAAAAAAAAAAGATATGAATGCCATATTCCAGAAAATAAGAGATTTAAGAGTGATAAATTAGGTTAAACATCACATGAAAGGTTAGTTCTTAAAAGAACCAAAAAAGAAAATTCTCACTTTTATTTTCACTAATATTATACTCTTTTTTAATAATGAAATCAAGCTTACTTATATGCAAAATCAATAATCCTAACCCTAGAGATAATGACAAACTTCCTAAATAAACTAACAACAAATCTACTCTTATTTGTTTAATGAGTTGTTGCAAAAATCCTTACAATTACTTAACATAGATCCATGTAGTATAGTTATAAAATTAATAGTCTTGACTTGTTGCTACCCTTTAAACTTGAAATAGCTTTTTTGACCCAAAATTTTTAATTAGTCTGCTAAATGTATTTTTCATCCTTTTAGCTCTTAAATATGGCATTAGCCCTTTTGACATGTTTAATGGATCTTTAAAAGCCCTTCATGCATCGACTACTTCATTAATCTTATCATTTTCCCTCTTTTTGAAAGGATTTGTCCTTAAATCATCATTTGCACCCAAAAAAAAAAATGTTAAGAATAACCTTGCATACACTTCCTTGCATGTTTCACCTACTCTTTCACAATATGACACTCACTTTCATGTTTTCACATTATATAAATTTGGCTTTTCTTTCTTATTGCTTTATTGAACTAAACAAGCTTAATCAAAACCACTTTTTAACCAATTAATTTTAATGAATTAGAAAAGAAATTTAGGAAAGTGTAATGAATTAAGGTTATAGATTAGAAGAACTTAACAAGATTAAATCACAAAATACAAAGAAAAATAAAATTAATTAGATCCAAATCCTTGTAAGACTAAATAGAAATAAGAAAATTAAGTCTTTATCTCCCTTTGGCCTAATCAAAGAGGATTATCACTCCCAGATCCCTTCTTTTCTCTTAATCTAATCTCCTTTCTCTCATTTCTTTTCCTTTTTTTCTCCTTTTAGCCTCAATTTTTATTTTTTTTTTCTCTCAGTCTCTTTGTTATCCTTAATTAATCTTTATATACTTGCTAAGGTGTCAAGGGTAGAAAAGTTATCATTTATTACAAAAGAGTACTTATTCCTAAGTCCATCATGCATTATTCACCAATCATATTGCCATGGTCTTCCCAATAAAAAATACCTAGCAAGCATGGGTATAACATTATATATGATATAATTAGTATATCTTCTAATAGTAAAAGATACTAACACTTGCTTATTTACCTTAATTTGCCCACATTCATTCAACCATTGAAGCTTACATGGCATAAGGTGCTTCATGGTAGGTAAATTAAGCTTTTCAATCAAAGTAGTGCTAGCTACATTTGTATAGCTACCGCTATTAATGATCATGCTACATATATTATATTTGATGTGGCACCATGTATAGAAGATTTATCTCTTTATACTTCATTATCTTCCTTGGCTTTTGCACTGAATGCTTGTCTAGCCACCGACACATCTCCCTCAACTGGGTACTTTTAATTGCATCCTCTCATGGTGGCATGGAGTCATCATCATACTCATTTTCTATCTTAATATCACCATTACCCCACAACATCATGGTACACTTATTTGGACACTAAAATGCAATATGTCCCCTTCCTAGACACTCAAAACATTTAACTTCTCTATTTTTACTACGTTGGAAATTAGAATTACCTTTCTCCTTATTAAGACTCACTTCTTTACTCCTATAAGATTTTACCTTGGGCTTGTAATCAACCCTTACATCCCTTTTGCTTTAATTTAGCCTATAAGATGAAGTAGAACCCAAATTCTATCCAAACTATGTAAAAATCTTCCATTTAAGTTGTCATTTAGCTTTAATCGCCATGTACACCATGTCCTTCAACTCCTTATAATCTTGCAATTTAACCACATTGACAATGTCTTTATCAGCCTTTGTAAGAATAAAGTCATAATTACTTTTTTTTTTTTAATCATCCTTCACATTTGCTCGGATCATAGTAATCTCCATCTCTTTATGGTAATCTTTACACTTTTTGTGCTTTAAGTGAACCCTTGTAGCCTTTGATTCAAATCCCTGTAATAATGATTAGGGATGAACCTCCTCCTTATGATAGCCTTTATCTCTTCTTATGTATCAATAGGCCTTTCTAGATTCATTCTTCTAGTCAAAACAAGTTAATCCCATCAAATAATAGCATAATCAGTAACTTAATGATAACAAGTTTTATCTTTTTCTCTTTGAAGTAGTTATGTTAGTTAAAGACCAACTTAACCTTATTCTCCCATTTTAAGTAGGTTTTAGGATTGTTTTTCCCTTGGAACAAAGGAGTTTTCATTTTAATGCTGCCTAAATCATGATTATAGATGTCTCATCTCCTAAAATCTCTTTGACCATTTCTATTATTGGAAAATTTTGACCAAAGTTGTTAAATCATTAAATTCATCATCTTTTATACAATCTTTATGGCCATAGTCTTGTCTCTCTAGCCTCTTTGCATTAGGAACCTCATAGTTTCCATGCCTTCTTTACAATTCTATCATTATATTGGCTTACTCTTCCAACCTATCTTTTATCATCATTAAATATAATGTTCATATACTTAAATTATTATTACATAACTTTTGTCATGAATGACATATCACCACCTCACTCCTCAGTAACAATTTTGTCTTTAGAAGATATAATGTTAATTCTATACAAAATGGCTAAGATACCTCAAATGGAATTCTTTCCTTTTTTTTTTTTGGCATAAATTTAAAGATAAATTAAGATTTGTAAATTCAAAAAATAAGATGTTATAGAATGCAAGTAAGAAGAATTAAAAAAAAAAAACTCAAAAGATAAATAAACTTGATTTAGAGTTAAGCTTTGATACCAACTGATGTGAACCCTAAAAAATATGACTTAAGACCTAATATGCCTAGGGTATTAAACATGAATCCAAGAAAGGTAAATTAGATTTCAATCATTCACC
Source organism: Rhizophora mangle (assembly GCA_037832345.1). Classification (NCBI taxonomy): domain Eukaryota; kingdom Viridiplantae; phylum Streptophyta; class Magnoliopsida; order Malpighiales; family Rhizophoraceae; genus Rhizophora; species Rhizophora mangle. The sequence goes on along the minus strand of JBAPLJ010000181.1, from coordinate 3,797,818 downwards.
TAAATCTAATATTCAAGGAACATGATTCTAAGGTATAAAGAAGGATATAAATGCCACACTAAAATAAAAAAGTGACTTGAAAGTGATAAGTCAAGTTAAATGTCATAAGAAGAATTAGTTTTTGATAAATTCTTAGTTCTTGAAAAAATCAAATAAGAAAATTTTCCCTTTTATTTTCACTAATGTTCTACTCTTTTTTAGCAATGAAATCAAGTCTATTTATAGATTAAACTAATAACCCTAACCTTAGAGATAATGACAAACTTCCTAAATAAACTAACAACATATATAATCCTATTTGTTTTAGGAATTGTTGTAAAAATCCTTGTAATCACTTAAAATAGGCTCATTCAACATACTTATGTAATTAATAAAGTCTTGGCCTACATTAAGATATGTTTTACCACCCTTTAAGCTTGAATTAGTTTCTTTGGCTCAGATATCTTCAATTAGCCTATTAAATGTCTCTTTTATCCTTTTAACTCTTAAGTGCATAATTGGCTCTTCTTGAATGTTCAATTAATCATTAAAAGCCCTTAATGCATCAACTCTTCCATGTATCACATCAAAATTGCTTGTTAATGTCTAGTAATGGCATGAAGAGCATTAGCATAAATCATTGATAGTGATCTAATTAAAGTTAATGAATAAATTATTTAAAGATTGGCATGTTGATGGTAATAGTAGTAATAGTATTAAGAAAAAGGAAGAAATTATTATAAATGCAAATTTGGATAATGACTTTTTGCAAAATTGAAAACTGTGACCTTTATCTTCTTCTTATATATATAAATCTAGTGTAGTTTTATTTCTCAATATAATTATTTTATCAAGACTATTAAAGAGACTATACCCTTATTTCAGAGTTACAATGACTTTTTCTCATCATCTCAAAAACTCATTAGCTCATATTAAAGAAAGTATAAATTTTTGCATATTAGTATGATTTAAGTTGTCTTAAAATGACAACTAAATTAGGATTAAACAATTTTGTGATTATTTGAGAATTATCGAGTCAAACTTATGTGATGGACCAATATAATTCGCTTGCTTTATAGATATCACACTTTCATTACTAAACGCAAAACTGATATATGCATTATGTCTTGATATTATGACAAAAAGATTTGATATGATGCATGTTTTTGAGAATTTAATTCTTATTTATAGAATCCATTATAAGGTTATGAATATCATTATTCCTAATATTAAAAAAAATTCCTTTCAAATTAATTGAAAAGGGAACAATAATTTTATTTCTTACTAATAAGTCAAAAATTAGTTTTATGATTTTAAAAACAATTATATGATATCAAGTTAAACGACTTGAGAGATGGACCTTAGAAAAAGTAATGAAACTTGTTAAGCAATAAGTAAGGCAATTAGAATAAGTGATTGAATATTCTAAAGGTGATATGAAAACTAAATTTTCACATAATAGATCTATACATTTGAACTTAGAAGAAGAAAAAAGACCTTTTGGTTGATACTTAACAATTGAATGAACAGAAAATAAAAGAAGAAGGAAAATACTATTTGACTTAACTTTCAAGAGTTATAAGGAGCCATAAATATAAAATAATCAATCAAAATTACTAAAAAAAAAAATTTCTTATTTGTCTCTCCTTAATCTGTATCTACTTAATAGTCCTCAACGAAAAAATAAGATACTTATTCTAGATGATCATTTTAATAATTCAACGGTGCCAATGATGCACAAAACAAAGCATATGCTTAACAAGTCATACATTAGTGTTGCCAATAGATTTGTGTCTAAGGATATTTCTTTGACACCACTACAAGAAAATAGGGATTATACCAATGGACCAAAATCGTTGCTTATATGGTCAAAATCGCTCCATAATGTCAAATGTTGTCTAATGCAATGATTTTTAGCTTTATAAATTTGCAAGCATTGTAATAGATCTTACATAGTGATTTCTTCAACTTACAACAATATATATCAATTTGTTATATAAAAGTGTTTTAGGTTGTGATTTTAAATGATTATTTCAATACTTTTAATATTGCATACAACAACATATATGAACTTACTTCATAAAAATGTTTTAAGTTGTGATTTTAAATAATTATTGCAACACTTTTAACATTGTAATGTGATGGTTATGAAATGTATATATATTTATTCTTTTACTTTAGAAAATGCTTTTTTATTTGTTGTGGTAACAATTTTCTACATTTATTAATAGTTATTGTAGAAATAGGTAGTAGTTCTTAGTAGAATACATAGTAGTTTCTAGTAGAACATGAAGCATTTATTATATATTAACTAGTAATTTTTTTTAGTAAAATAAGCAATGGTTCTTAGCAAAATGTTGGGTAATATCCATTTAAATTGGTAATGATTTCTTATCAAATAAGTAGCAAATTTTGTAAAATAAGCACCATCATCTAATGAAATAAGAATTTTATCATAAAATGAGCATCATATAAAGTAACAATTTATGAATTTCATTAAGTATTAAAATAAAATTTATTAACTTCAACATTAATTAAATACTAAACATTATAGTAAATATAATTAAACAAAATAATACAAGTAACAACAAATGACTTAATTAATGTTTAACATATCACATAAAGTCGAAGTACATTACAAGTTCTAAATTAAAGGTGTACAATTGCCCATTTACACTACCAGTACTCATTGTTGGTTGTCCATCTCCTTTTATAATTATCTTAATTGATTTATGACCCACTACTTGGAATAAAAATACTCAATCTCATAACTAGCTACTCAATTTGCATCTCTTTTGTATATGTACTTCTTGTGTTAATGTTCACTGTTTTAAAATATTTGAGAAGGAAATTGCCACCTCTCTTACATTAGACAAAGCCTTCTCTCTTCAAATGAGCTATTTCTTTGTGGTTCATGGCTGTCAAAAGTGCATAAAGATTAAAAAGTATAGAAACAATAAAGTCATTACAACAAATTGAACACCAAAAAGCTATAACATAATGTTAATCTAATATATGTTCCATCATTTTAATTATTTAAAAGTTCAAACAAGCAATAAATAACTAGATAACAATAATAATAAAAAAAAAAATTAAAAAAGAGACCTTTGCTTGGTTAGTAGAGGTTTATATGTGATATTTGACTTGTTACAATTGCAATTCAAACAAATCAATTAAAATTGAAAGTCATAAAAACTATCTAACAATATATAACATATAGAAAAATTTTATATATTAATAGTTTATTTAGTAAAGTCACAAAAGATAAAATAAACTTATTAACCTATTTTCTTTAATTATTTATATCCATCCATTCCTAAAGTGTTCCATCATTATTTAAATTATTATTTAATTGGTTTAAATTTCTTTTAAAAGGTAGATTATTTGTTCATAGATCATTTATTCATCAGTATTCCAACTATCTTGTTATTTTGCTTATTTTTACACTTATTTTTTACTATGCAAGACTAAAAAGTAAAAAGGTAAGCATGATTTGATTCAAATCTTGTCAGATAAAGATGAACCCATGTTTTCATTTTCATTGAATTGAGCTAAAATGGGGCACTATTGCTAATTTCAAGGTTATAGTACTTATATGCTATAAAATTAGTATTTGTAAATTTTAATCTTTGCAACCATTGCACACATGACACCCTTATTTGTTAGAGATAATATTGTCAATCTCTTTTGGAAAGAAGTTGCAAAAACTTATATATCTCCTAATAAGACAATTGGATACCATTAAAAAAAAAAATATTCATGTTGTTAAAGATATAACAAAATCAAGTCTTAAAAAAAAATTTGAGGAATTAATGAGAGTAAGTTTTAAAATTACAAATATAACTATAAATGAAAGAGATTAAACCCAAATTAGAACATGCAAAGAGATAAAGCAATCTTATTAAGACTAATCTTCCATAGTCTCCTATCCACATAAAACCAAAATAACCACATCATTTTCCTTCAAGGCCAAACCCAAACTTGTTTCATACTTAGAGAACAATGGTAAAAGAACTTCCAAATAAGAAATAGGTGAGAAATACAGAGGAATTAAACCTTATATAGATGGAATTCAAGGCATTAAAGAAATCACAGTTGCTAAGTTAAATGAGCTAGGGATTCAAAAAAGGAAGATGTTAAAATACATTGAAGGAGAATAGGGATTTGGAAGAAGAAGAAACAAAAATGCAAAGAATAAGTCACTAAACTTTAAAGGTGGCTATGTATTTGCATGAAGAAACCAAAATATGCTGAAAGATGAACTCAAATGTCAATTTTGATAAAGAGTATGGAAGACTGATGATTCTAACTGATATGAGATAACAAAGCACAACATAACAAGGAAATTGGGTTTTGGAGCTTTGTAAATATCATTTTTTTTTTTCATAAAAGAATGAATTTTAGATTTTTTTTTTTGTTAAAAAAAAAGGAAAATCTAGAAATATATGCAAAACATAATTTTTAATTTTTAAAGGAAAAAAAATGAAAATTAAAAATTTTGATTCATAAACCATTGCATTATCTTTTTAAAACTATTGTTAAATTTTGGTTTATGAACCAATATTAAAATATTTCAAAATTGTTGTATTTTCCTAATATAAGGTAATGGTGCCAAACCATTACATGAAAATCTAGCTTTAAATCGGCATGTACTAGAAATCATTGCATTATCCTTTTAAAATTATTGCATTAACCTTTTTTAATCCATTGTTAAATATTGGTTTATGAACTATTACTAAAACATTTGAAAATTGTTGCATTTTTGTAACATAAGATAGTGGTGCCAATCCATTACATTAAAACTCTAACTTCAAATTGGTGTGTGCTAGAATTTACTACATTATCCTTTGAAAATCACTATATTATCCTTTTAAAATTACTGTTAAATATTGGTTCATGAACCATTACTAAAACATTTCAAAATCATTTTATTTTTTCAACATAAGAAAATGATTCCAAATTGTTATATTAAACATCCACATCAAATTGGTGTGTACTAAAAGACATTACATAACTCATTTAAAACTATTACGTAAAAATTATAAAAGTTATCAATTTTGTTGTGTTGCCAAAAAATTGTTATTTAATAGTAGTGTGAGTTTGAAACTATTATAACAAACTATTGCCTTTAAATAAATGTTGTGTCGATTTGTAACTGCTACCCTGAAATTACTGTGTAAAGCCTACTAATGCCACACATTATAAGAATATATTTGTATAACAGTTATAATCATTATCTTAATGTTTTTTTAGCAACGGTTTTAAAGCACCACAATATAATCGCTGCTATAGATGATTTATGGTGTAGTACTATTTGGAGTCCTAGTTTAAGTTTTAATCTTCTTTAACTTTTGAATTTTATGACAATTAGTATTTTACTAAAAATTATTGTTGGCATAGGCCAAAGAAAAATGCTAATTTGATATAACTTCCAAAAGTTAATTTTTAATTATTTTTAATAATAAACTTAACAATAGATTAAAACGTTGTTTATAAAATAAAAAGGTAGGGTAAATCATATAATTTATTACTAAACTTATCACTTATTTATATTATCATCACTCATCTTTAATTTGTTATAATTAAATAGGATACTTTCCTATAGTTCCACTAAGAAAAATTGTGTTAGATTTACATTGTATAGTTTGTAGGGGTAAACATACTTTAATACGATTAATCATTCTAATCTAGTGGTTAGAGGATTTTGTTTGTATCATATGGCCATGAATTCATTGGTATACAACTTGACTTATATTCAAAGGATGTAATGTTATTTTTTTTTAAAACAAAAATTACTATTAGTAATTTATAATAAAAATTTATATGAATTTTTTTTAAAGATAAGAGAAAATATATTTAATTATATATAATAATAATATTATTAAATTTTAAAAAAATTAATATATTTTTATAATTATTTTTTAAAATATTTATAATATTTTTATAATAATATTATAAACAAAATAACTCTTTATATAATAAAAAAAAGATATAAAAAAAATTTGATATATTAAATAAATATCAAATCCTTAATATTTATAAAAATAATTAAAAATATTAGTTAATTAAAATCTTTAATCTAATATATAGAAACCTCACTGTTTATTTATATGGTTATAAATTCAAATCATTTGTCTAAAATTTGGGCTACACTAGAGATTTGAAAGAAAATTGCTCCAAGTGGTTTATCCGAGATTTGACATCCAACTCGTTAAAAATTTGATGGCCGCACAAAACTCTAGTAAATACAATTTGATTTTAGTCATTCAATTCTTGACCCATTCAACCATCGCCCTATCGCCGTAGAAAGTACGTAATCCCTATATCAAGCACTTCATCGTTATTGGAGTAAAATTACTTGGTCAAAATCGTGCAACTTTTATAAAATAAACAATTGAGAACAAATATGCACGTAAATTAAAGAGAAAAACAAAAGAAAGAATGCGAAAGAAGCTTACCACAAAATTGAGGAATTCACGCTTTTTCAATCTTTCCAAGTTCTTCCAGTCCCGTCAAACGCACTTTCCCCGGATAAAGACAGACAGTGAACAGATATACACTATGAGTACGCGCTTGGACTTCCAAATCCAACTGGGTTTCTTATTCTCCAACAGGGTCCCACCGTCACAGGCCACTGTGCATTACGCTTTGGTCTACGCTACTGCTATTTTTTTTTTTTTTCTCTTTCTTTGTTTTTACAATACCCGAGTACTTCCATAGAGAAATTCAAACTTATATCAGCCGTCGGATTAAAACAGTTCTTTGACCATCTTTGTCAGCTTTTCACCCGGTCACCCGGTGACTTCTCCCTTATATCAACCCACGCCTTGCGTTCCTTGTTTTATTACTACTTTTTTATTTTCTCTAATGGCCTCATAAGCGTAGGAAAGGTCGTCTAGGATTTTTAATGATTGTTGGTTCTTTCTTCTGGCATCGCTTCTCTTCTCTTGGAATCTGAGAAAAAATGGCAGTGGAGCGTATGAGCTTTTTGAAGATGGAGGATCAGATGGCTATACAGGAGGCTGCATCACAGGGGTTGAAGGGCATGGAGAACCTGATTGGCCTCATGTCTCAGCAATCTAATAACGTTGACTGCGCGGAGCTCACCGACCTTACCGTCTCCAAGTTCAACAAGATGATCTCCCTTCTCAACCGCACCGGTCACGCCCGGTTCAGACGCGGCCCTGTCCAAACTTCCTGTTCTTCCTCGGCTACGTTGTCATCATCGGGGCCATGTTCGTCTCTCTCTCTCCCTCGTTCTCAAACCCTGACCTTAGGTCCCACTCGGGTCGCCGCTCTGGCTACTGCACATCAGGCTCCGACTATCTCAGCAGCTTGCATCCCTCAGGTTGCGATCGCATCTCCGGCGAGCTTTGTCCAGTCTCAACCACAAAGTGTGAGTCTTGACTTCACGAAGCCTAGCATTTTTAGCTCAAACGCTAAGAGCACGGATCTCGAGTTCACAAAGGAAAGCTTGAGCGTCTCATCGAATTCGTCGTTCATGTCCTCGGCGATTACTGGAGACGGCAGCGTCTCTAATGGGAAGCAAGGATCTTCGATCTTCTTGACGCCCACGGTTTCCGCAGGCAAGCCTCCACTATCTTTCACGCCGTATAATAAGAAGAGTTGCGACGAGTATGATCACTCCAACGACATATCCGGCAAGTTTTCCGTCTCAGCCAGCGGCAAGTGCCATTGCTCCAAGAGAAAGTATGTGGTGTTTTGTCTTTTAAATTCTCTACTTAAGCACATATCTTTTTTTAGCAGTCTTTAAATTCTTTCGTTTAAAATCTTTCTGAGGAGTTTTTTATTTGTAGATCTCGAGTTGACTCGGTTAAAGTCTAACCCAAAACTCGAGTTCACTCAACGAGTGGTTGTTGAATAGGTCAAAAATCAAATGACCTTAAATGAAGCAACAACGCCTGATGGACACTGACACGATAAAGATGACTCTTCTTTTACCCGAGTTCGAACTTTGTTAAAGTTTTGTCTCTTGGCCATAGCAAGTTAGGCGCACCCCCCACTAAACACTGCGCACCGTCATGGGTTAAAGTCAAGTCTAAAGTTCGGTTTCTACTCTCTACAACCACACCCAGAAAAAAATAAAAACAAAAAAAATCCCGTGGTCTTTGGTTTTATTTTATTTTTTTAAAAAAAAAATTTTTTGGATGAACATGGTTTTTGGTCAGTTTACGTGTTTATTTCCTTCTTGATTAATAATCCAGGAAAAATCGGGTGAGGAAGTCAATTAGAGTCCCAGCGATTAGTTCGAAAATCGCCGATATTCCATCGGATGAGCACACATGGAGGAAGTACGGTCAAAAGCCGATCAAGGGTTCGCCGTACCCAAGGTAACCTACCAAAGTGCTTTTCTGACCCTTGGTTTCTGTTGCTAAGAAATGAATCAAGTCTGACGGATGTTTTTTTTGTGTTGTAACATTTGTTGGTTTTTATGATCAGGGGATATTACAAGTGTAGCGCCGTGAGAGGGTGCCCTGCGAGGAAACACGTAGAACGGGCTACGGACGATCCGACAATGCTGATCGTTACATACGAAGGGGAGCATCGTCATGCTCAACCTGCGACGCAGGAGATCATGGCCGCTGGGTAGACTTAGTGTTAGATTCAACGTGACATGATGGGAGCCGAATAAAATAAAATTGAATTAGGACGAAGACAATTAGACTTTTGTAGCATGGAGATGGCGCAATTGGATGTAAATCAATTTCCCGTAATTTTTACGGTGATCAAAAGCCAAAAGGCATTTTTCTTACTCCTTTCGTTTTGTCATTTTGCTATCAGTTGGTCGAGATCCTAATCATTATATTTAGGTCTTGCTAGTCAATATTGCCTCCTTATTAATGCCAAGCCATTAACGCGGTTCTCCCTGCCTGCTTCTCGAGAACCTCCCTTGAAGAAAAGAGAAGCGACGAGGAAGTAGAAGTCAAATGCAACTTTCAAAGGACAGGAATGCCGGCAGAACCTTCACAACAAATTGGCCATCTATCCCATGTTACGCGTGGATTTCTATTAATTTACATAAAATTTATTATAAAATTACTTCATAAATTAATTAATATAGTTATCATAAAAGTTAAATTAATAAACAATTAAAGTGGGGTGTTATCATCTTGATCTAGTATTTGACTGGCTTCAAATAAACAATTAAAGTGGTTTATAGAATTTCAATAGATAATTTTTCATTTGTTTGACTTGTTGACTTTTTCTCGAAGATGGATAAATATCGATGGAGGAGTTCTTTTGAATTAAGGGGTGTTGGTATATGGGCAAGAGAGATTCTGCCAGAGGAGAGAGCCAAATAGAGTTCGCAACAAAGTGAAAAAACTAATTTATTTTGAAGATATAATTTTTCAATAAAAAAAAAAATACTAACAAGTATAACAAAATATACAAAAAGAAGCACGCCATTTTAATTTTTGATAGTTCATTGCACGTTATTTTCTGCGTATTGCACATTCTTCCTTCGTTACTGCGTTTGCCTGTTTTTAGCAAGAAGTTTTAAAATAAGAAATTATTACTTTTCATTGCACATTTTCAGGGAAATTTGTTTTTTTTTTAAATGCTATTATGTTATGATGATGTCATCTCTGGTTGGTCTTAGGCACAAGCACCCTGCTCACCAGCCTTTTCTCATCCAAAAATTTCGTGGAAACGAATACCTTTGAGATACAAGGCCATGCCATCGGGGTGACCCAAGTTTCTGCAACCCGCCCCACTGTAAGGCTCGCTTGCTCAAAAACTTACTTCATGAAGGTAGTGGGGCGGCAATCCCTAGCTCGAGTATTGGCCCAACTTTTATGCGCATGAAACTGTTTTCTCTCACAAATTGTGCACAATATATATAGATATTTAAATTCTTTATTACCTCTATTTCTTTTGTAACAAATAATGATGACCACAAATCTTTATGTAGTTGAGCGACATATAGGTTCCTATTTCCTTGATAAAATATTATGTTACATTTTTGGCATTTTTCATGATGATATTTGATAAAAAGATTATTCCTGTGAAAATATTTACAAGACAAAAAAAAAAAAAAAAAAAAAAAAAAAGAGACTGGAGGCGCTCGCTGAGGTTATCATTGGCACATTGAGTCTTAAGTCAAATGAAAGTAGATGCGAGACTAAGAGTGGAAATTGGAGGGCTTTAGGTTTAAGCTAGAAAGATTTCTTACTTTCGGACTATTAATGCATAAGGGTATATATAAAACTCTTGGAGGGCTCCCATCGACTGAAAAGGCGAGGACAAGCTACGATGACATGCTGGGAAGCTTGGCTGAAGAATGTCTGAATGTTGGTCTATTATTCTTCTCATAGGTTCAAGACAAAAATGCCTTTCTTTTCCCTCCTTATGATTCATGACATTACTCTAATATTTATTGGTGCTCATGTTGTCACAAAATTACTGATTATATAGAAATTGGAATAATGGTTGTTTTAAATTATATATCTGGTGGGATTATATTTAAAATAATAAATATTTATATAAATTTTTTTATATAATAAAATAAAGTATAATTAATTGTAAATTATATTATTAAAATTAAATTTTTAATAAGTTAATATATTTTTAAAATTATTTTTTAGAATATCTATAATATTTGTAAAGTAATATTATAGATAAAAAATCTTTAAATATAATAATAGAAATATCAAAAATAAAAAAAATTAATATATTAAATAGACTTTCGGTATTTATAAAAATAATAGTAATATTTTGTCAATAGACACTTTTAGTTTAATGATTAAAATGTTGACCATTTATTAAATGGTGATGAGTTTAAATATTTTGTTCAAAATAAACACATTTATTTATTAAAGTTACATTTATTAAATATTGGGTTTAATTTATTAAAATCACATTTAATGTTTAACGGATGTAATAAATAATTGTTTAAAGTCATTAGACTAGTGTTTGTATTGTTTTATCCCCTAAATTCAAATTTTAAGAGGTATAACCTATCATATATATTTCTCTTTATTTTTATTTTGAAAAACCCCAAGAAATGTTGTAGAATTTAGTTAAAGTTAGACAAGTAATCTTCCATGAAACAATATAAAAATAGAAAATTTTGCATACGTTTCTAAAGTTGCATTGGTAATTTTATTTTGAAAAAACCCCAACAAATGTTGTAGAATCTAGTTGAAGTTAGACAACTAATCTTGCATGAAACAACAAGAACATAGAAAATTCCACATATGTTTCTAAAGTTGCATAAGTAATTTGTTTTATTTAGTTATTTTCTTTAAAGTCTGATTGTGTTACAAAGTCATGGCCTTGATACAGGTTGAACCTGACTAGTGATAGACACACTTTCTTAAGAAAGCAATTAAGGACTAAATCAAAAAAAAGTAAAAAAAATATAATAGGTGCATTTCCCACATTATAAATGTAAGCAATTGGATAAAAGTTACTAAATATCCTTCCTTGATTATATTATTTACAGACTGACATAGGCATAATAGCTTATGTTGTTGCTTGGTTGATAGTGGGATTGCTATAACCTTAAAGCGATGGAATTGATTCATCAATTACATCTTATTAGCTCACATGAAAATCCTATAAGTAGAAATGTGAAACAAAATTAAAATATTAGAAATCTTAGTCAATGAGGCCTAAAAAATAAAGAAAAAGTTAGAACAAAAGAAAAAGAAAACCTCAAAACATAACCAAGGGAAATAGATAGAAAAATGGGAGTAGCTAAGGAAGGTAGCTACCAAAACATAATTAATGGAGCAAGTAACTGCCTTAGTTTGCTTATCACCCTTTGCAGAACTCCAATAGTTACTAAAAGTAAACCAAAAAAAAAAACAACAGATTCTTGTGGTCAAGACTTAAAATAGTGGTTTTTTTTTCTCTTAACAAAAACCTTGAAGCTAAATAAATCCTAAAATATACCTAGAAGAAATTTGGAAGAGAAAAATAATAAATGAAAATTAATTATTAAGAAATTACAAAGAATATAGGGCATCATGAGAATATTCATTTTCAATTTTCAAAGTGTATTACTAATGATAAATAAATAAATGAAGTGAAAAATGCAACATGTTCATCATGATTTGGGATTTGAAAGTTAACATTTATATATTTGCCTTTATTTATTGGTATTCTCTCTGCAAAATTTCAACAAATAGTTAATAATCAAACTTTACTTTCAGCATTAAAGGCTTTAAAACAACATTAAAGGCTTTAAGGTTGGCCTCGTTAGAATTGTATTGTAGGAAGTCAAGGTTTTGACTATCATGAATTTAAGGGTTGCTTCCATTGACTGAGGTGGCTTCTTGACAGTATATGGGAATCAAATTGAGATCACAGACCGATGGCCTAAAGAACCATAAAGAGAGAAACTTATAGCTTCAACATTTCTTGTGTAAATCCTATTTTTCTGAAGGCATTCAAGTACAAAATATCCACTAAACTGCACATGTTCGTTGAGATTCATTAAATGTTGAAGTCATCCACTATTACCTTAATTAATGGGATATTCTATTCTATCTAAATCATTATCTATGAAAGTGATTGGCATGTTTGTTTAATATCTTTCTTACCTAAACTTTCACGCTATAGAACGATCACGTTAATGACTCCTCTACTAGGTCGAGTAGGGAATGGATTAGCACCATTTTCCTTACTACTTGAAGGGGCTCCTCATTCTTAAGTCTAATTTTCGTGGCCAACGGTTCTATCTCAAGTTTCTCTTTGATCTTCCTTGCAAATATATTTCTATAATGTCTTACTTCTAATCTACTCCTCTATTTTGTGTTTCTATTTCCCACGTGCATTTGTGGTATGACTATGCTCGTTGTGAAAACAACAAAACTTTGATTGATCTTACCTCTCAAAAGGAGCATTTGTGGTATTTGAGCTATGTTGGTCACTCAATGAAGTTTTTGTCCTTGATTCCTGTTAAGATGTTTGATATAAAGGTTGTCAAAGGGGTATAGTGATTGTAGTTAAGTTTTGGTCTAATGCTTCTCCTCTTTGTATTATAGGTGAGGTCTTGCTTGGCCTTTTATCTTTTGGTTTCTTGTTAATGACTCCTTTGGTTTCTTTTCTTGTCAAGTGATCGTTAACATCCTTTGTCGTGTTGAATGCATCTTTAGCTAGGATGAACCATTCTACTTGCTACATGACCTTGTTGAGATTAACTTCAACAAGGAAAAGATGAAGCATGACATTCTTAAATCAACGATGAAGGCAAACAATGCAAAGCCATCTTGTAGCCCTTGGATATCTAGTGTTTTCATGTTAAATTGGATTATGAGGTTTCATAATGACTAGTCTTTTCATTGTTAGAACCCAATTCAAGCTATGAGGCCTTCTTACACCTTTTACCATTTACTCATGATAAAATGAATTGTGAACTTTTATTGAATTGCTTTGCGTTTGAGATAGAACATGGGGAAAGTTTCACTTAGCACCTTTTAGGTTACATCTTTCAAAGTGGTTCTAAAGGCTTTGCACATTGTTATTATTAATGCCCCATATAAGGACATTAAGGTTTAAAATTTATTCCAACAATCCATAAGATTGGTTATTCTATTGTAAACTTCCAAGTTAGGTAGCTTGAACTTCTCTTAAACTGATACATTTTAAATTTCATTTGATAGAGGCATGTTAAAGCCATCCTTGAGGATTAGGGGAGTAAGCCCTTAGGTGCTATGCAACAAAGCCACTTGGTGGATCAGTTGTTTAACTGCCTTATCATCTCTATAAGGTTCTTGTGGATTTTTGGCTTATGGCTATTGTGCATGTTGTTGCATGGTTAGGAAAGGCATTCTAGGCTTACCATTCTTTGAGGTCTTTGAAAAGTGATCACAAGAATCTTAAAATGGTGAAAAAGATAAGTGTCTAACCCATGACTTGTCTAAGAGAGATCAATGCAATCTCCTTTATGGCTTCCACTTGACTAGCATTAACATGCCTTCTAGTATTTAGGGTTTGGTTATTGCCCTCTCTCAAGGATATTAGGATATGAAGTATTGTCAATCACATCCTTTCTAATAGAGCAAACTCTAAAAACTGGGATAATGGGCTTCTTTGACTTTGTATTAAGGTTGTAAATATCATGTTAAGGGCTTGAACTTGGTCTTACATTATTTGGAATTAATTCATAAAGGTTATGGCTTAATTGTTAATGCTAGGGCTAAAAGTAATGTATAAAGAGGTTATGTTAAGGTGTTATTGTACTAGGTCATCTGTTATGGTTCTAGCTTTTTAAGGCTTACAAGTGTCACAAAAGAGGAGGGAGAAAGGGTTTTTTAAAGAAGAAAGAAAGCACAAACATGTTGATTCCCATAGACAATGTCAAATGGTGAAACATTTTTTTGATAAGGGAATTATAGACTTGTAAGGTAGAAAAAGATTAAGGGTATTGAGCTAAGAGCTAATATCAGTACTTTAATGCTAAGCAACTATGAAACCAAGAATAAGTAGGTTGTTTCTTTTCTTAAATTATTTGACTTTCAATTTTAGTTCTTTCCCAACTTTCTTACCCATGAGTTTAATGAAGTGACACACTTATTTTTTTTAGTCCCATTTCCTTATGAACAAACATACTAACCAATTCATTAACACTTCACTTTTCTTTTATAGTGTTGTAATAAATTTGAAATAGTTCATAATTAGGAGGTAGTGAGTTCAAAAGAATTATACCAAAAAGGAGTCTTTCACCATTAATCCTTAAAGTCTTAAGTCTTATTGCAAAATTAGTCATCTCAATAATGTGCTCTTGAATAGTTTGTAATCCAGTAAGCTTTATTGTCATAAGTTTTATTATAAGAGTACCAATGAGTGACTTATCCACAAAAATAGAATTATCTTTACACAAACTGCAAATGTTCTTTTCTACTTGTCAAATAGTTTTCTTAATGTTATTAACAACAATCATTTTTATAAATATAAAATTCAACTTATTATTTCATTCTTACATTTATGATGAAATTTCTCTTCCTTACTACTTGAATTTGTTATAGCAATAAGCTTACTTATTAATAGTATAAGTCAATATTATAATATATAAGTAAACATTCACTTGTTCATGTCATTTTAAGAAGTTTAATTCTTGAATGAAATAATAATTAAAGCATGTAAGTGATTTATAATAACTGTATAACTATAAATGCTTATAACTAATCATAAGTCAGATAAAACAGACCCTTGTCAGGGAATCCTATAATCATAGAAAACTTATTGTCTATATCAAAAATGACTCGTGATAATGCTTTATCTTTTTCTTTTGTCCATGGGGTTATGTGATCAAGGATTTACACACATGGAGGAAAATCATGGAAAGTCTGGTTAGAAGGGAAAAACCACTGTTCATAATCTATTTTCTGATAATCTCCTTCATTAGCTTGTTTCATTGCGAAATTGACTTAATTAAAAAGTGGGGAATAAGTATAGACTCTTGAATTATGGAACATCGGGGAATGTTCCACAACATAGAATAAATCTATCAAAGATGACTATATTCAAGTCAATGATATATTACAATTCTCCATTAAGAAATCTTACAATATATTATCATAAATAATACTACTAACTTTAATAGATAATTAAATATTTTCAATCACAAATACTTGATATTTTTAGATGAACAAATATATTTAACCAAAATATTAATTTACTTTAATTATGCTATTAATCATGAAATAATAATTTACCTTTAGGTAAATCCTGAAGTTCCAATAATTAATAACATTAATTTATCCAATTATTTTTCATTCATAAGTATTTCATTAAAATTATGGATAAATGAGATATTTATACATGTTATTAAACAAACTAGTTTAGTCACTTTAATGATGCATCATCACTTTGGTAACGATCAAATTATAATTATAATATATGCATAATATTAAGTATACTAGTTTGGTCACTTTGGTAATTAACAAACTACAACTATGATACATGCATTTGAAATAATGGCCCAATATTTATTAACAAAAAACACATTGGTCACTTTGGTAATGAGCAAATTATAATTGTAATATATGCATGATATTAAGCATACTAGTTTGGTCATTTTGGTAATTAACAAACTACAACTATGATACATACATTTGAAATAATGGCCCAACATTTATTAATAAAAAACACATTAGTCATTTTGGTAACGATCAAATTATAATTATAATATATGTATAATACTAAGCATACTAGTTTGGTCACTTTGATAATTAACAAACTACAACTATGATACATGCATTTGAAATAATGGCCCAATATTTATTAACAAAAAACACAATATTTAAGTTATGCATAAAGCTATAAATAACATTAATGGATAGTAACTCTTATTTCATAATTAATTACTTTTTATTTATTTAAACAATAAAGGAGTTAGTTTTTCCAATTCCTTCAACAATTAAGAATCAGATGTTTTAGTTTATAAACTTTCATTGACCACAACACATCACAATTTTAAGCAAACAATTTTTTTTAAAATAATTATCATAAAAGCCACCCTTGATCTTAACTTAAAAGGAACTAAAATTCCTTTTTGCAACTCAAATCCATCACTCTATGGTCCACTTTATGTAACTTTTTTTTATTTTTTAGTTAAAGAACAATCACAAATCAAGTATATAAGTTTTTTTTTTTTATCATACTAGAAAATATTTAGTCTCAAAATACATACACTAATACTATTTATTAAATTTCTTAACAAAAATATTATTATTAAGCATTAATTTTAAATCTTAAAATTGAATAATTTATATAAATAATATATTTATATTTACAAAAACTAAAACTCTTGATACCTATAAAGAATTTTTTTTAATTTAATAATTAATTTCTCTCTTCTAACTTTTATTGTAATTACATATTTTAAACTAAATTTTCATGTGTATTAATAAGAGTGAGGATTGGTTTTATATATATATATATATATATATAGTTTAAATTAAATATTTTTATTAATATTTAAATTAAATTTAAAATTATAATTTTTAATAATATAATAATATATAAAATTATTTTTTATTAATTAATCATATTATAATTTAATTATAAATAAAAATATTATTTAAAAATATTTTAAGATTATTAATTAAAAAAATTTTAAAGAGAGTAATAAGATCAAAAATAGAAAAGAAGAAAATTCCAACCTTTAACTTCCAATAAAAATATTCCAATCTTAAACTTGAAATGGCGTCCAAAAAATAGCAAAAGGAGGAGTTCTGAGTCGTGAATTGTCAAAAAGAGGAGACAGGATAAGTCGGAGGATTTTTAGGAGCTATTTGGAGGATGGACGCAATGGGGTGGCGCCCACACGCTTTTTTTTTTTTCTCCTTTAAAAGTTCAAGTGGTTTTTTCGTGTAAAAATAATTAAGTGTATAACAAGGTTGATTGAATTCGCAAGAAAATCCTTAAAATGTGTAATAAGCTGTTTAAAATGACAACTGATGACTTATTACACATATTATCTATCGTTTCTATATATTTAATGATCTTATTCATATGTATTATTTTTTGAGAAATTTAAATTTAATAAAATAATAATTTTTAAAGGCTAGCGTCATGCAAATGTAAATGGACCTATATCCATCTTCTATTTTTGGTAAAAACACGATCCATCTTCTTTATTCATCTATCTACACTCTTTGTGGAAAATAATGTTTTTTTTGGGTGGAGGATTCTGTCACGTCAGTACGAAGGTGTCAAAACCCAAAACGGGCGGACCTTGAAATTTCCCAAAAAAAAAACCATTAGAAAGCATCCACATTTATTTAATCTAGCAAGTCTTCTGTTCCTCGACAGTCAGTCTACAATACATGCATTTCCCAATACATAGATAAATACATATTACATACATATACGCCCATCTCCTCGTTTGCGTATGTTACATTCACAACTTTATTATAAATATTAAAATTTGAAGAAGTCCTCTCTCTCTCTCTCTCTCTCTCTCTCTCTCTCTCTCTGTGTCGAAACTTAAAGAACCGGCCGATTGATGAAGGCAAACCTTATCTGGAAACCTTACAAGGAACAAGCCAAGACAGAGAGAGAGAGAAAAGGTAAGACGGTCATGTACGTAAGAGGCTACAAGGTTTCGGAAAGAGTTTATATTAAACAAAAATGGGAGTGCTGGTGGGTCCCACTTTTTGGTGCCGATGTCTTTTATACATAAAATCTTCCTGTCTTTATTTTTTTTTTTAGTTATTTTTAATTTCTTTTATATATGTTTGAAAAAAAAATTAATAATTAAAATTTTAATAAAATAAATAAATATAATTATAATATAAAAAATCATAAAAATGATAAAATATAATTTTTTTTATTAAAATTATAATTTAAAATAATCAGTAAAAATTAATGTGCATGATTTTAAAAAACTTTATATGTTTATTATGATTTTTTTTTAATATTTTATATAGTTTGTTTACACATAATATAATCATATATGTTCTAAATTAGAAAAATTTAAATTCAAAAAAATATTATTATTAATCAATTTTATTCATTTTTTTTTTTATATATGATTCAAATATTTATACTTTAAGCAAATATAATTATATTATATTTAATTTTAATATATAATAATGTATAATTAATAAAAATTCTTTTAAATTTTATTATATTTTAGTTAACATAAAATATTAATAAAAATATATTGAGAAAAAAATGTTTGTATTCTTTTATTAATTAAAAAAATCAAATTATAATGAATTTTTGTATCACTCCATTCAAATGTTCTTCAATTCTTGAAATAATATTTGGTATTATAGTGAATAAAGAAACTATCAAAGAAAAAAATATTTATCTTAATTTCTTTTATATCCACATTTTGATATTTATTACTCTCACTAACTTCACCATTCTCAATCAATTTTGCATAAAAAGTTTCTGTAATTCTCAGACCATAGTTATATACCTTTTACACTTTTTTATATAACTAATAAAGTAATCACCAATCATTTAAGAGTCTAATTTTCTTTCATGTAAATTATCACTTCTATTAGGTAACTACATTCATATGTCTTAAATTTGGTATCCTTCTTATTTATAGTTTAATATGAGTATTTTGAATTGTCTTACCAAAAATCCTATTTAATAAATAGCTTAAGGTTTTGACTGCATACATTCATAAAGAATTGGGTAAAGATGAGTTACTCATTATGTTCTTAAGCATATCTGTTAATATCTAGTTACACCATTTTGTCATACCATTTGTTAAGGTGTGTTTGACATAATTTTACCAAAAATCTTATTTAACAAATGACTTGATGTTTTGAATGCATACATTCACAAAGAACTGGGTAAAGGTGAGTTACTCATTATGCTTTTAACTATATCTATTAATATCTAGTTATGTCATTTTGTCATACCATTTCTTAAGATGTATTTGACATAATTTATTATATACATATGTCATAACTTTTGAGGAATTTTACAAATAGACTTGGATACTATCTTAAATCATTATATTTTTTTTTATAATATATATCATTATTATAAAATTTTACAATTTTCACCTTTTCTTTAACTATTGTTAACCTCCTTTATATATATATATATATATTTCAAGGGTATTCAATAACTAAGATTTCAATAAATCAAATAAATATAATTATAACATGAAAAATATTTATAAAAGTGATGAAATACAATTCTTTATTAAAATGGTCTATAGAAATCAATGTGTATGATTTTCAAAAGTTAGATGCTTACTATGACTTCTTTCATGTTTTATATGGTTTGCTTACACTTAATGTAATTCATATAAGTTCTAAGATCAATAAAATTTATATTTAAAAGATTATTATTATTAACCAATTTTATTAATATTTTTTTAGATATATGATCTAAATATTTATGCCACAAGTAAATATAATAGGGTTACGCTTAATTTTAATATAATGATATATAATTAGCAAGAATTCTTTTAAACTTTATCCACATTTTAATTAACATAAAATATTAATAACAATACATTAAAAATTTTTGTGTGTTTTTTTATCAATAAAAACAGTTGAATCATAATGAATCCTTATATCATTATGGTTGTATGAATAGTAGCACTAAAATCAAGCCATCAAGTACTATGGGAAACATTAATTAAATTTGATTCGAAACATGTTAAGGTATTTAATTTGTTTTTATTTTTTTAATTAAACATTACATTTTGAGTAATCTTTTTAATAACATATAACTTTCTTTATAGAAGTGATACTTATCACCCTTTTGTTTCCCATTTTCAACCTAAGAAGCAAAAGTAGGTTCTTTCTATTCTTAAATTGGTTAGCTCTCACTTTCATTCCTTTCCCAACTTTCTTGTCCATAAGATTAATGAAGTGACTCACTTAATTTTTCATTCTCATTTTCTCCTTAACAAACATACTAACCAATTCATTAACACTTCACATTTCTTTTATAATATTGTAATAAATTTGAAATAATTCATACTTAAGAGGTAGTGAGTTCAAAAGAATTACACCAAAAAGGAGTCTTTTACCATTAATCCTTATAGTTTTATATGTCTTATTGCAAAATTAGTCATCTCAATAATATACTCTTGTATAATTTGTGGCCCAATAAACTTTATGGTCATAAGTTTTGTTATAAGAGTACTAATGAGTGACTTATTTACAAAATGGAACTATCTTTACATAAATATTCTTTACACAAACTACAAATATTCTTATGTACTTTATGTTTATGAAATAGTTTTCTTAATAATGTTAATAACAATCATTTTTATAAACATAAGATTCAACTTATTATTTCATTCTTACATTTATGATTAAACTTCTCTTTCTTACTACTTGAATTTGTAATAACAACAAGCTTATTCATTAAATGTAAAAGTCAAAATTTGTAATACATAAGTAAACATTAATTTGTTCATATTATTTTGAGAAGTTCAATCCTTGAACAAAACAATAATGGAAATATGTAAGTAAATTATAATAATTGCATAACTGTAAAAAATCATAACTAATCATAAATTAGATAAAAGAATCAAAGTATATTGCAATTCTTCTTTAGAAAATCTTACAATATACTATTATAAATAATACTATTAATTTCAATAGGTAATTAAATATTTTTAACCAAATATATATATATATTTTTAGTTAAAAAAAAAAATATATTTAATCAAAATATTAATTTATTTTAATTATATTACTAATCATAGAATAATAATTTATCTTTGAATAAGTCTTAAAGTTCTAATGATTAATAATATTAATTTATTTAATCATTTTTTATTTATAGATATTTTATTAAAATTATGAATAAATAACTTATTTGTGCGTATCATTAAATATACTAGTTTAATCACTTTGGTGACTAACAAATTATAACATGATGCACACATCATTTTAGTTAGGTTACTTTGGTGACTAACAAATTATAACTATAATACATGCATATAAAAAAATAGTCCAATATTTATTAACAAAAATTACAATACTAAGTCATGCATATGGCTATAAATAACATTAATGGACATTAATTCCTATTTCATGACTAATAATCTTTTATTTATTTAAACAATAAAAAGAGTTAATTTTATCTATTGTTTCAACAAATAAGGAATTTCAAATTTTTTTAGTTCATAAACTTTCATTGGCCACCACACTTCACGATCTAAAGCCAACAATTTTTTGTTTTTTAAAAGAAATTTATCATAAAACCCACCCTTGATCTTTACTTAAAAGGAATTGAAATTACTTTTTGCAACGGGGCTCCTTCAGTTTATGGATGACTTTATGTGACACTTTTTTTTTTTTTTTTTTTGTTAAAGAACAATCATAAAGCATGTATACAAATTTTTTCGCATACTAAAAAAATTTAATTTCCAAATACATATTTTGATACTACTTATTAGATTTTTTAATAAAAATATTATTATTAAACATTAATTTTATATCTTAAAACTTGAATAATTTTATATAAATAATATCATAAATAACATGTATTTATTTACAAAACTTAAAAACTTTAATTTATTTAGAGAATTTTTTTACTTTAATAATTAATTTTTCTTTCTTAACTTTTATTATAATTATATGTTTTAAATAAAATTTTTATATATGTTAAAAAAAATGGTTGGTTTTATATTCAAATCAAACTTAAAATTATAATGTTTAATAATGTCACATTATGATTGAATTTTTTTTAAAAAAATATTATTTAAAAATATTTTAAAATTATTAATTAAAAATAATAATATATTTTACATAGAAAGTGATAAGACTAAAAATAGAATAGAATAAAATTTCAATATTACCCTTCTTTGGCTCCCCCTTTAACTTCCAATAAAAATATTCCAGTCTTAAACTTGAGATGGCGTCCCAAAAATAGAGAAAGGAAGAGACTTGAGTCGTGAATTGTCAAAAAGAGGAGACAGTATAAGTCGGGGGATTTTTAGGAGCTATTAAGAGGATGGATGAGATGGGGTGGCGCCCACACACTTTTTGGTTTTTTTTTTTTTTTTTTTTTTTAATTCCAGTTTTTTTTTTATTTGCAAGAAAATACTTAAAATGTGCAATAAGTTGTTTAAAAAGATAATTAATGAGTTATTACACATATTATCGATCGTTCTACACATTTAACGGATCTAATTACACGAGTAATATTTTTTTATGAGAAATTTAAATTTAATAAAATAATAATTTTTATAGGCTAACGACATGGATGTTAGCTCACGCAAATATAACTTGACTCTAAGCATTTTCTATTTTTTATTTTTGGTAAAAACTCTATCCATCTTCATTATCCATGCATCTACATTATTTTACATTCTTTGGAGAAAATAATGTTTTTGCCGGTGGAGGTTCTGTCACGTGAGTACGAAGGTGTCAAGACCCAAAACGCTGGCGGCGGACCTTGAAATTTGCGGGAAAAAAAAAAAAAAAAAACCGTTAGAATGCATTCACATCTATTTAATCCAGCAAGTCTTCTGTTCCTCTACAGTCAGTCTACAATACATGCATTCCCCAATACATACATACATACATACATATTACATACATATGCGCCCATCTCCTGGTTTCCGTGTATTATATTCACAACCTTATTATAAATATTAAAATTTGAAGAAGTCTACTTTCTCTCTCTCTCTCTCTCTCTCTCTCTCTCTCTCGCTCTGTTTGTGTGTCAAAACTTAAAAGAACCGGCCGATTGATGACAGCAAACCTTATCTGGAAACCTTATAGGGAACAACAAGGCGGAGAGAGAAAGAAAGGTAAGAAGGTAAAGTAAAAGGTAGGAGGATACATGTAAGTTTGTTTCGGATAGAGCTTATTTTAAACAAAAATGGAGGTGTTGGTGGGTCCCACTTTCGGGGTCGACGTCTCTTCGCCGTCGGCGTACGTTGTTCCGCCGCACGATGAGCACGCGGTTATGGTGGTGGTGCCGCCGCCTTCCCTCTTCTTGGAAGAGGAGGCGAAGGGGCGTGCGGAGAAGACGCTGATCTCTAGGAGGGTCGGGTCGGATTTTGGGATGGGTAGCGCCGAGGATGCGTCGGCCAGTTCATCGTCTATCGGAGCCCCGGATGATAGCGGCGATGAAGAGGACGATAGCGTCGTTTCTTCGTCCAACGCAGGCTTGGGCTCTCTGGATTCCTTGGAAGACTCTCTTCCGATCAAGTGAGTTCTGTTTCTTTTTGTTTCTCTTTTGGTTAATCCAGAGTATATATTCGTACCGTTTCATATTCATTGAATTTCCTTTCCTCTCCTTTCTTTTCGCTTCTGTTCTGTTACGCTTGAAATTGAACAGCAGCTGGATCTTATTGTCATTATTATCATTTTCTTCTTATGCGCTGATTTAAAATTCGTTTTGTTTGGGGATCAAGAAGCTTAAGTTAGAATGGATAATCATAATAAATGGTAGTAATAAATAAAACTGTGGTGGCAGGAGGGGATTATCGAATCACTTCAATGGGAAATCCAAGTCATTTGCAAATCTATCAGATGTGGGGTGGGCGTTGGGTAGTGCCAAGGATCTGGAAAAGCCAGAAAACTCCTTCAACAAGAGGCGGAGAATCCTGATGGCAAACAAGTGGTCAAGGAAGTCATCATCTCTCTACAATTGGCACAACAACCCAAAATCCATGCCTCTCCTTGCCGCCCTGAACGAAGAAGATGATGATACTGAAGTCCGAGAAAAAGAAGAAAACGACGACGACGTTGATGAAGAGAGCCCTGCATCATCATCATCTTCCTCGCCACGGAGACATCAAGAAGACCAAGAAAAACTACGCGTATCACCAAAAGCGCACAAGGGGAGGAAGTTCAAGACAGCGTCTTTAAAATCCAAAAGATGTTTTTCTCATGCAGATCCGGAACTCCAGCATCATAAATAACAGCATCTTATGTTTTTTTTTTCTTTTTTTCCCCTTGTTTAATATTCGAAACTTTTTCTTTTGCGGATAGTCCCATTTCATGGAAAAAGTTGTCTTTTCACTTGTCAATAAATAGCTATATATCTTCAATCTAAATTTTGTTCTTTTTTTGTTGGTTTCTTTTCCGTCACTACTCGAATGAAATTGATAATGGCTTTAAGCTATATGTATATTTATAGAAAAAAAAAAATAAATAAATAACCTCTGCCCACAGTTTTTTCAAAAAGAAATTTATAAAGATAAAAATACAAATCGAAAATACATTGGTGGGTCTTTAGGACGCCTGCAAAGCAGTAATTAGGACTGTGCCGTGTGCTCTTCTACATTTTTTTTTGGGGTGAAAATGAAAAAAAAAAAAAAAAAAAGAAAGAAAAACTGTTTACTGTTTTATAGTTGAGGAGGAACGATGGGTGCCAACTTGCAAATGACTTGTTAAATTCAATACATTTTATCCTTTTCTTTTAAATCTCATGATCTTATCCTTAGAAGGGACGACTGGTCCATGTGGATATTCATGGTCCTCCTTTGTCTCATACGTTCGTCTGTTGGCCCTTTTGTGCTTGGACGTGTATCCATGCAAGAACATTTCTGTGGGATGAGGTGACCTTCCTTGCAACATCTATCCCCTCGCCGACGTCCTGTTCACTAACCAAATTTTTGGGAAGCCGGTGTAGCGATTCATAATTCACACACGTGTAGCATTGATCGATGATGAATAGGAATATTTGTCAAGAGACAACAAATTGTGAGATGTGGATGAGGGGAAGTGCCACCATTTTTTTTTTTTTTTTTTTGTCCTTTTAGAGAACGTAACAATTAATAGAAATGGGGCCTAGCAAGAGTTGGCGGGCAAAGCCGGTGACGAGCAACATTTAACTGACATTTTCTTAATTAGACTTGACTAAAAATTTTGGTACATGGAGAAGGTAACATATTTTTATATTTTTAACTTGTTTTCATAATTTTAACACAAAAAAAAAAATAAAAATTAAATTATTTTTTAATTATTTATGAAATTTTATCAAACACATTATTATTATTATTATAAAGTTTACATATTAAAAAAAATTACATATTTATTCATAATCAAATTTTTAACTTATTAAATTTAAATTTAAAATATTATATATTATTTTACTAATTAGTTATACTATTTTAAAATTTAAAATATGTAAAAATTATACTGTACTCAAAATAAATATTAATTTCTACTAATTATCTCGCGATATTTTCAATGAAAAAATCTCTTTTAAAGAAACGGATGTCTTGGAAATTGAGAATGTGTCCATAAATAAACTAATTACGAACGACAACTTTGGTTCAAGATATGTTTCATTGATGATTTGTAAAATTACTTTAGAGACGCATCTCTTCCTCTTGCAATTATCCATTAAAAAGGTTGTTTTACATTCTATAAGATCACATTGATATAAGTTAAACTTACTCTAATAGCAATTGACATGAGATGGAAGCATCAAAAAAATAAAAAAGACAAAGGTCATGATTCAATTAAACCCTTAAAAAGGTTTTTAAGAATTCACTAGATAATTTTAAAAAGAGATTTTTCATTGACAATTTATTTAAATAAATTTCACTAATAATTTATTAGATATTTGGATAGTTTTATCCCTTAAACTTATACACATATTTATAATTAAAACTATTTAACAAATTAAAAAAATAATCTAATTAAATAATTAATAACTAGTTAAAAAGATATTCAAACTAAATAAAAAAATACTTAAAAAAATCTTAAATAGTTTATTACTTTTAAATAATTTAATTAAAATTTTTAATTAAATTAAAATAATTTAAAATAAATAAATAAATTACCAAATAAAAATCAAAATATAATTTGTAGGATGATAGAAAATGGCTTTTGTGAAGTATCCTACATCAAACTCATCTACTTGAAAGAAACTTGTACTTCAATTGACAACGAGAAACTAACTTCTTTCAAGCTATAATAAAAAGTTATTTCAGTACACCAATATCTTCTATCTTGTACTTGCTTCTAGGACTAAATTTCTTAATCTTGATAAAATCAACAAAATTTGGCACAAAAGGTAAGTAATTAACAATATTATAGGACTCGTGGATTTTAGGCTCTTCTGGGTTGGTAAAATTTATTATTGATAGAGTAATCACTTGATGCTTACAATTAGAATCTTTACTAACATAAAAAGAATTAAATAATTCAATTTCCTCTTTTTTATTTAAGACATCCCTTAACTTATGTTTAACTAAAAATTTCAGTGTAGGGACAAGTTAATATATCTTGATATTTTAAATTTGCTTTCATAATGTTAATAGGTAAAAAAAAAAAAAAAGAATTAAATGGTCTCCTTTTTACTCTTTTCTAATATCTCATTAAACATATCATTACTATAAAATTTAAGCATTAATAATTTTTTTATATTTACCTATGATCAAATTCTTAGCTTAGTAGATCTAAATCTATAATATTTAATATTGTTCCATCAATTAACTACTCCATCTTGGAGTTTGAAATACATTAGAGTCATATTGCATTTGAAATAAATATCAATTTCTACTAATCATCTTACAATATCTTCAATGAAAAACTCTTTGTTAAAGAAAGGAATATCTTTGAAATTGGGATTGTATCTATGATCAAACTAATTGTGTACAATATCTCCAATATAAGGTAGTACAAGGTCTAATATATTCATGATCATATAAAACTAGATAGAGTCTTCTCTTCACGATCATCATCATTAAAGAAGTTGCTTCGGATTCTATAAGACAACATCAACTCAAATCATCTCTAATACTACTTGATGTAGGGTGAATGTATAGAAAAAAAAAAAATACCAACGATCAACACTTAATTAAACATTTACAAAGGCTTTTGGAACACTTAATTAAACGTTTACAAAGGCTTTTGGAATATGTTAGAGAAGATAACAATTCTCAAAAAAGAAATATTATTAATAATTGATTTGAATTAAATTCACTAATAACTTAATTGGATATTAGGATGGTTTTAATCATTAGACTTATACATATATTTATAGTTAAAATTATCTAACTAATTAAAAAATAATTTAACTTTAATGAAAAAATATTTAATAACTATTATAATTAAATAGAAAAATACTTAAAAACAAAAAAAGAATTTATGAATAGTTTACTACTTCCTAAATAGATTAATTAAAATAATGTAAAATAAGTATACAAATTATAAAATAAAAATTATAATATAATTTGTAAAACGATAGACAATAGATTTTGTAACATATCTTACATTTAAAATATCACAATATAATATGAATCGGATAACCTAAAGTACTCTACAATTTCAAATAAGTGTCATTTTCCACCAAAAGAGAAATTAAGTGTCAATTTTTGGAGATCAAGTTGATAAAATAATTTATGAGTTAACATATTATAAGTTTGAAATCAAGTAGTTGATATCCTAACAATATCTTTGAAGCATAAAGTGTTTGTTGAATTGAAACAAATACTAAGAATGAGAATATCACTCAATTAAAATTAAAAAAGATATTGAGGTTAATTTATATTATTAGTTAATTGTATATGATATTTTTTTAATTAATAAAATTAATTACTAATCTAATATAATTTGATGTATTTTGTTAACAATCAATGCCATCTCCTCCCTTGATGTCATTGACTCTCTACTTGAAGATAGAATTTGTTATTTTTCTCAATTTCTCCTCTTTTCTCCTCTTCAATGTCATCTTATTTTATTTTAGATCCAATCACTATGTATTTTATTTTTGATGTAGCATAACTTTTGTAGAAGTCTTTAGTTTAGTTTTTATTTTATCTATAAAATGACATTTCAAATTGATTGTTATGTTTCAGACTGCGATAGCACAAAAGGCGAGAGATACATTAAGAAAGATATTAGGACTCATGATATCTCAGTTGTAAAAATAACAAACAGCAATTAAGCCGTGCCAGCAAAATTGCTACTAATTAGTTATATATTGAAAATAAGGTTTTATTTTATTTTATTACATTCTAAAATAATTCATAATTCCTTTGCATTATAGATATCCTATGACTTTTCAATTAATGAATTTATATTTCTAACAAATGTGTGTGTGTGTGTGTGTGTGTGTGTGTGTGTGTATTGTCTTGTTTCATGTTATTTGTGAAAAACTCTCCTCTTCTTAATAGATATAACCATAGTTTCAATTTGAATTGAAACTAAAGTGGAATCAAATGGTCTAAAAACTAGAACTAGTCTGGATGATTTCAGTTCGAACTAGAATCAGCGAGGGTCCAATTACAGTTCAACCCCTTAAGGAATCTTTAATTGGTGGTTCCAATCGTCGATTCCTAAAATGAAAAGAATAAATAAATGGTGGGTATTGCTGGTGGTGGGACAAAAACTCACATTATTATTATTATTTTCTTTTTGAAAAAAACCTCATAAATATCACCTCTTCTTCTAAAACGCTTAGCTCTACTCTCTCTCCTTCTTTCTCGCTTTCTTTTCTTCTCTCAAAAATTAAATTTCTCTCTCTCAAATTTCAATTGTTTATTGTGTAAATTTTTCCTTGCAATTAATTTTGAATTTTAATATTCTTACTATTAAAAAATATTTTTATTAGTTTGTTTATTACAAATTAGCTGTTTATATATTAATTTTTTTAAAAAAAAATTATTTGATAATTTTTTTAAAAATAATTTAGATTTTCACATTTTTTTTAATTCAAGTATTATTTTTAATTAATTATTTATCAACAAAATGTCAAGTTCAAAATATAAAAATAAAGGCAAAGGTAAGGCTGTTGGAGAAACTTACATTCTCGATGTCAATTTGACAAATATAGGGTACGACATTGATGACTATACTCTGATCTCTTCATTTCATGATGATGCTCCAATTCTTGAAACTTAAGAAAGTCAACCGATCAACACTCAAAAGAATTAATGTGCTTACAGATCTGATGTTTTTGCTATACGTTTCACAAAAAGGAACCCGATACGAAGGATAACTTGACGGTAGGTTAATTTTTCCAATTAATTTTTTTTACTTTAATTTTTAACATATTAGTATTTTTTTTTTTTCTTTTCAAGACTTATTTTATTTATTTGTCTAATGAATGTCCTGCATAATGTAGGTAAATCGCAATTATTACCACAAAAGTTATAAATGAGTTACTGGTGATGTGTACAATATGCTAACTAAAACTAACAAAAAAAAAAAAAAAAAAAAACACATTTGACTTTAATTTTTGGGTATGATGCTTTTAATCCCAGTAAATTATTTCTTTTTTTTTTTATGCTATAAATATAGATGAAATGGCTAGAATGATTACTATTATTCATTTGTCATTTAATTTTGATAAGAAAATTTTTTGAAATATTGTAAAAAAGTTTTACATCATGCAATCAAATGTGAAGCTAATACCAAACTCACATATATATATTTCGTAAAACTTACCAAAAAGATAGTGTTGCTTTGGCTCAATTTCTTAAAACTTTTAATGGGCATGTCTTTATATGTTCTAATATTCGGACTGATACATTTTTTGAAAATACATACCTGAGTTTGATTAGCTATTAGATTAATGATAAATGATATACACAAAAACTTTTCGCATTTGCAGCATTTGATGAACGTAATATTGTTGTGAGTTTGGTATATATCATTTATACAATTTTGACTGAATATCATTTACTAAATAATTTCTTTTTTCAACTTAATTTGATAATCCTTCTGCTAATACTAAAAGTTTTGATGAATTGATGCAACAGACATGTAAACCCTAAACCCTAAAACCCTAAACCCTAAAACCCTAAACCCTTGTTAGATGCATGTCATAATTTAAATGGAAACCTACGTGCTGTACCCTTTTGTTTTTTTCGTTACATTGCGCACCCCATGACTAATTGACATTAGTTTAAATAAATGGAAATTAGGAAAAAAAAAATTTATCCCTTCTTATATATCAATCTATTAGGCCATAAAAGTATCAAAAATCCCTTTCCTCTCCACGCACACGAAGGCAACTAGGAACTTTGAATCGCTCTTTCACATTCATCGATCCCCTCCTTCACATTCAAACAGTTATTGTTTTTACACTGAAAAGTTGCAAGAAGCCAATATGAAGATTGATGTATCATGTTCCCAATTTTTTATACCTTGGACCCTTTTTTATGCCAAAAACAACAAATTTAGCAACCAGAAAGATGTGACAGCCTGAAGAAATCCTTGGCCAGGGCGCTAACCGTGTGTTGTTTATCCACTCGCGGGATGTTTCAAGGAGGACTACATCAATTGCAACGACAAAGGAGTTCACTTCATTAAAGCCATAGCCGAATGCATAATCTAGGTTTTTCTCCATGACCTAGATTGTTGCGCCATCAATCATGACCAATCATATTTTCATTCCGATGGTCACTCGATTCCTCCTTTGTCGCTTCTGAGGCATTCTCTGAACACCATCTTCGTTTCACTTCTTCCATCCTTTGGGTTCGAGTCAAAATGAAATTCCTTCGATAGGATTAACGGATCTCATGACATTTATAATGGCATTTCTACAAATATACCAACTTTGTATGACGGCAACTTGATGATGATATGGGTTATTTGTTACCATATTCGAACTTTACGGTGCGCAATGTAACAAAAAAAAAAGAAAAAAAAAAGTGTGTGACATGTTACCGTGCTTTAATAATACATAACAACTTCATAAGTGAATTAACAACTTTCACAATCACAAAGTAATCGTCCCAAAATTTATATCTAAAATAATAACACACATAACCTTTCTTTTTGCATTATTTGCAAGTTTATGACTCATGAAAAAAATTCTCTTATTGTAAAATTTTGTAAAATTTGTTTGTGATTATAGATACTTTTCAAAATAATAAATATGATTACAAAATAAGTTGATCTTAGTCAAATAATTTCTCTTCAATCATAATTTTTTTTTAAGTTAGACAATATATATATATATATATATATATATATATATATATATGATTATAAACAAATCATGTAATGGTAGTAAAATGTAATGTAAGATCAAGTATACAAGGCATCTTACCAATATCATTTAAGATGAGATTTAAGTAATGAGCATCACAAGGAGACTAATATATGTATAATATCTTTCATAAAACAATCTTTTAGTTGCTACATGATTAAATGCATTATCCATAACAGCATAAATTATATTTTGAGGCCTAACCCATTTAACAATATCTAAAAGCAAATTGCATAAACTTGTGGCATCTTTTACAATACCTTAGTCATCCATAAATTTGACAAATGAAATTCCAATAAAGCAATAAACCAAGAAATTAATCAAGGTTCTATCTTTTTAATCCCTTTAACCATTAGTTATAATTGTGTGTTAATTTGTAATCCACTTGGTCCTATAAGTTTCAATAAGTAATTCACATTCTTTTTTATAATCCCTTAACAAATTGACACAAATATTATTGTAAGAAAGACCTTTATACCTAGGATCAATTGTAAGACTAGCATTTAAAACAAGTTGAAAGTAAAGTGAATGAAAAGCACTAAATAGAATACAAGCATCAAAAAAAAACCTTACCTAAGCCATGTCAGCCCTTTTTGCAACATTTTTACCAGTTAAGGCACTCGTTAAACTAGAATGAGTTCCAGGAATTGTTCTCAAAGCAAAATATGGTTAAAATTTTAAGATCTTTTAAATTTTTCTTTTCAAATTTTTAAAATTTTCAATTTGAAAAAAAAAAAACTTTCCAATTTTCTTAATTTATCAACTTTTTAATTTTAAAAAAAATTTAAAATTTTTTCAAATATTTTTAAATTTTAATTTTTTTTATTTTTTTACCCTTCGACATCATCGTCTTATGATGGCATGACATTTGAGTCCATGTCAACTAGTTAACATGATACACCACGTGACACATTTAACAAATGAGTTTATAGAGAAAATATTGGGAACCAATTTGAAAAAAAAAAAAAGTTGTGGCTCTAATTAAAAAAATAGTCAGACATTGTGGTCTAATTGAGACTTTTTGCTATTAAAATTTGATGAAGTTTAAGTCCTTTATTATTTTTCAATTTTTCTTCCCTTAGGTAACTGTTTAAAAATTTAAATTATTTTAGTTAAAAGAAATTAAACCATACCAAATTCAACCAAACTAATAGTTTTAAACTGAATTAAAACAAAATTGAATTATCAATTAGAATTGAACCGAACCAGAATCGCCTCCTTCTAGTTCAGTTTTGATCCTCTAAATCTTGAAATTGAAACTGCCAGTTCAGAATTGAAGTCTGAACCTAACCGGACCACTTATAACACACTAACCACTTTTCATCTAGCAATGGTGCAAAAAAAAGATTAAAGAGGACCTAAAAAAAAGTGTGAAATAAGGGGAAAATAGGTGGGAAAAAGGACGATGCAAAAGGAGAAGTCAAATATTTTTATTTTGTCGCGGATAGATTATATTAACTGGTAAATAAATAATTATATATATATATATATATATATTCAAATTCATTCGCATTAGTTGGTTGAAGCGACGTACGCAGACATCAGGTCCAATTGACCCGAAAAGGCGACACTTGTTTTTGGGGAATATGTTACTTCCTGTCAGTAAGTAATCATCGGAGTCTGTTAAAATTTTTATCTAAATTATATATTTTTAAAATTTATTTTAAAATAATTTTTTAAAAAAATAATCAAATTATTAATAATTTTTTAATAATTATAATTTTTTATTAAAAAAAAAAAAAAAATAATTTAATATAAATTTTAAAAATATATTATTTAAATAACAATAATAATAATAAATTTGAACTGAATCAAATAATTTTAAATTAAATTAAATTAAGATTGAATTGAAATAGACGATTCAGAAGTAAAACTGAAGCCGACATTGTGTCATACCTAATGCCATGCTTCCGTGTCTGCCATCTGGGGTCACAGGAATGATCCCATACTCTCCACTATTGCTGCCCTAAAAAACATCGAGTCAATGCACAAAGTAAAATTCGCTTTCTATCTTTGTTTCTCTTTTCGCTTTCTTATAAAGTATAAGCATCTATCCTCTTTTCTGTGACTTAAAGAAAGAAAGCTGACCGTTTGAATTGTTACTCCTTTTTGATTTCAGGTGACACTGGAGGTGAAAGAAGAAGTCCTGATTTTAAATTTGCTAGAATTGCTCATAAACCAAAAACATTCTAACTTGGCTAGCCACGATCCCTATTCAAAATCCATTGTAGCACTGTTTGAACGCTCTTTACTTTTGCTTTGGATTTTTATTTTTTTCATTAATCCTCTGTTTCTATTTTCTTTTATCCCAGTGATTTTTTGATGGAGAAGGGGAAAAGCGATAGGGAATTTGGGTTGATGCCGAGGGCCGGGCGTAGCGTTGAGTGTTCGCTGATTCGGATGGCTTGTGAAAATTAAAATTAAAAGAGCATGAGATTTCAATTGACGTATAGTCAAACTTTCCCGTTTCATGTATCATTAGATATTGAATGAAATCGACTTCGACAACATCTGTCACCTTAAGTAAGACTCTAGCGGTAGTATGTCTTTTTAATTTAAGAGAATTAAAATTAAGACAAATTAATTAATTTCAAATTTGATATGTACAAAAAATTAAAAAAAAATTATTCTAAGTCTTCATTATTTGAGTTATTAGTATTTTTTTATGAAAGAATTTGAATCACAGCGTCCACAAATAAATTTCAACTTATTTTTCAATGATCGAAGATAAAAATAAAAAATCCAACGACATCTGGGGGTATTTAATAATGCTCTGCCACGGCTGGTAAATGGATAAACGATGGCATTCAATACTTGGATCAAACAAAACCATTCAAGGCACAGACAGAAGTACAGACACATTAAAATCGTCTTAATTCCAAAAAATTATTTGCAGCTACATTGCCGACTACAAAATAGGTTGAAGTATTGAACTCAATGCTACAGGAAAAATAAGGATCAAATCCTGGTTTAACACTTAAAAATCATAATTATGCTACTTTTCAGCAACCTGCAACTGTAGAATTATAGCTCCAAATTCAAGAATTCATTCCTCCTGTACTGGTGCGATAGATGAATTTGCCTGAGAAAAACTTTCAGGCCAGATACCAAGTTGTAGGTACCTTCAATGTCGCACAAGAATTTGAACCTTGCAACTAAAAAGCAAGAGGATGACTAAAGGTGCAAAAAGATGATCAAATAACTGGAACAAGTACCAAAACAAAGGGAGACAATAAAGCTTAATATTCTAAATCAACTGCCTCCCTTCTGCTGGACTGTAATTTTATCCCCCAGACTGAGAGCAATCCCCTGGGTCTTGCTCCTTATCCTAATGTATCCGCTGAGCTTTCCATTTGCCTGTTTCTCAATGCTTACATTTACCAGGGCATCTTCCCCAAAAACACTCTTAGCATACAGGTTAGCTGCGAGAAATCCACACTCACCATCGAGAGCAGACCTGAAACTCAGCAGACCAAGAAGAAACTCAGTTAAATATCACTGGAAATGATACCCTGAAAGAGAGAAAACATGAATATCCCAAGCATTTTTTGCAAAGACAAGTATCTGATCAGTCACTGTATAGTTATAATATCTGTAACTTACGGTGCAGTTAGACATTTCATATTGGTTGATTTGATAATATGGGAAAGGAATTGCTTCTCGTCCTGAATTATTGTGTTAACAGCAACCTGAAACAAAATTTATAAACATTCAGGGACAAATAGGTCAACTGAGCACAAAACCTGGATGCACAGAATGATACCAAAAGCCAAATGCGAAGGCATTTGACCATGGAGGGCAAGGGACATAAAGTGATAATCTGTCAAAGCACATGCACCAAAAAATGCAATTAAAACCAAGTCAAATTCCCCATCTACAAGAGCCTTTTAGCTAAGAAATTCTTGAATTATCACCCTGCCCAAGTGTTACTAATTCAACATTGATACTCAAGAACAGTAAAATGCACCCTTGGCATCATACCTTGAAATGTGATTTAAATAACCTCAAGTCATACAAAGAATCACTTGCAGAAAAAATAAATACAAATAGGGCAAGGTGGAACAAGTCAAAATGGCATACCTTGTTTTCCCATTCAAACTCTGCCCACATTGTCCTAAAAGCTGCATCTGTACAAACAGCAGGAGAAATATAGTCCATGATATCAATGTGGATGTCATTAAGCACAACAACCGTCCTCTCAAGCACATTTGATGTCTCATAAACAATGTTCCCAAATATAACACCAGTCTCAGTTGAGGACACCTTGATGTTGGCCTTTATTTGCTTGCTTGATTCTGGAGCTAGTATATAATTTTGCGGACGCTCAACAAGTTTAAGGTCACCCATGGTTGCCAACTCCAAACATAAGTTCTGGAGAGTTTCCTTTGTCCGATTGATAACAGTAACATCAAGTACAATATCATAGTGATTAACTGTCACGTATGCCTCGGCATAGACAGGGTCACTAAATCCTGTGAGTTGAAGGATGTGATTAAGCTTATTTGCATCATTCCCATCATTCATGAACTCTCCAGTTGCACGTTTCAAATCATCTTGAACTTCATCTTCAAGCTCCAGCTGGCTCATACCCTGGAAGTTAGAATAGGTCAGAAATTATGAAACCAAAATCAATACACAGCTGCTTCTAAGTTCTAAGAAACCATATGAAGCCCAGGATGTCTAGAGATTCAAATGCCAGGATAAAATAACCATCAAGGGTAAAAACTTGGATGTCTAGATTGATCAATTAAAACAAGTAAACCATTGTAGCATAAACATTGACTGGT
This sequence comes from Rhizophora mangle, assembly GCA_037832345.1. Lineage (NCBI taxonomy): Eukaryota > Viridiplantae > Streptophyta > Magnoliopsida > Malpighiales > Rhizophoraceae > Rhizophora > Rhizophora mangle. The sequence goes on along the minus strand of JBAPLJ010000181.1, from coordinate 3,761,681 downwards.
ACATATTAACTTCTTTTATCCCTTGACCACTCAATGGGTTACTGATTATAATAAACCTTTTAGTTTAATGACTGGTATAAGCTTTCTCAGACTGAGTTTGTGCGGATGTTACATGTTAGTGTTGTTTTAGTCATGCAAGCCCATTGATTTAAAAGGTGAAGGAAGTACCTTACCACATAACTTAACCTAACCTCTAATGTTTAATATCAAAAAGTAGCTGCATTTCAAGACATCAGCCAATAAAAAATCAAATCATGCATCGCAAAAAGACCAGTGTCCCAAGAGGACATGAGTCAGGAGGACATGTTTTATGACAGTGAGAACAAAATTAAAGACAAGCAGTATATACTTCAACATAAAACTGCCAACTTCTTGTATTTAACTACGTAAAAATGAAATTAGACAACAGCATGAGAGACTAAAGGCCAAATAATGTTGAGCTGCCAGAAAAACAACAGATTAATGTCCAAACCAAATAAAGGTCCTTTACCTTTCTGCTTTTCAAATGGTAGAAGTCAATAAGATCATCTGGCTGTGCATTAGAGACCAGAGCCTTAGCCTTAAGTTCCTCAGTTTCCCTCAACTGTTTCTCTGCAAGCATCTTTACGAAACTTTGACGGCAAGACTGCAACCAAATTTTCCTGACATCATCACCAGTATTGCAGAGTAATCTTATGCACAGGACAATCCTATCATAAGAATCACTGTCAATTGGGTGCAGTAGAATGGGAGATTGTCCTAGTTGTAGCATAGAGACCATAATCAACAAAGCCTGCATGGATGCCTTATTTACTTCAACCTTAGAGGGCTGCACCTCCACTAGTCTCAGAATGAGCTTTGTCAGAGTACACGAAACAACTGCTCCAAGGAAAAAATCACCAGTGAGAAGAAGGGATCTTAGATTACCAGAAGCCTGTGACCCAGGAACAAGAGTAGGGGGAGAGAAGGCAGTTTCAGAAGCAGCACTCTGTGTTGCATAAGTCCCATCAGCAAGAATAGCTGGTCTTCTAGAAGAAACATGATTGGAAGTGACTTTTTGGGTCATCTTTGAAGCATCAGTAGCTTCTGCTTCTTCTGAAACTGAGTAAAATGGCAACTCTCCAAGGCATTGCTTAATGATTGCTATGCCACTCTCAACTTCAGAAAGGGACAGGCAATACTCCCCAATGATCCAAAGAGCACAAGAGCAAACCCTTGTAGCTCGTATCTGGTAGAAAGTGTCCAACAGCTTTGTTATTATTGACACTCTTAGTTTTGGATTGGTTTCAATAATTTCTCGGGCAAAAACAACAACATCAATAGCTGAAGCAACATTGCTATCTCCTAGGAAATCCATCAAGAGATGAACCACTATGCTTGCCACCTCTGGGAACTTAATAGCACAAGAATGAATGGCCTGAATAAGCATTTGTCTATACTCACCATTCTTCTCAAGCTCTCCTCCTTGGGTCTTAACAACTTCCTTCTTCAACGTCAGAACAACCTCATTGATGTTCTGTGGGGTGATCAAATCAAGAACAATATCAAGTGTCTTCCTCTGAATGTCAAGGTTTGGGCTAGACAGTGCCCTAAGAACATCCATAACCATATCAACCAATATCCCTATGAGAAGACTTGAGTTCAATCAGCCTGTCAAGAACAATTAGCTTCACATTGTTATCACTCTGAGAAAGAAGAAGCTGGCAATAGGTATTGGCAGCAGCTCTAATTGCAGTTGGTGCAGATGACAACGAAACAAGTGTACCAGCACATTCATAAATAACTGCACTGGAGGGGGCATTCAACAAAGATATAATGATCTTAATGTACTTCCCCTTCTCCCCACGATTCATTCTGCAAACCTTCCGAATCAACTCCAACACAACCATCTGCAGCAATTCACCCCAATCAGAGATTCTATCAACATGGGCCAGGAGGTAATTAATGGCCCGGTCCTGAGCACAATTAAAGAGCATAAGAAAGGCATTCCTTTTAGCTGATTGATCCTGCTCCATTGAAAGAACCTTCTCAATCATTTCAGGTGCATCGACCAAAAGCTGCTCACCCTGGGGAAGCTTATATATAGCCATCACAGCTAAAATAGCATTCCTCCTGATGAAAGGGTGTCGATGCTCCAAATTTTGCAAAACTGAAGGGATCAACGGCTCAATAATATCTGTCTCATTCAAGCGGCAAAGAAATCTCAATGTCACCCCTCGAATGTATTCATTTGGATGCTGAAGATTGTTCCTCAAGTTTTGGCATATCAAGATCATTTCTGGCAAGACCTTGCCCCTGGAGTCAGTTTTGTCAATAATCTCCAAATACAGAAGCAAGAGTTTTTGGACTGTGTGGTCCTCGGAAGGCAACACGTATCTCACAATTGTAATGAAAAGCTGAGGTAAGGTTTCACCATTTAGCAAAAGACTGATTGCCTTCTTCATGGCATCAATTTTAGCACCATCATCGTTGCCTTCAAGAGCTTCTTTAATTTCATTTGCCATTGACTGTGTTCCTTTGTCAAAGTGAACAAGCAGTGTACAAGATTTCTCCATCTCCTATTGGTTTTCTGATAATGGAATAAATTCATACTCTATTCAGATGAAACAACTGACTCGCTCAATAGAAAACATAAAAAGCACAAAAAGATAAAAAAGACAATAACCGGGCACAAAAACGTCAAGGGTCCGAAAAACAATTTAACAGCTTTGACATTAATTCCACAATTCGACTTTCATCACAGCTTCCTACTACTTTCGCTCATGTTAAAAAAGATGACATCGTTGAATGCCTCCACAATCCAGACCTCGAGTAGAATTGTACTTACAAGTCTCACTTGACATTCAGACTAGATCCGCCTTAGAGCACGAATCTAGACGCAAATTAATGTACAATCCAACGTCGCAGATTTTTTTTTTTTTTTACAAAAAAAAAAACACCTCGATGAATTGTTGTGCGAGAAGGAATTAACCATAGAATTCAGGTTTTTTTTTTTTTAACCCAATCGGATCAGAAATCAAAATAATCCAGTAACTTTAATCTGTTTGGATGCCGAGAAAGTCAAATTAAGGAAAGTCCAGCAATTTAACACATTTTGTATGCCGAGAAAATCAAGTAAACGAAAGAAATAGAGGCATGTTTCGTTCACTTTCTCGAGGCATCCAAAGAGATCGTTGCAATTACGACAAGAGATGGAGGAGAGGAAACGAACCTTATACCGATCGGAAGCGAGGAGAAGAGAATGAATCACACGAATTTTGAATGAATCGGCTAACTCGATCCGTACTAAAAGTCTGGCCAGTTAAAAAACCCCTCTTCTTTTTAGCTCTCAGGATTTAGATCCAAAAATCTAACCGTGCGATTCATTTTGAGTTCGAACTCTCACCGGTTTTTTTTTTTATTTTTCGGTTATTTCTGCTTAAAATGACCCAGCCAATTATTCTAATATCTCTCCTCTTAATACTTAAGTTAATAAAAAAAAAAAAAAGTTTTTTTTTTTTTAATTGACTTGGACTACTTATTTTCTTAAACGCCATGCTCGGCGTCTAAACGAAGTATCCTCATTTCACACTTCATCCAATTGGATTGGCGTATTGGGCCAATCGCATCTCAAACGAGTGAGTGACTCAGTTAGGTTGCAATGGATGGTATTGTCGACCAATGTTGGTTTGCATAAAGGATAAAAAAATATATCATCATTTTCTTCTCAATTCAATTCTAGGGCCCTTTTGTGTTGTAATGATTTTCATTTAACAGTTTTCTTGCATTTGGGCCCTTTTGTGTTGTAATGATTTTCATTAACAATTTTCTGGCATTTGCTATACGAAAGATCTTTTTCATTTATGGTCAATTATTCTCATTTCCTTTACAAGTAACAGTAACGCTAATAGGAAAACAGATCCCACGGCCTATCTTACTGTCTAGAACATCATGTACAGGAAATAATAAGAAAAGGAAAAATAGAACAACATAAGCAAAAGGATAAAAAAAAATAAAGAAAGAAAGAAAGAAAGAAAGAGGAAAGTGATAGCTATTGCAATCATCAGCTCTGCAACAAGCCTTTAGGTCATACAATAGAACAAATACTAATATTGGACAACAAGGCGCCTGGCGCAAGAAGAACAGTAATACTTCCTCTTGGTCTTGAAGTAGAAAGGCAAGAAGCAGAAGCGCCACTGGCTCTCTATATCCATGGCCTGCACCGTGCCTCCACAGTAGGGACAGGTCCCAGTAGCAGGCTGCCTTGCTATCACCCTCTCGTCCTCGTCGCACACAAACACCAAACACATGATTATCAGATCTATCTCTAATTTACCTTTCGGATTTGGGGTTTTCAAGAGCCTCCGATGAATTAATCATAAATTCGAATACTTCGGCGATTTGCTGACGCGTGCCCTCCAACGGGTATTTATACACGCAGTGTATCCGATAATTTTTCCGAGAAAATGTTTGTTTCAACTCTAGAATCCTGTAGCTTAGTTTGGAAGGGGTTTGGTCAACGCGTCTCTTATCTGCGAAGCGCGTAATCTGGAAAATTCTTTTCTGAGTTTTTTTGTTTTTTCATTAGCAGCGTAATCTGGAAGGTTCTATTCTATCCAACGCACTCAGAAAAGATTGTACTTTTGGTCGGCGCCCTTATTATTATTTTGTTTTTAAGCAAGTTTTTTTGTTCGGCTTAACCGACCATACACCTTGTTTGGATAAAAGTTTAGGTGAAGAGAAAATTTTTTTAAAAAAATATATAATAATAAAATACAGAAGAATAGAAATTTTTTTTTGTTTTCTTGACATTTTAAAAAAATTATGTGACAAAAAAATATAAATTTTTAATTAAAAAATAATATAAAATAAAATAATAATAAATATTATAATATTAATTTTATATTGTAATTAAAATTATATATATATATATTATTTAAAATTATTTATAATTTACATAAATTATATATACATAATATTATATATACTATTTTAATAAAATTATATTATATTTTTAAAATATTATAAGTAATTAAAATAATAAAAATTTAAAATTTAAAATTTTAAAAATTATTATTATTTTTTTAAAAAAAAATTCATGTGAATAAAAAATGATGAGTTTAGAAAAATTATTTGGTATTTACTACAGAAAGGTGTTAAGAAAGCACAGTGGGAGCAATAGTTATGGCATGGTTGTATATATGAGAATGGATTAGGGACAAATAGGTCCGTACATAACATTTTCAAGGGACAAGGAATTTTTCCTCTTATATTTGGACGGATCCTTCTCTGTGGGACCGAGAGAGGAAGAAAAAAAAAGCGAAAAAGGCTACTTTCCCCTCTCTCTCTCTCTCTCTATATATATATATATATTTATATGAACAGTAACTTTACTATCGAATCACAGATATTCCAAATTTTAACCCACGCTCTCTCCCCCCATCCTCTTTTTCCTTCTCCAAAGCACAACATTAGCATTCAGCCACTTACTTTTGCGGCGCGTGGCCGAGTTTGTAGTATGGATTTGCAAGATATGTGCAGTTGCCCCGCCTAACAATTTGCCTTTCCTGCGGAATATGCCCTTTAAAACAGCGCGTGAAAAGTTTTAGTTATTCCTTAGAGTGAGACGGTAGAACTATGGTACAGAAAATAAAAATCTCTGCATCTATACCTCCTGAATTATATTTCATTGGCTTTCAATCTTTGTGTTGTGACCGTTGAATTTAAAATTCTACAAATTAAAAAAAAAAAAAATACTTCTTTTTCTATAGATATTCAATTTAAGAAGAAAGCTAACTCGTAATTGTATAAGTAATTTTTAATCCCCTGGTTTTCCATTCTCTACGGAATCTTTCACTCTCCCTGCATTTTTTTTTTTTTCTCCCTCCCTCTTTCTATTGTGAATGTTATCTCTACGTCTTCCTTTGCCTACCGCTTTTATAAAGTTGCAACAGAGACATGAAGGACTTAAAGATCCAAAGGTAATTTTGTGAGAATTTTTTTTTCCCATTCTTAATTGTAATTATTCCTTCTAATGATGTGCATCTTTTAACAAATTAACTTTGAAAGATACAATTAAAGGTCTTTAAGCTGAGATGGATACTTATGATATGGAATTGAAGACAATGATAGTATATTTATATATATAGATGAAATACAAAATTTAAATAAATCAGAGTTTGACAACTTCAAAATTAAAAAAAAAAAAAAAAAAAAAGAAATTATTACCACAAATGCATTCTTTAATCAAGAGGGTTACTGAAGAAAAGGAAGTATTTTATAAACGTAACTTGGAAACGAAGAAAACAAATGTTGGTAGGACTCCAGGGCGTGGCTGAACAACGCAGAAGAAAGGCATTACAATCGCAAAAATATCATTGCTCTAGTCTTCCTCAAGAGAATGTTGATACATACAATTCACCAAAGACACAAGATGTTGGAGTTAAACAAAATCTTATTGTAATTGTTAATTTGGGATTTTCTTTCTATTGCTATCATTTACACAGATTTTATTGTTATTTTTAGAGCTTTTGACTAAATTTTATTAGACAAAAACTTGGAATGCAATTCATATACAAAAGCACTCGGATTCCAACTGACTTACGGAGAATGAATGAGCGAAACCGTAGTAAATTTCAAGTACTGCCCTATGACGTTGATTTTATGATAAAAAAGAAAGAGAAAAGAATTATGTTGTCGGTGCTTGTACGGTTGAACATACTCTGTTTCCAACAAGTACTTGGAAATGAGGTAACATGACATTCTTCGTATAGTTTTAAATTTTATTCCAGTTTCAATAGTATTTAATTTTTCTTAACGGTGAGATTGTGGTACAATTAACATTTATACATTTAACCTTATTTTTGTTCATAACATTGTGACCAGAAATCTAAATATACTGTTGGCTAAGAGTTGACTTCCTTTTTCAAAGTCCCAATAATTTTCGTCTGCCCGAATAACCTTGTTTCAATCCATATCATATCATTCACATGGTAGTTGAGATGTTAACTTTGAAGCGCTAGAAGCAAGACAATCATGTTACTTGGTATTCACCAATTATATTTACAACAATTCTCTATTTATCATGCACTGAATTTTCTTTAGATTATCATTGTTTGATTGTTCATTTCATTGTTTGATTGTTTATTTATTAAGTGTTATTTAAAATTACTATAATATAAACAAATAAAAGTTTTATAAATAAAAATATTATATTATTTTTAAAATTATAAATATTATTTTTTATTTTAAATTATATATTTAATATTAAATATATTATTAATAATTTATAATATTTATTTTAAAAATATATATCCATCAAATATTAAAAAATATATATTAATTTTACATTAAAAAAATTTAATAAAAAATTCAAAATAAATGGCCAAAAAAATATAATAATTCATCAAAAATTAGAAACAATTTGCTTTTGAGAAAAAGTTATCTCTATCATACTACTATCATTGAAAAATTCATTTTATCCAAAAAAGATATTAAGTGATACAACATGAGAATTGCTAATAAAATCTCTCGAAAATTAAATTACTTGTAGATTTTTACTAATATAGTTATGTAAGTCAATTAATATAATAATGATAACTTTTTATATTTTAAATAAATAATGTGACATTAAATATAATATCTTTAATCTTTTCTCTCCTAATTCAAATATTCTCTCAATGTGGCTTCTTATAGAAAAATTTACATGGTTAAACATTTCTTTATGTCTTTTAGGTAATTGATTATGCTAAATTCATGTAAATGATATATCATCCTTGTATAAGATTTAAAAATCTTTTTAATAATGGATATCCAACATTAATAAGATAATATTTACTTATATTAATTTATATAAACAAGAAATTTTATAGTAAATAATACATTATGTAAAATATTTATTTAAAAAGAATATGTATGTAATGATTAGGATATGATACATGTGGGTGGACATGGAAAATTAAATTCTAGATTATTAATAGCCAAAAAAAACAAAAAACATATATCATGGGTTGTACCCTCCTCTCCCTCTTATCCAACTAACATAAAAGTAAATTACAAATGAAAATTACATGTTGCCATGATATTTTGTCTTAGTGTGCCATTTCTTCTAATACATCTTATTTGATCTTGCATGTACATGTGTTTCATTTATTGCTCCAATACAATCTTGTTATTAAAACATACTTTGATTATATTTGAAAAATATACTTAAATTTAGCATACAATCCACGTAAAAGCTAAAATTGATCATTTACTATGATGCTATTAAAAAGAATAATACTTTAAAATATGACACGTATCTATCATCCTAAAAAATCACTAATAAGATATCATTAAAGTCAAGATCATAGGGTTTGATAATATCTTTTGTAAGTAATAATGCTGATAATAAAACTATCATAAAACATCTACTAACTATTTTTCCTTAATGCTAAAAATGTTTACCAACTGATCTAGCAGATTTAGCCAAAGAAAATGCGCATAAAACCATACATGCTTTCTCAATTAAAGTCATTCTCCTTGAATGTTTTGACCTATGATTCAAATAATCATCAATGCATATCTAAAGTAAAGTTTCTTTATCTATTCTTAACATAGTCAAACATTGTACTACATAACCTTATATTAATTCAATTACCCATTTCATTTATATTTGATACGAGATCATATAAGATTTTTTTTTTTTTTTTGTATATTTCACTACAATATAATTTATAAAAAAAATAAAAAAATAATTTTTATAATGTCTCCTACCTCAATACGCTATAATACAAATTTGGCATAATCATGAGCAGTTGGATGCCCCACTTATGATCACGATGAGAAGCCCGCCCCTTGAGTCACAACCATAATATCCATACCTAATTTTATTCAATAACCATAACGCCTTCCGGTCGGTTTTCTTGGTCATTTATGCTTTTATATTGGCATCCGTGATATCTTTAAGGTACAAGTAGTTCCGGGTATCCGGCATTATTCTGCGTTGGTGAACTTTTTGAGCCATTTCGGTCAGATGCAATGGAAACCAAAGTTTTGAATAATAGCGCTGGGACCGATCCAAGTCTTAAAATAAATAAATAAATAAAATACAAATAATAGTGCTGGGACCGATCCAAGTCTTTTTTGAAGAAAAAAAAAAAAACAAGTAGTCCTTCAGGACATCTAATAATTAAAAATTTAAATCTTTGACTTTATAATTTTAAATTTTAATCCTTAAAAATAATTAAAATTTATAAGAAAAAGATATAAAATTTATAAAATTTAAAAATTTACTCTTAATATATAACTCAGACTAAGTCTTTTAATTTTATATGTGTGTGTGTGTGTGTAAAATATGATGTAGTATCAATCGACCCATTCCAACAAGACTTAGTCAGCTACATTTGAGCTTTGAATCCATTCAACGGTCAAGAAGCAAAAGAATTGAGTCACCATGTGAAATGTCACTGGGAATTAATTATTTTATTTTATTATAAGTTAAAAATATATCTTACTCTTAATTTAATTTAATTCATGATAATTAAATTTGTAATTAAATTATTATTATTTTAAATAAATATAAATTATTTATAATTTTATTTATATAAATTTATTTTATTATTTTTATTTTAAATATAATTAAATTATATTTAAAAAATAAATTAAAAATTCTTTATTTTTTAATTATAATTAAAATTTTAAAAAAGTTTAAAGCAGTTAATTTATTTTTAAATTTCCACATTAGTATATGAAAATGACAAGTGAAGACAACTTTTTTTAAACTTTTTAAAATTTCTCTCAAATTTCTTAAATCTTTATTTTTAAATTTTTTACACAAAAGTATATTCTTAAATCTTTCTTGTGACGCAATCGGGACTGAGTCGGCTAAAATTTGAGACGCGCTTTCTTGATGTCTTGTCGGGCAATTCTCCCGATGTCTGGCTCTCACAGTTGCATCTATATATATATAATAATCATTTCGTTAGTGTTCGTTCTCAAGCATCACATCTTATACTATTAGTAGTTTGAGTGCAGCAACGACAAAGAGATGAGTAGACAAAGCCTGTCGCGGTATGTGCTAGGACACCTGAAGAGGACCCTGAAGAAGATGAACTGTCTGTTGAATTTAAACAGCAGGCAGGGGCGCTTAGCTTCATATCTCCGCAGTGCCTCCAGTAGCACGAGGCAAAGATTGAGCTTCAACGATCAGTTGGGTTTGCGTGGGTGCATCGAAGATGAGGAATGCAACCTACTCAACAAGTCGACTCGAGCACTCCACAGGACGAGAAGTTATGCTGCGGATGAAGATATTGACAAGAGAGCGGAAGTTTTCATTGCCAATTTTCGCCGTCAGCTTTTGCTTGAAAGGCAGATATCTTTGGAGATACGTTCTCACCGAGTGAATATCTCTGGGAGAGAATATTGATAAGATGCAAATTTTACTTGTAGCATCCCTTTCTTGTCGGATGCAAGATCTTTAGCAATTGATTTGTTTGTCTGGTTGTTTAGGTTCCATTACATATTTGCATAGATAAACTCTTCGGGGGGGGGGGGGGTTCCATTTTAGGAAAGCGTTCCTTTTTAGTTTCAGGGACGGAGTTATTTCAGGATTTCTGTCAACATAAAAGTGGACACAATTATGTACATCTGTTAATTGCCAAGGACTTGGCAGCAGCTCTCTGTATACCAAACGTTAGTATACACAAAATTTTAGATTATTTCCACGATCATTAATTGATACCATGAACAAAACAAATGATTTCATTGACTATTTAGTAAGTAAAACAATATACATACAACGACTAGGGAAAATTGGATCGAACAATACCTGAAACTGTCTCGAAATATCACAACAGGTTTAAGTGCTTTGTTGTTTGATTGTACCTGTTCTCAACAGCCGGCCGATTTTGAACCAGATTCATAATCCATGACAGTCTCAAATGCCCCAACAAGTGCTTTCACCTTGTTCTGTCTCGTCTCAAGTAACTTATTTTTAGTCTCCTCGATCACATCATTGTACGCTGCCGGAGATTCCTTCTTCTCTTTTCCCCCCTGTCGATTCTGTGCCCCGTTACCAGCTGCTTCACCTGGCTTTACTTCTTCAACAATACTTTCTACCTCATCTTGTCCTTCTTTGGACTTAATCTCCGCACTTCCTTCAACAACTTGGTTTATATCCTCTTGCTTCTTTTCACCTACAGGTTGTTCCATGGAAGCCACATTTTCATCCGTGTTCTCTTCCACTTTGTCTTGATCAGCCTCCACTTTAGCCTCATCTGCAATGCCCTCTTCACAGAGGCCCTTGGCGCCTTCATCATTGCTCTTAGTCTCCTCTCTTCCTTGTTGACCTTCACTGTCTTCCTGTGATTTAACTTCAGGTACCTCAATCTGTGCCTTTTGGGGTCCTTCTGAAATTTTCGGAATGGCACAAGGCTTGAGCTTCTCATCTTCACCATTTTTCACCCAAGTATCTGCAGCATCGATATTTTCCTTCTCTTCTATTTGGGGAATATCAGAAGAGAAGACCGGTGCCTTGCCTTCAAAATTAGGCGTCTCCTCATCGTCATCAACCAAAGATTCTTTGCTGCTTTCTTGCTTAATTTTAAGATCCCAAGATTGAGATATACATTCATTACATGGAGCTTCTAGTGAAACAGAAGAGCTAATGCCATTCCTTGCTGAATGACCCGATCTACTTGAGGGGCTTGTGCTCCTCTTTAGGGTCCTAGCAGACGGTACCTGCGATTTTATGGGCTTAAGTGACCTGGAGCTCCTCTCTAAAACAAATTTTGGTGAAGGGATGGATTTTGATGACGTCGATGTAGGTCGGGTTGCTATTGTTCCGTCCCTAGAAGCTGCTCTTTCTTTAGGATCTGGAGAGGTAAGTGCTCTTTGAATGCGAGAAGCTGATGGAGGCTGGTCAAAAGATCTTCTTCTCAGGAGAGTAGCCTTCTGGGCGGCGTCTTCCTGGCCAGTTTTCTTAACATACTTGAAGGACTCGAGTCTTGAACTGATTGTTGGCTTCAAGTAGTTAGGGACTGGTTTGCCTGATGGGGTTGGCTTGCTATCCGTAGAGCCCGATTTGGTTCGTTTGAGACTTCCTTGTTTGACATTGATGTGAGAATTCGAAGAAGTTGTTACCTTTCTCTCCTTTTTCAGTGTACTACTTTCCTTTTCTTTTGTTGCCATGAAATTTTTAGCACAAGGCAGTGATCTCCAACGGACCCTGCATCATCTGAGTAAACATCAGAAGTGTCACTCATGAAAAGCTGTAGCATGAGAGGACCAACGTAGATATCATTCAACTATTAAGAGCTACTACTCATATAAGACAGTCATTTTGCTAGATGTGAAGACAAACAATTCATCAGATTTTGAGTATCCGAGTAAACTGAAAGCAGAGGACGATTGGGTAGGAAAATGCGGTGGAGTTGTAAAGGATTGAAAATGAATATTTATCTTGCTCTGTTGTCCTAATATTCTTAATAGATATCTTTCGGAGCGGCATCCAAAATGGACCTTCAACATATAGGACTAATTAAAAAAAAAATTTCTAGTAAAATACCAAAGAGTGAATCTATCACATAGATTTATGGAGCTTGAATTTTACATTATTTCTATTAACCAAATTTATGAAAATCAGGAAAAATTCAACAAAATTGAAATTTATATTCCAATTTATTTTAACAAAAAAAATAAAAATAATAATAAAAAAAATGTCAAGAATACAGCCTTTTATTTTTCAAGTTTCAAATTCTAATCTCTGGGTTTACGAAAATGAGAAAAGCTATGCCGGGGCTTGGCATGTAGTCAAAATTCATCTTGATCCCAAACATTCACATTATATACCGAAAGAAAAAAAAAAAAAAAAAAAAAATGTCTTGCAAGATAGTACACAACCAAATAATGCAGGCCTATGATGTTGCTAACATTACATTCTTTGCCTTTACAACTAGAGGCGGTGGCAGCCCCCCATTGTCCGGGTACCTGTTTAGCAAGAGAGAGCCTGGCCCTCCTCTGTTCTTACTGCCACTACGATTGTTCTTGCCCGTCTGCTGTAATATTGACAAAGGTATTTCTGCCTTCTGAATAACAAAGCTTGCCACAAATTCTTCATTCCAACATATATAAATATTTCTCAAGAAAATGCATATAGATGCAAGGTTATTTACGGCACTTTACAATCAAGCAAATAAACTAAGAAAGCAAAGTACCATCGTATTGATTCAAAAAAGGACAAAGACAGAATAAGAAGCAAAGAGAGAGAGATTGACCTGAAAATGTGAGCGACTCGTACGTACCTCGATCAAGGCAAATTCATGGAAACAAGGAAAAGAAAAAGGAGTATGTGAATGAAAAAGAAGGGTCGCTAAGGCTATTTGGGTTATTGGAGGAGTGATAAAAGGAGCGCCAGTTGCGCAAAGCACAAAAAAGAAAGAATGGCCGTGGCTCCTGAGGCAACGGAGGCCATGACAATGGAAACGACCTTTTTTTTTTTTTTTTTTTTTGAACTAAACTAAATGATCGAGTATTATTGATGACGCATCGTCGAGCCAACCGCTAGGTGCGGGCCAGGTGGAAGTTTGACTTTTTCAACGTTGGGTGGGGGACACCAACGTCTCTTAATTTTCTTTGAAACTAACAAAAAAGAGAGTCATGGCTTGTTTTTTTTTTTTTTTTTTTTTTTTTTTATCTTTTTGGAAATTCAGTTGTTTCGTGTCAGACACGATTTATTTGTCTTTTATATCATATTATATTATGCTATGTTTAAAAATTTAAACAATGATGATTCAAAATCTATGGTGCGTATTATATTATATTTAATTTTTTAATTGTGTCTCAATCAAAGATGGATTGATTATTTATAAAAAATAAATTTATATATAAATAAATTAATTAATTAAGTAAAAAAATAAAATTTTTATATTTTAAAAAATAAAATATATATATAAATATTTTTTTATAAAAAATTTTTATCATAAAATTTTAAATTTTAATTAAAATTAATTAAATTAATTATTTTTAATAATTTAATTATATTTAAATTATACATATTAATATATAAATTTTTATTGTTATAATTTTATAAATTTATATATATAATAAAAAAATTTAAATATTATATTAATATTTAATAATATAATAGATAAAAGCCCAAAATGGGGTTTTAAATTCGGATCAGAGCAAGTCGTGTCATATCTGGGTCAAGGGGTATAAATTCTCTGCCCAGCCCAAGCCAGTCTCTCCAGAAAGTAATTTTAACGTGGCCGATGTCTCTCTCTCTCTTTTTTTTTTTTTTTTTCAATCAATTTTGTTATAGCACCGCCAACTCTAATTAATGTTCATCTTTTTCAACTGTAATTTTTATGTTATGTGTGGCCGTGCCTAAAGGATCGGATGACAAATCGGGTCTGCAACTCGACATTATTTATATGTGGGTCATGCCTACACCAGCCAGCCAATATTAGGTAGGTTTATAGGCCTCCCCACTCGTTTCATAAATCTAAAAATATGACTATGATTTTTTATTTTTTTATAAGGAAATTTATATTTAATATTTTATATTTTAAATTTAATAATAATTAATATTTTATATTTTTTAAATATATAAAAAAAATATACTGATATTTAAATTTTTTTAACAATATATATTAAAAAATTAAAATAATTACAAAAATATTATTATAAATACTTTAAAATATTTAAATACCCTTAAATTACTAAAATAAAAATAAAATTACTTTTAAGCTGAATTCAAAATTAGATTATTTATTTTATTAATTTTTCAATGGAAATGCTATTGCTAAAAATTTCAATCGAATATATATATATATATTATTAAAATAAATGAACAAATGTGTCTTTTTTTTTTTTAACATTCTTGTTAAATTTGATAGATGATTCTTAATCATAATATATTTTTTGTTATATTTTTAAAATGTATGGTATAAATTGTTATAAATTATAAAACATAATATATTAAATATAAATTTTCTTTTTATTTTTTCCCTTTCTTCGATGTTACGTCTTTATGCTCTGGTTTCTTATCTTGCCAGATGGAAACGGAAGTTACGACACAGCCATACTCCTCTTTTATTATTTAGTCCCGATAAGGCAAACGATTCAATTGGACCAGGAATGAAAGGACCAGAGCAATTATAGACAGAAATCTAAACTTCAAGATTCTCATTGGATTGTTTCGAGGCATGATACCCCCAAAGCCAACGGCGTCAGTGTCCCTGTTATATATATATATATATATATTAAAAAATTGAATTATAAAGAAATAGAAGGAGAAGAAGAATTGATAAATCCCATTAAACTTGGGATGAAAGACGGTCAAAAAGGCTTTGGTGAGCAATACAAGGTGGACTGGAGCCAGATTAGAAAATTTTGGAGAATTTGGGGGCAATCTGAATATTTTTGAGAAATTTGAGCTAAAACCTTGATACCATCGCGCGTGGCTCTCCCACAAAGGGCCATGGATTTCCAAATAAGACCAAGCACCTCAGCCCCAGTATCGGCGCAACTGGCGATGGAGTTTATCCGCTAGTTATTTTTTTTTTTACAACATTTCTTTAATTATAAATTCCATCACCTATTGATTCTTCGAGGCCTTTTCACTAAACTTTTTTTTTTTCTTTTAGGGGAACAGCATAGGCACAGGTGGTTTTATCTATAGGTGACCCGAAAAACTTGAAGGAGTACCCCAAAAAATTGTACAGTGCACAATGAACTCCTCCCCCATTACCATTTTCACTAAGCCTCCTTAATCCGAGTCTCGGAAATGGGAGCAAATTTTAAAACTCGTCATTTTCGGATACTTATTGCCATGTTGTTTTTCTATTTTTGATGGAAAAGCTTACGTAACATGTCGAAAGCTAAACTTTTGTTTTTATTCTGTTCTCAGTAGATTTTGAGTCAGTCCTACAAATTTTCCTTACTAAAAATGAAAAAAAATTTATAAACATTACAAATCATATAAGTATTTATATTTTAATAATTTAAAATTTTATGCTTTTAATATGAATTAGATTTTATTAATACATG
This sequence comes from Rhizophora mangle, assembly GCA_037832345.1. Taxonomy (NCBI): domain Eukaryota; kingdom Viridiplantae; phylum Streptophyta; class Magnoliopsida; order Malpighiales; family Rhizophoraceae; genus Rhizophora; species Rhizophora mangle. The sequence goes on along the minus strand of JBAPLJ010000181.1, from coordinate 3,745,694 downwards.
AAATAATAAAAATAATAAAAGTATAAGATTAGATTAAAATCAATCAAATTAAGTTTTGATATCACATCAAATAAAATCTTAAAACTTTAAATTTAATTAAAAATTTAAATTAATAATTACTTTATTTATGTTAGATTTTATATTTTTAACAATAGAGACACACCACACCATATTCTTAAGTAAATCGCCACACCCCCTGGGATTTTAGCCCGTTGGCACTTACACCAAACCCAAAGCTATAATTTAAAAAGCACAAATACAGGGTATGTATTAGAGATGTATAAGTAAACATAAAGATTTGTTTAGTAATTATAATAGTTATTAAAAAAATTGATTGATTATTTTTTATTTGCAACTACTGTGACTCTTTAAGGTCAATTAAACTAACTAGTTTTCTCTAATTAAAATGGACCCTTTTTTTATATATATTAAAATTAAATTTCATATTTTGTAAAATTTTTGGGGAGTGGGACTCAGCTGTGGTTTCGCCCACGTATATTTTCTATTTTGGCTTGGACTCAAACAGCCACGTTGTTGAACAAAATCACCAATCATAATTCATTAGTCAATTATTCTTTTCCGCAAGCAGAAATGGCCAATTTTTTTTTTTTTTTTTAATTTTAAAACAGATTAACAACAATATTTCTTCGGTCACATTAAGCAATACGTGTTTGGTTAATCAAAGTCCTTCTGGTTTCCATTTTTTTTTTTCACTTTTTTTTTTTTTTTTTTGACGAAACTAATATCAGAGTTATTAATACAGTACCTTACACTCTATTACTTTTAACTTAGTAAACAGACCACAAGGTAAGGCGTCCAAAAATAACATAAACGGAACACGGCTTGATGGGAACGGAAGAGTAACAAAACGCGACTTCCAGTGGATTCCACCGGCTCAAAATGACACGCCGTAGAGAACATGTTTTACAATTAAGAAAAAAAGAGGTCGGTTTTCTGGAATATGTCACGTCGTGCGTCCTCCTCCACTTTGAAAACTGAAGATAAAAAAACGTTTGGATTCGGCAAACAACCAGAAAGATGGTTCTGGTGGTAGATTTGTGGCCCCATACCTCTTTAAGAAGCATTTGTTCTTGTGTGGCTCTTATGGGTTCTATCCATCAGCTTTGCCCAAACCCCACGTCATCAAAAAATGACTTGCAAGGTTTTTAGGTGTCTTAAACGCCAACCTTATGTAATCCCTTCTTTAGATCAATGTCCACATGTTGCCACGATTTCCGCCACATCATTAGCTCTCTTTCTTTCTTGCCGATTGCAATAGATGGCATCATTCAATTGATGGTTGTATTGATTTATATGAATCAAGCCAATGCTTATCTTAATCTAGCTATCAGACAACAAGAAGATGAGGACAGAAGAAAGAATAATTGTATTGGTGGTAGTGGAATATTTGTTTCTTCTTTTGTGTCACCATTGGCAAATGTAAGCCTCCACTTTATCTTCAGTAGTACATTCTTTCATAATTGGTTATAATTGGTGATGCACATTTGTCATTCCCTCGGTTCTCCTTGTTAACCAAAAAAGGTTTCTTCTTGTCTAAGCTTAGACGAGGATACATACAAATTATTATTATAAAAAAGTGGTCTCCTTTTCATTTTCTTCTGCACATCTTTCAGGGAAAATCCCTTCCTTAATTCGAAATTCTGTTTATGTTATATATGATGAAAGTCTACTCGTACATTAAGTTAGGATTTTTGCAACTTCTAAACAATGTCAATTAGGACAAGCTCTTGATTGCCTAAAAAAAAAAAAAAAAAAGCTTAACAGTCGAGAAGGGGTTGATCTGACAGTAAGCCATCCAATTTTTTTTCAAAAAAATATATGATATGCAGTAAAATAAAATGTATAAATAAGTATCATATAGTGATACTTTGATGTGAAATACATTTTTGATAATTAATTGCGTATTATATCATAATTATTTGCACATCTATATTTTTCTTTCATGAAAAACTTCAAATCTTTCAAAAAAAAAAAAAAAAAGAGATTTTTGTTTTCTTTTGAAATATGTGGATCCACTTGTTTACATGGTCCCTTTCCTTTTTATCTAACTTTTTCCTAACAAGAAATCAAATTCCTATACAAAATTACTAACTTAATATTTATATATTATTTATCATGAAGAGTTTTATAATAAAAGTAACTCTTATTTTTCATAAATTTTACATTCTCTCATCTAATTGAAACTTGTAATTTTTATATTAAATATCTAAACTTTTAACTATGGGATTTTTTTTTTTTGAACACTTTATTTATATCTTTGAATGTCGAATGTTAAAAGATAAAACCCCTAAAGAAAGGAACACAAAGAGATCTGGTCGCATCTCCCACCGGATACCTCATAAGAGCAAAAATAGGGATGAGGTGCCAATATTTTTTTAATAGACGAACGGTAGTTTTTTTTTTTAATCAAACTCAAACAAAGTAGGGTTTTTAACGATTACTGTAAACTAGAGGTTTCTACGACTTTATTTAACTAGATTGTATTAGTTATATAGTATTTACAATTGAAGCCGCAAATTGGGTCAATTCGGCTATCAAAAAACTGACAATTCCATAAGGTATTTCTTTTTGTAAGGCTAAAAGAAACATCAATTGAAAACATGATGACAGGCACGGGAAGAGAAAGTCGTTTCAATGAGGCAAAGTATAGAAAAAGCGAAATCTTTCTAACGAGAAACAAAAAGAGCTTGTTAGAATTGAAATGGCAGATCGGCCTGCCAGTAGCCAGAAAAGAAAACGACCCCTGGACCCATGACCCAGGCTGCACCCGGTAAAACATTAAAACAATGGCTGAAGGCAAGGAGAACCGAGAAACACACACGGCACCATCCGTAGACCACATTAGGTCAATGACCCATGCTAATATCTGAACTCAAAAGAAAAATTACCATGTGGATTGGGTCTAAATCTTATACGCCAGACTAAACAGATTAAAATTGCGATGTGTAACAGAAATTGAAAGGCTAGACCAAAAATAATGTAACGAATAAATTGAATTCATGGATAAAATATAACATCAGTTTGATTTGACATGTATCGGGTCAGCTTCCTTGATAATGACTCAACTTACAAAGACTTTTATATACCAAAGAGACTTTATAGACATGAATACAGTAAATTAATATATTACATTATTATGTTTATTATTTTTATATTTTAAATTTTTTAATAAATTATTTTTATTAATAATAAAAATTATAAAATATATATTTAATAACTATAATAATATAATATAATATATATACTTCATATAATAAACTCTTTTATATTACTAACAAGTGAAAATACATATGAAGTCAATATAAAACTAATTAAAACCTGGATCAACTTGTTAACACTAAATAGTAGGAGAGGTTAGGTGGCCCAAGAAGTAATCTCAAGTTCTTTACTTTAAACCAAAATAAATACAAAAAAAAAATATTTATATTTGATATATATATATATATATTTTATATTTTATAATAATTTATATTTTATATTTTAAAATATAATAAAATATATATATAAAACCAACATTACCCCAATTAAACCTAATAAAAATAGTAAAAAAAATTTATTGTGTCGTACATTAAAGTTTATGATATTTCAAAAAATAATTTTGATAATTAACAAAAAAATAAAAAAGTAAATGTCAAAAATTTATTTTGTTAATATTTTTACTAATAATATTTTTAATAAAAATTAACAAATAAATAATCAAATTCAAAATTTAAATTAAAAATAATTTTTTTATTTTAATAAATCAAAAAATAACTTAATTTTTTATAATATTTATAATGATATTTTTATAATTATTTTAAATATTTTTTAAATAATATTTAATAAAATATATTAATTATTATAAAATTTTAATATTAAATATATATTTTTTGTCGCGTTATATTTATAAATATAAAATATAAAATGTTGTTTCACGAATCTAAAATAATGCATATTAAATGTAAGTTAAAAAAAAAGGGACGAAAAGAGTAAGCATGAGCAAAGATGGTGTATTAAATATATATTTTTTGTCGCGTTATATTTATAAATATAAAATAAGTTGTTTCAAAAAAATAATGGGTAAGTTAAAAAAAAGGGGGGGGGGGACGAAAAGAGTAAGCATGAGCAAAGATGGTGCGGCAAGGGGTCAGCTTCCAGGGGCCGTCGACCAATGAGTTCAAAAAGGTTAAACGCACTAACATCAAACGGCTGTGATCTCACCCTAGCAAATCATCCCATTATTAAATGATTAATCATTAATTTATGTAAGCAGGAGGACAGCTCTGGTTTACTATTTCCCATGGCTTCTGTTATTTTTGTGCATGTGTTTACCTTTCTGTTTTTGGGTTGAATTTGTATATATATATATATATATATATATATATTTTTTTTTTTTTTTTTTAAAAAAAAGAAATGGCCTACCTTAAAACCCCTCGGGGACCTTCCACAATAAAGCAAGCACGTTTTTGGTGTTCTCTCTCTGTATCGCAATAGAGAGGTAAGGAAAGGTTGAGCTCTGAAAATTTTGATGGCTTCTTTCGATATTGAATCTATATGAATATTTGTTGGTCTTTCTTCTTCTTCTTCTTCTTCTTCTTCTTCTTCCTGGTTTTCAAGATGAATTACGGAGCCTGATTAATAAAAGTTTGATTATGGTATTAGTTGAATGGGCCTCGTCTTTTGACGAATTGAAGTTCATTTGTCCGCTGAATATACCGGTTTGGTTTGCTCGATGAGCTAACGGAGCTGTTGTTTCGGATTTCATTTGATCAGTCTTTGACGGCATTAATTATGTTTTTAGTTTTTTTTTTTTTAAAATTTTTAATGTAAAGGGCAAATACTGTAAATTCGGTACTTGGTTTCTGCAAAGAGGATACAGAAGGATGTTGCTCGTTTTGCCTATTTTACAGGAATTCAGGTTCTTAGAAACTTGAAATCGAGGATGGATAGGATAGGGAGCTTTTTTTTTCTTCCCTTTTCTCATTGTTTTCTTTTTTTTTTTTTTAATAAAAGAATAATAGTGTTTTGTGTTATTTTCTACAAAATACAAAGTAGTTATTTATGTGTAGGATAACTGAGAGAGGGAGAGAGAGAGAGAGAGAGAGAGAGTTTTTGTTTCCTATAAAGACGAAGAGACCGGCTTTTTTCTTGGCGGTGAAATATGATCGCGTGAGCATCGGGATCCTCTTTTCCATCCTAAAGGTTTTTTTTTTTTTCAATTTTTCTTTGCCCTTTGATGATCAAACTGGATATGAGAAAAGCAAGGTTTTCTTCTCTTCCGTTTTACCCTTTTCTCATGATTCCTGGCTTAGCAAATGACCAGAGTACTGAACCTTTTTCCGGCCTCTTTCGGTTGGTGGGGATGGGGGTGTGGTTGGATTATTGGATAAATCAGCGAGCCAATTGCCGTTTTGTTTGTGTTACACGATGTCTCGTTGTTGCTTTCAAAAGATTTATAGAATTATTTGTGTGTGAGTATCTGCCAGAGGGAACTGGGCACTTTTGTTGGGCATCTAAGTCATGTCCTTGTGGTAAGGTGCCATCTTGTTTCTGGTTTTTGGTTCACTTTTTTCTGAAGGCCATAGTCCTTAGTGTCACCTTGTACTTTCTCTCATAGCGTGGAACTGATGAGCTGTAATATATATGTGTGTGTGTGTGTGTGTGTGATGTACACTTGTCTTTCTATATTGTTTCATTAAGAATGCTAATAATTATGCACAGGAAGAAGTTGTATTTGTTTGAGCAATTGATTTTCCTTCCTCTTTCTCCAGGTCTAGAGATACACATCATTATTCATGGATGACTACTCTGGCAAGAGACCTTGTAATGGGTTTGTTGTCCCGAGAAAAGAATCTGCCCTTCTGGTGAGAGATAATGCTAATCATAGAGATCAAAATGCTCAATTTTGCAACCAAAGTGGGCGCAGTGGCAGACTGAACTCTACCAAAAGTATTGAGATAAGCTGTCCAGAAAAAGGTAGATCTTCAAGGTCATCCTTCCGTCCTTCCTCAAGTGGCAAGGAAATAATTGGAAGTTCTTGTAGAACTTGCTCTGCATTCAATAGACCTAGAAAATCCTTTGCAGAACCTCAGAAAATCCTTTCTTCACATCTGGAAACAGATTCATCTGAGACTTGGAGTGTTCAGGATGAGACCGAAGCTTCAGAACTTATGTCCCCTCCCAGCAGAATTGAAGGAGGCTTTTGTCCTGAATCTGATGATACAGGGTGTCATAAGATTGCACCACTGGATGTTGGAAGTGTTGCATCAGGTACTAGATCACGAAGGACTTTACATCAGAAGTCGGGATTAGGTAACCAAGATGGTTTAGGGGGTTCATCTGTTTCGTTGGCATCTAAAAGTACAATCCAAGGGACAACAACATATGTAAGCAAGTATGGCCTGAAAAATCTTCGATGCAGTTCCATATCTGACGTTGTTCCTAGTTCATCATCATCTGATTCAAATCTCAGTAGAAAGAAAGACATTGTCAATAAGAGAAATTGTGATGCAAAAAGTAGTTCTTCTGCCAAAGGGAAGAAGATTAATTGGTCCTCAGTGGAAGGACAGAAACCTAGTTCTAGATCTGGAATCTCCATTTCTGATTCAAGGCAAGCCAGAGATGGGACCCCTAATGGGGACAATGGTGTGCCATCTGTTAGGACTCGGAGAGCATTCAGTGGTTATGCTAGGACCAGAGCTGCTAATCAAGGAAGTGGGAATAATTTGTTAGTGACTGAACCTCTTGTGACGGTCCCACAATTGTCTCAACCTGATATATCCATGCTGAATGCTCCTAGTTCATCACATACATTCTCCATGGAAATCTCATTAAGTCGGTCAAGTTCATTTGGTCGACCTGGTAATAGCAATGACAGACTTCAAGGTAGGCCTTCTAGTCCTGCAGAAGTTGGAAACAACAGGCCTTTACTGAATCATGATGGCTACCAGCGCTACAATATGGATGATATTGCTGAGGTATTTTATCTCTGTAAAATCACATGGTAATCTTCCTTTTCTTTTTTGTCAAAGTAAAATTTTACCTTCGGCATATGGATGTGCTGTTTTTTGGCTGGAAGGGCTTAGGGGGGGGGGGAGGGTGGAGAGAGAGATGATGCACTGATAAATACTCTGGTTGTAAACTTTTGCTATAATGTTGCTCATAAATATGGTTGTTCTGCTGCAGGTATTATTGGCACTTGAGAGGATTGAACAAGATGAAGAGCTAACATATGAGGTATGTAAGTTTTGGCAAGTTTGACTTTACCGGGATATAATTTATGTCAAATTTTGTTCTTGTCTTACAGCAATTGCTTGTTCTGGAGACCAATCTTTTCCTTAATGGACTGAGCTTCAATGATCAACATAGAGACATGAGACTAGATATTGACAACATGTCCTATGAGGTTTGCTAGCTGTTTTGAATAATTTGTATGATACGCTTGCTGATCTGCCTTTTTGGATCTTCTTCCCACCTTTTGACCTTATATTCTTCATTTCTTGTTCCTTTTTTTTAATGCTTTTAGCTGCTCATGCATTCCTTCTATAGAAACTGTAACATCTTAAGCTGATGTAAGATAATGATATTCTGCTGCTACTTTTACAGGAGTTATTGGCTCTAGAAGAGAGGATGGGTACTGTGAGCACAGCACTAACAGAGGAGGCATTGTCAGAATGTCTGAAGATCAGCACATATTGTTCAGTACCTTTGGAGTATGCAACTGCAAGCAATGGCAAGGACAAGGATGATGTTAAATGCAGTATTTGCCAGGTCTTTGTCCATGATTTTTTATTTGTATTTATTTTTTGGTCCATTGGTGCCAGAGTTTGAAACTTAGTCACTGGGACTAAAATGCCAGTAGCTCTACTACTGGATGCAGTTGCTGGCGGGATTTTTTATTGTTGATTTGTTTGTTTTTGGATTTATGAGATGTCAAAAGTCAATAAAAAATATTGAATGTTGAGATGTGATTTTGGGTGCTCTTTGCAGATGTCAATCATTCCAAAGCTAGTCATATTTTTGAATCTAATGCCGTTGGCTATAATAAGCTGAATGTATTTACATTGGGAATTGTGTTGTACCAGCTTCAGATCCTTTAAAAGAAGACTCAATACTTTCAAAAAAACTTTTCTTAAAAGGTTGTCAGCTATTTGCGATATTTCAGTGTAATGAGATGACATGCAATCACCAAGGAGATGCACTTTTCAGAAATAACATTGAGCTACTCCGTGTTCTTCCTACTTATGCACACTATTATTTAATATATCTTTGTTCTGACTCTATCCCTTTATCCCTCCCCCACCCCCCCCCCCCCCCCCCCGCTTTTTTTTTTTGTGCTATTGCAGGAAGAGTATGCAGACGGTGATGAAGTTGGAGGTTTGGAGTGCGAGCATATGTATCATGTGGTCTGTATACGTCAGTGGCTGGGGCTAAAGAATTGGTGCCCTGTTTGCAAGGGCTCAGCAGCTCAATCCTGATCATCGTCCATTATCCTTGTAATTCTTTCAATAATTTAGATTTGGGTGATGAGCGTTTAGCATTTTGTATAAATTGTCCTGTCTTCGTCATTGTTGTTCTTACTGAAAATTGTAATCTTATGCACGTGTACATTCTCTTTCTCGTCAATAGACAAATAAACACAGATACTGTGCCCTTTACACTACAAACTTTAAAGGGTAAGTGTGAATGCAATTGGTTACAGATCGCTGCCATCCTTTCAGCACACGCATGTTCCTCGCTCTCTCTCACCGGCCCCCCTCCCCTCCTTCCTCTTTTGGTTGTTTAGTCTTTGGTCTTGGTGCGTATTGTTGGGTCAGTGGTCTGGTTGGAGAAGTAATGTGCATGAGTGAAGCAAGAGAAAAGAAGGCTCAACTTGTTGCTCTCCACCTAGTTTTCTCGTCAATAGGAAATAGACTCAACCGAGATGGGCCTACTAGTGTGAGGAGAAAAGAAAACAAGATGTTCCGTGACGAGGCATGTGTGAGCAACAGCCAAACAGCCTGGGGAAAATGAATTCGATGAATGCTTCATGTGGGAGGAATCTGTGCACGCTTGTCATGTAAGATGGTCCAAAGAAACACGCAACGGGCAGATTCTGCATCCCATTGCTTCAGCTACAACAAGGAAATTACTCGATCACATTATTTCATCTTCTTTGTGTGAAGTTTAGGGAGGAGAAAGCTGATGGGTGAGGACCAGGAATTTCTGCTGACTTGTTCCTGGAGAGTAGACAATTTGTCACGCGGAGTACTTGTACACGTCGCTAAAAAGGGAGGGGACAACCGCCTGGATACGCAAATCTAAAGCCCAAAAGGGGCATTACAGCAGTTTGGGGCTTGAAAAAACGAGGAGAATAAATACTTCCTTGGGTCTGCAATCCACTAGCTCATGCATCTAAAATAATTCATCTACAAAAGATGATAAGCTATCAGTGACCGAGTTGCAGGATATCCAAGAAATAGAGAACAACGACGAAAAGGTCACAACTGTAAAGACTTGGACGGCATTAGATCATCATAATCCACCCAAACATATGACAAATTTAGGGGGTGTATCCTAGAAAATAGATTAGTGCTGGAAATGATCTGGTTGGTTGCAGTTGCGGCCTCATCGCATTCCAAACGTCAGTGGCATTTCATCGTTTGGAGATTGCAATTTTCCTTAATCCTTGATAATGCTGATGAATAATAAAGAAGAATTTTTATTATTTAAAAATTTATTAAAACTTATATTTAAATAAATATTTGATTAAATACTTTTAAAAATAATTATCTTAATAACTTTAATAAAATACTTATTTTATTTTATATTTAAAGTATTTATATTTTTTTCTGTCATTTTACAAAAATATGTTAAATATAAGTTTTAAAGGCAACTTGTGGGATGTTTCTTTCATTTTCTTTTCTTTTGTCTTTTATAACTCAGGTAAGTAGAATTAAATAAATTTTAAATTTATATGATATTATTACTAAAATTAATAGGATTTGAAGAGTTTTGTTATTTAATCTAAAATTGATTAGACAATTTTATCATTAAAAAGAATTAAGACAAATAAAGTTGACTCAAAAATGATAAAACTAATTCAAAAGTTAACAAAATTGATTCAATTAGAAATAAGAAATTGATAATTTATTAATAAAAAATATAGTTAAACCAAATAAATCATTATAGTTTTGGTTAGCTTTTTATGTTATTAAATAGGTATATTTTAAAATATAAGTAATAGATTAATTGAAATTTATAAAATTATATTTAATATTTGATTGTTAAAATAAGATGAATAAATTATTTTAAAAATTCATTAAGGAGTTAAACTCTATAAATATAGGGTTAGGAGATTAGTAAGATACTTACAATCACTTAAATAAAAACTATACTATTATGTTGAAATTTGTGAAAATATAATTAGTGAAACAAAGATAAAAATAAATGAAATTAAAGTAAAACTTAATAGTCTTCTTTTATGATTAAAGATATTTAAATTTATTCTATTAAAAATTAGTTTGTCTAGAAAAGTTTATAAATTTAGATTATAAATCTTTAAAATATCAATTGTTAGAGAGTCATTGATCAACCTAAAGGTAAAGGGTAGTCCCAAAAAGTGATCTTAATATTAATAAAAGAATTCTAAACTAAAATTTTTAAATAATATCAAGATTAACCTAATCTTTAAGCAAAAGAATCTTAATATATCTTAATCATGAAGAATCTAATATAATAGATTATGATAGACAAACACTACAAATAGTAAAAATTGAATAAGAATTATAAAATTAGAATATTCTTTAAGGATCAAAGAAAAATATTTATAATATAAGAAAATTTGATATATTTTTTTACGATTACTTCATAAATACAGTAAAAAAATTTCATCATATTAATTCAAATATTCAAGAAGAAATTGAGTTATACAAATCAAATTATTAATTTTTACATATAAAATTAGTTTAAATAACTATGAAACCTTCACATAAAATAAATGTTGATATTTTAATATTAATGTATTTAAGAGATAAAAAAATATTAAACTTTATAAACTCTTTTTATGTTATATTTGAATTTAATTTAACTAATGGTCTTATAAATTTCAATTGTTATCCAAATTATTCAATTTCATTATTTGATCAAAATATTAATAAAGCTTTAATTTTAAATTTATCCATATCTAAAGATATGTTACATGGATCTAAAAATATAACTTAATATATATAGATTATTATAAAGTTTTACCTTTACTCTTAAGCCAAAAACAATAAAAAAGACACCTAAAAGGAAAACTTCATTAATATAAATAAAATTTGAAAGATCATTTGTAGAAACACTTAACTTTAAGGTTGGTTAAAAGTTTCTTTTATAGAAAAATGAGTTTTACCAAATATTCATTTACTGAAACCAATTACTCTAAGGACTCAACCAACTCAAATTATTCAAGATGAAAAAGGAAATGTAGAAATAATATTTCCTTTCTAAAGAAGACAATATATTAACATAATAGAATGAAGAAATTCTACAAGTGATATACTATTAAGTTTAGAAATGAATTTTGTAGGAATAGACTTTAACAAAACAATTTCTCAATCTCATTATAAAAAAGAAAAATCATCATTTAGGTCAAAAACTCATAGTGAGATGTAATTTAATAATCAACTAAATTAATATAGATAAAGATAATAATTTTATATTAAGAAAAAAATTCCTTAAAAATTTTTTTTTTATTCCAGGCAAAATGAAATTAAAAGAGTAATATTTTTTTTCAGTAAATATTTTGAACAAAAAAGAAAATTAATACAAGAAGTTATTATTAAACTTTAAATTGATTAGGATTACATTTTCTTCAAATAATTTGAATTATATGAATATATATTTAATAAAGATATAAATGTTATTAAAAGTTATGATAAAAATTGGATGAATTCAAATTCATTTTTTGTAATAAAGAAGCCACCACTACTCCTTTTAAGGGCTTAGAAGTAAACCTAAAAATTTTTTTAGTAATTACACAAAAAGAAATAAGAAATATGCAAAATCAAAATAATTATATAAATAAAATCTTAAATATTGTAGCATAGCAAATAAAAATCATCAAAAAAAATCAAAATACAAAACTAAGAGAAATATTAGTAAGAAAATTAGCATTAATATCTAAACCTCTAATAGGTCTTACTAAAATATCTTTAAATGAAAGATTAAAAGTAAAATCAAAGATAGATAAATTATTAGGACGTATAACTAAAAAACTAGAAATTTTAAAAATTTCAAAACCTTTATACACACACACACACACACATTAACTTAAGTAGAAATGTTACAAAGCAAATACAAAGAAAAGTTAAAAATAAATGAAATTAGAAATAGAAATAAAGAATCATATGATAAACTAAAAATAAAAAATTTTATCCAAGACCTTCTTTATTATACATAGTTAATGAAGGAAATCCATATATGATTTTAGTTAATTTTAATGAAATTGGTATATACGAATGGAATATTGATAGATGATTTGAGCATTGTATTTATATTGTGATAAAACAAATGTTAATAGCAACCACAACATGTTTGACTCATAATAATTATAATGTTATTATAACTAAAAATCTTATAGTTGGATTTTTGAAATTTTACATGGATTGTATTACCATCATTTAACAAAAGAAGAAAGAATAAAATATTTTAAAGCAAAAAAAATTAAAACAAAAGATGCATATATAGAAGAAACCTTAGATATATAAATTAAAAAAGAAATCATATTAGATATTACTAATATATTAATATTTATGATAATAAAATATTTTATAGAAGATATTAATTAAATTTAATAGAAGAGTTTTGAGGTACTCCTTAATTTAACATATCCAACTTTGTAAGATTTTAGATGATACAAAAATATGTTTTTAAATAAAGTCTTTACTAGACATAATAATAATTACTCTTTTTTGGAAGGAAAGATTCATAATAGGATTTCCAAAGTTATTTGCATAAACAATTAGAGATAGAATAAGAAACATTAATAATAGAAATATACCGTACAATAATTTGACTTATGGAGATATAATTACTCACATTAATAATGACAGATTAAAATTATGTATTAATGTGAAATTAAAAACTAAAATGAATTTAGGAAGAAAAGAGTTAGGATCTTTTTGCTTTTAATATGAATATGAAATGATTACAACACCATTGAAAAATCAAAAGAAAAAATTAAACAAATTATAGAAAACAAAATTATAAAAACTAGACCTATACTAGTAAAAATTATCCAAAAAAGCCTAATAAATGAAAATTTAATAAAAAAATAAAAATTATTACTTTTTGAGTCATATTTTAAGTTAGCTTGGTTATATTTTAAATTAGCTTTATTACTTTTTGAGCCAACTTTATTTATCTTAGTTCTTTTTAATGATAAAGTTGTCTAATTAGTAAAAATGAAACCAATACTAATAAAAATTATCCAAAAAAAAGCATAATAAATGGAAATTTTATCAAAAAAAAAAAAAAAAAAAACCTATTGTATGTTATAAATGTGGTCAAACAAGGCATTACAAAGGTCAATGTAAATTTAAAGAAAATAATATACTCATGAGAAATATAAGATAAATTTAATAACAAAATATTAAATTTTATTAAAGAATTATCTAAAATTGATAAAAATCTAATTCAAATAAGGGATAAAGAAAATTTTGAAATAAATAATTCTGTTGATTCTTCTCATATAGGAAGTAACGAAAGAATAGAAATTTGTAAAACTTATAAGGGTATTAATGTAATTACAAATGAAAAAAATTATTGATAAAAATCATAGACAAGGAAGATAAATAGATACAAATTCATTAAACAAGTAAACAATTTGATTTTCTTTTTAAATATTTAATTTTAAAATAAAAAATTGAAAGTAAAGCTTACCATCTAGTAACAATTTGTTTTGAAAGTGAATTTTTAACATTTTTTTTAAATAAATTTGTTTGGTTATAATCAATGTGTAATAAGAAGTTTTTAACAACAACATTTTGAAAAGCCATTATACATAAAATAATACTTAAAATTTCTTTTTGAATAGTTGAATAATGTAATAAGGGACTTTGCCATATACTAGAATGATATCTTATTATAATTTCTATATTTGATTTTTGTTTTAGTATTCCCCATAACCTTTGTTTGAAACATCAATTTCTATTATTAAGAATGCATTTTCACTAAGAATTCCTAAGTAAGGTAATGTTTTGACCAAAAATTTTATTTCAATTCTAGTTTAAATTATCACTTGATTCCATATTGGTGAATTTTTTCTAAGTCTATTAAATAAAGACAAGTATTTTTGTTGCATATTTAGACTAAAATTTGCTACATTATTTAAACATTCTAAGAATTTTTGTAATTGATTTTTATCAATTATTTCATTTGGGAATTTTTCAACAAAAGCTATTGATTTGAGAATTTGAATAAAATTAAAAATCAATAACTTAATGGAGCATCATCAATACTAGCTTTTGAGAAATAAGAATATCTAGTTTTGACAAATGATAGAAAGACTTCTTAGATAAAATTGAGAATTGGCAACTTAATGAGACCTCAACAATATTGGTTTTTTTTTTTTTTTTTGAGAAATAAGAATATTTAGTTTTAACAAAGGAGTGAAAAATTTCTTGGCACCATGAAATCTTTCCCTTCTCTATTAAAAAAGGATATTCATATTTCTATTTGGATGATGTCATTGCTGAAGCAAATCAGATTTAAAGAGTTTTTTTTTTTTTTCTTCTTTTTTTCTTGATGTCAAAATCTTTTCTAAATCATTGCTACTATTAATGCAAATGATAACTACCATTGATCTCCTATTGATGAATCAAACACTCTTCTCTTCATTGGCATTAGCTGATTTACATGTTACTATTACTTATGCATTGGAAAGAAGTTACAAAGTCACTAAAATTTGCTTTTCCAAGTCATGCCACCACTCCTCCATCATTCAGTTGATGGTTGCTATCAACAAAAATTGGCCTAAATGACTTGTTGTCGCTCCTCCACTATGGCTCATCACCAAAGGATACCCATTTCAACTTTCCTCCCTCCATTTGGCTTCTTCCTACCAATGACATGCTCTGCCATTTTTGCCAGAGAGTTCATTAGAGCTATATAAACAATGATAAAAATAGGGTTCATTTAGGAATAAACAAAAAAATTCCCAAGCTCAACCTAATATTAAATGTTTAAGGTCTAAAGTAAAAAAAATGAAGAAAGAATAGAGAAAATGAAAAAATTGTTATTGAATTCCAAAATGTTTCTTTATAAAAATACATGATCTATTTATCTTTTACTCACATTACTGATCATCAATCATCAACTAATCATAACCACTTGTATTAAATGATTAGACCATTTTTTTTATCAATTAAAATGGACCTTATGTACATAACCACCCTCCCTCTAACTACCATAACAAAATTCCCACTCATTTGTTATTATTTTAAGCTCCACATGTCATTCCTTTCTTATTGCCACACTTCTTGTGTTGACCATCTCAATGATCATTATCCTCTCATGCATCAATGGTTACTAATTGCTAGTTTGATCTATATCAATTCTCCCCTCCCTCAGGACCCTTATCCTTAAGGGAAAACGATTGAAATTTGTGTTAGATGTCATAATAAAATTCCTAACTATCTTTTAAAATTTGATGATTTAACCATAGAAATAACATTTCGATGGTCAAGAACAACCATTTGGACTAAGGGAACTAGAGGATTAGGAAAAATAAGGGGCAAGGTGTAAAAGGAAGAGACAAAAAAGACAAAGCTTCCTTAAGTTAAGAATCATAAAAGGTAAGATGAATTTTAGAACTGGGGGCAATTTTAGTGTGTAAGCTACCTTACCCATATGAGCTAAAGCCTTGAATGGACAGTAGAATCTTAAAGCTACTTTGAGATTAGCTCACCACATAACAAAGGACTAATGGTAAGGTTGTAACTCCATATAAACAAAATCCCTTACCTCAAATGTTTTGTCACTATGGTGTCTATTGGTGAGTTGGCACATCCATTCTTAGGCACAATGAAGATGAAATTTGGGCATTTGTAAAATAATAACGAGATCTAAGCTATTGATCTAATGAAATAATGGTAGTATCTCCTAAAATTTAGGGAGCAAGAATTAGAGGAAGGTATCAATAATGAGCTTCAAATGGTGTCAAATCTGTAGTTGAATGGTAATGGGTGTTATACCACCATTTAACTAATGGTAACTAATGACACTACTTCTAAGGAGTCATTGAAGTAGCACAATACAAGTAAGTTTCTAGGCAACAATTGAAAAGCTCAGAATAGTTGTCGATTTGTGAATGATAAGCTAAGGATAAGTGTAATTTTACTTTATGAAGCTTAAGCAATTCCTATCAGAAAGAACTAAGAAAGAAAAGGTCTTAGTCATTAATAATGGCTTTTGGCAAGCCATGTAGCTTGAACACTTGATTAAAGAATGCTTGAGCCATTGAATTTGAAATGTACGGATAAAATAATGAAAGAAAATGAGTGTACTTTGAAAATCTATCCACCACTACCAATATAACACTCTTTAAAACTATATTTAAGTAATTTTGTGATAAAGTTGATGCAAATATTCTTCCAGACCCCTTTTGGTACAAGTAAAGACTAGGGGAGACTTGGGGATGTTGATAAATCAAGTTTACATCTTTAACAATCATTACAAGTTTAAATATAATTCCTTACATCCATGGGTAATATTTTGAGAAAAACAATAAAGATAACTTCTTCACAGTAATTATAACACCAAAATGGTCTCCGTGAACTCCTTTATGCATGCCATAAAGCAATAATTTTTTTTCCCAATGACACATTAATCCCCACCATCAAGTGACCTTTCCACAATAGTTGATCATTATGTCAACTATAAGGAGACTTATTTAACTAATCTTGTTGAAGCAAAGCAACCAACTATCACAAAGGAGGGCATTAGTCTATTAAATATGCTATAATAAGTTAAAAGAGATCATAGAAATGACATAAGATTGTAGTCGGTGACTTAATAACCTTGACAAGGTATTTGTAACTATGATGTGCTTACCCTCTTTCTACACAATATCATAATATATCTTATAAGCTTAGTTAACCATGTATGTTGGCTGTTAGTATGCAATCTTTGATTTAGCAAGTATTTAAGACTACAATGATTAGTCTTAATAGTAAATGCCTTCCTTAAAGATAATAATGCTACTTAAAGACTACAAAAAGGATAGGCAATAGTTTTTTCTCATAAATAAGTTATCTAGGTGAGAAGGCCTTATGAAAATAATAAGATGACTTTGTTGCATTAGTACCACACCTATACCAATTCCACTAGCATTTGTTTCAACTATAAACTTCTTGAAAAAAAAAAAAAGGTAAGGCCAAAATAAAAATTTAAGTGAAAGCCTATTTAAGAAGTTCAAAGGCATAAATGACCTTTTCACTCCATTAAAAGGAGTCTTTCTTTAATAAAATAGTAAGAGGTTTATTAATTTTTCCAAAACTTATTATAAACCTCCTATAATACCTTATAAGGCCTAGGAATCCTCTCAATTAGTTGAGATCCTTAAGTATTATTCATTGTGCTATAACTACACTCCTTTTTAGATTTATTAAAACCCTTTTAAAAATAAGTGTCTTATGTACTCAACTTTAGCAATTACAAAGAAACATTTAGCCTTATTAACAAATAATTAATATACTCTTAGTAATTATGAAGATGTTGTAAATGATCTTACAAACTTTAGTAGTAAACTAAGATGTCATTAAAGAAAATTAAAACAAACTTCCTTAAATGAGGCTTAAAAATCTCATTTATCAAACTTTGGAATGTGGCAAAAGCATTAGTGATGTTTAATAGCATAATTAGAAATTCCTTCATGAGCCTTAAAGATTGTTTCATGAACGTCTGTAGGATAAATTTAGATTTCAAAATAACCATATATAAGATCCAATTTTGACAAAATACATGGCTTTCCAAGCTCATCAAAGAGATCCTTAATCAAAGGAATGAGAAATTATCCTTTATGGTTATTTGATTAAACCTTCTATAATCAACATAGAAGCACTAGGTGTCATCCTTTTTTTTAACAAATCACCAGTGAAGCAAAGGAAGAGGTGGTATTTTGAATAATGCCAAACTACAACATTTTCTAAATTAATAATTCCATCACAACCTTCTTTAATCTAGGATAACTATAAGATTTGGTATTGATAAGATGAGACTTAGGTAACAAATGAATCTTGTGATCATGGTTTCTATATGGGGGAATGCTTGAAGCCTCCAAAAACACATCTGATTACTCTTCTACAAGGGTCAACACCATAATAGGAATTACCTAATCCTCATCAAGATGGATAGTTAAGATCTCTATATGGTTGTGTCCATTACTACATAAGCTATAAAGTTACATGGTTGCTTGCTACCAAGTTGTAGTGCCTTAGTGATAATTTTATCATTGGCCTTACATAAAGATATATTGGTAAACCCCTTGAGAACACGCCTTTTCCCTTGAACAACAAACTCCATTATCAAGTTCTTGAAATCTCAAATAAAGCATCCTATTGTCTTAAGCCAATGGACCCTAATACCATATCATAACCCTCAAGTTAAGCAAGTAAACATCCATAGTAAAGAGAGTCTTTTACAACTTCCACTAGAAATTCTTACACATATATTTGTAGGGTATATCATTGCCATCCACTACCTAGAAATAAGAACCATTGGGTAACTAAGCATTTTTTTTGCCTTCTATAGGTCCAAGAAATTATGATTAGTACCAAAATCCACCAAGATGTATATAACCTTGGATTGAGAATGACAAGTAACTTTTATGGTTTTCATTTCTTAACTCACTATTACATCTATTGCATGTATTGAAATTTAGAGTCATCCTTCAAACTTCAACTCCAATAGCTTTATTTCCATTAATTGCTTTAATTCCTCCATTACATCATCTTCCACTTCAATCACAAACAATCTTTCTTGTCTACACTTGTGACCTTGAGCATATTTCTCATTACACTAGTAACATTGTTTCTTGGCCCTTCATTCATTAATAGTATCTCCATCTTTAACCTTGTTAACCTTTGACAACCAACTTACTTTTGGAATCTTTGCTTTGGATCCCTCAATAGAATTCATCACCAAGTTAGCATAATTGTTAACTAAAAGTAGGGGTTTTGGGCTTAGCAATAGCCCTTAACCTTTGTACCCTAATTTTGAGCTTTGTTGTAGAGTTAAATTGGTTACCTCCTGCAACTTGGCTAAGGCCAAAGCATGTTGTAGCATGTTGGGCATAAGCATATGAACAGGATTTCTGATATCTTCTTTTAACCCATGTAGAAACACATTGACCCTATATTCTTTCGTTAATTAAACCCTTTCAAACTAAATATCAAATTGATCTTAATACAAACTCATTGCTATATTTTCTTGAGAGTCAACAATTTCGTAAGAGGATCTCCCATGGCCATAGTGTCAAACGTACAAGAAATTTATTGGACATACTTCTTCCACGAAGGAAAGTCCTCTTTTTACCTTTTCCCCATAAAAGTTTGATGCCATTGCAAAGTAATGTCTTTGAGATACCTAGCTACCGTCTTACCCTTAAACTCCTTAGGGATTCCATTCAATTCAAAGTAATTTTCACATTTAAAAAGCCACCCATTGAGATCATCTCTATTAAAGGAAGGAAAATCTAATTATAAATGTTTAGTAAAGAATAGAGAATTGGCATTAGCTTTATAAGAAGTTCTAACCACTGACTAACCCTAATTCTAGATTGACAATCCCATACACAGATTATCTAGTTCTTTGATTTTCTTTTAGTGATCTTTTACATTTGCAGCCCCTTTCTACTGAGATTCTTTGATTGCATTAACTTCCCTTGTCAAGTTCTTTAATGTCTTCCAATTGCTTAAAAGTTAGATTTGCAACATCATGGGAATGGGTAATAGCTGTATTGTTATTCACAGTCAACAGATTATAACTCTAATATTAAAATGATACGAATAGAATTCACTTATAAAAGAATCAGGGAAAGCACATAAAGATTCTTGAGCTCGACCCAATATCAGATGTTTAATGTGCAAAGTAAAGAGAAGAAGAGAGAATAGAGGAAAGGAAGAAATTGTTATTGAATTCCAAAATTAAATTGTTATTCAATTTTAATTTTAAAGTGAATTCTTATATGTGTTAGTACGTATTTTCATATAAATTCTCGCATTAATCTTTTGCTTGATCTTTTAATTCATTTCTGTCCTACATCAAGTAGAGCATGATAAACCATGCACTGATAATGGCAATGTTAAGTCAATCATGACCCTTAAGATATCAATCAGTCCCACACGTCTACTTCTGCCTCTTACCTGGCGTGTTCCCGCAAAGTGATGCAAAAGTTCTATCATGTACAAATATATGTGTCACACATGTACAAATTTTCAGTCCCGTAAAGTACCTGGCTGGTCCCAAAGAAAAAACCAAAAAAAAAAAAAAAAAACACTTGAATGGAGGTGTCTTCAATAGTCCAAAAAATGGCCAAATGCAGCGATGATCAAATCATAATCTCTGTTCTTCACAACAGTCACTCACAAGTCAGTTTTTCCAGCTTTAAAATCAGAAAAATTATGCTAGATGGATGCACTCAGCCTATGTGCTGTATCACACTTCTTGGACCAAAAATGCAAACATCCTGCAATAGGAGTTCCATAACACACACACACACACACACACATCTATGGAGAGTTTAAAAAAAAAAAAAAAAAAAAAAAAGAAGAAGAAAGAAATAAAAGAGAAAAGAGGAAAGAGGAGGAAAAAAGAAAAATCATCATGATGAATTAAGTAGCACGTTTGAAATCTATAAGAGAAACAGTCCCAAGGTTAGGCAAAACGTTGAATCTATGAAAATTATTCATCAAATATCAACAATGGTATAAAGGTTAGTCCATACTCCCACCAAACGGTCAAAATCCTGGAAGGCCCTACTGCCACAATCTGCTGAATATTCCCCCGATTCACTTCTGCAGCACTGACATGTATAACACTTTTTAGGTGTTACATCAATCATACAGAAAGATTTTACGTATGCCATCTGACGAGAAACAGAATGAGGCTTCACTAAATTCAAGAGGCACATCCGCACAAAGCTCTCTGACCCGAAAGAAAAAAAGTCCCCAACCCTCCTCTCAAGCAATAACATCAGCCGCAGAATAGTGCACAATAATTTAACCAAGTTTCGCTGCTTGTATCACCCCTAATAATTTCCGCCAGAACAAGTAAACACAACCATACAAAATTCCCGTTGAACATTGCTCCTGACAGGATTTCATTCTTGTACTTAATCGGAAGCGGGAGATAAAGCATGAACTTACAAAAGAAATGCATTGAAAATTTTATTATATGTCTACTCCAGCCAGTCATATTGTTGCAAGTAAGTACTGATTAACAAATATTTCGAAGGGAGATTCTTTTTATACAGTTTTCATCTAGAAATATTGCTTGCTTTAACCCACATGCGTTCTGAATAATTATTTTCCATGATTGACAATTTCACTCATTAACATGTACAAGTCAAAGTATTTAATTAGTTTCTTTGCCTTCTGCCACAAATGATTTTGATATGTCAGCAGCCTGTTTAAGTTCAAAAATTTTCCATGCCTAAGAACGTATCTCTGCCAGTGCTTTTCTGCTTCTAGGCAGGGTGAAAATTTCTATTCCCATTAAATGGCATAACAGAACTTGGTTCAGAGCCCTTTTTAAAATAAAATACCGTGGCAGAATTGTGATACAGTACAACCCTTTCCAGGATACTTAACAGATTAATGGGACACAACTTTGCCGGACAAAACAAGATTTTCTTTGCTCATTTGATGTGATTCAATTAAAAAAAAAAATTCAAAAATAAAGAAGGACAAGTCAATGGATATCAATGTGTTATTCAACATCGAAATTCCAATCAATTCCCTGATTTAAGAAATACAATACTGCAGCTCTTACACCAGTGATTTTACCTTTCATGAAACAACATGCGTACCCTGCACAACTGTGTTAAGACTTCTGCTTTGTCAACATAAATTATACAGAAGAACTTGGTATCTGCAGCAATGGCAGCTGACAGCCAACACCAATTCTTATCATACAACAGAGCAACCAATCCAGGGCATTCTATGAGAAAGTTTCCCCAGTTGGTTGCAGTCAAGTGTTTCCCTGATCCGTACAGGATCTGCAGCAGGCGAATACAGGCATTTGGATGCTCAGACCCACATTTTCATCTTGCAAGGGTTGAGATTCATTCTAATGGAAGCCATCTGGTTCATCCTGGAAATAATAACAGAAATAGTTGCATCAATGATTCCAACAACAGTTGTCAATCCCTGTGAACCATGACAGCCTGACCCCATCAAAGCATTGAGATAAACAGATCTTCAAATGATTTTTTCAATCCTTGAATGCTTGCATGGAGATTTTCTCCAGCTGCAATGGCCAATCTTCACCAAGTAGCTGTGGATTTAGCTCCATAGCAACTTTAAAATCAAGCTTTGATATTGAACAGTGTGGCCTCTGTTCTTGTATAACTTCTGCAGATCCACTGCTGCCCTGCACATGTAAGTGATTACTTGGCCACATGCCATTGACAACCTTGCCTTGAACCAAGTGCTTGTGGACAGTATGCTTTCTCAAATCATGTGAAGACCTAGATCCAACCAGCTCAACACAAGACCTGATCAACCTCTTCAGGTATACATCTAACACATGGTTCAGCACATTTGCGCATTCCATTGAAACCCCTCCAATGCCCTGTGAGGCTGCAATCTGCTCCATACGGTTTTTCAGCATCTCTGAATCAGACAATACACCACTGTTGTAGTAGCTGAAAGATTCACCACTGCTTGTGATTGGTACGGCTTTGCGGGCCCCACCCACACTAGCCAAACAAAATGGGATTCCAAGTGGCGCATGAAGGGAACTTCTAGAGAAAGTCAGTCGATTTGCTTGCTCCAACTCATCTCCATCTTCCACAAATGCCCTGTGATCTTTACTATGTGCCATCAGTTTTCCAGAGGCCCTTTGGGCCAATCCCTCCTTTTCATTTCTTGGTTGCTCAGCAACTGCCTGAAGATGCTGTATGGGTCTTTGGTAGTCACAAGGAGGCATTTCCCCATTTTCCACAATATGCTTACCACCGCTATCTTCTGTACCAGTTGATTGATGCACGGCACATTCAATTTTGCCATTTGGCCCAAGTGGGCTAGGTCTGTCTCTAAGCTTCCGATCACGCATCCCTGACCTAACTTTCCGTGGTGATGCTGGCAAAACACCATTAGACCAAATGGATGCATTTTGATTCTGATTTGTAACATGGGCTCCACTTTGTTCATGCACATCTTCTCTGCCAGGAGAACTCTTTGCTGTTTGAATCAAAGATTTTACGGGACCTGCATCATGAATTGGTGGTGCGATCTTGGACTGACATGCATTCTTCAAAATTGAACGTATAAGCTGATTGTGCAGTGAAAGGTTATCCCTTCCAAGCAATCGAAAACATGACTTATCAAACTCACTTTTATTCAGCTTCTGGCTCAAAAACCTGTTCAAGTTGTAAAAATACTTCTTGGATCTCTCAACTCCAATCTTCTTCAGTATTTGAGTTTTCAGTTCAGTTAAATCAATTCTGGAGCTTTGTTGAGTTTGCATTTCTCAAATAAATTCATACACCACCCAACAGAACCACAAAATCCCCAGACCACCAGACTGAACTCCAAACTACAGTAAAACCTGCCTCCAAACAACCACAAATTCACCCACCCACATATCAATTTAATGCAAATCAACTCTCAAGTCCTGCATACATAAAGAGGAACAGGACCCAAAAGCACCGTGCACCAAATTTGCAAGAACCTTAAATTCCAACCAACATAGAGTTATCGCCGTTTGCAAAGAACCCAAAATTTACCGAAACACGAATAATACAATGCAAACCCAAATATCATCTTGGCGAAAAAAAGGAAAAAGAGAACCCTAAGGATTAAACTCACTCCTTTAACTTACCCAGAACCCTAATAACCAAACGAAATCGATCCCAGCACATAATAAGCGAAAACCCTAAAGTTCAAATCACCGAAGCCAACGATTTCGTTCCCTTCTCACCAACAGCACGAAACCCAAATCAAACAGCCACCCAAACTGAAACCACCCGTTCCAACCTCAGCTCCCAAATGTTTGCACCCAATTTAAAAGCTCAAAACTTTGAATTTGGAGAATTGAAGTTGAAAACAAGAGATCAGTGAGTTCATGGGATTGACCTCAAGAACAGAGCAGGAATTGCAAAGACAGAGAGAAGGAAAATAAAAAATAAAAAAAAGGAACTCGAATTTCAGAGAAAGGAGCCCCGCAATGAAGAGCGCCAAAAAAAAAAAAAAAAAAAAAAAAAAAAAAACTAAACTTCGAGAGTGCGAGATTGAGGTCTGGAGATTGATTAAATTCTGACCTTAACCAAAAACTTAGCGAAATTGCAAAGGAAATCCAACACTCCCTCTCTCTCTTCGGGCTTTCAAATCTTCGCAGCTTCGATTCTTCGCGCTTTGTCTCTCTTTCTGTGTTCCTCCGCTTTATTTTTATTGTTTTTTTTTTTTTTTTGAGTGCAATTCTTTTCGGAGTTTTACTGGGTTTCGAAAATACGCAGAGAGCTTGCTTTGTGTTGCTCGACCGCTGCTATTAGTTTCTCTTTCTAATTATTATTATTATTATTATTATTTCCTGTTTCCTTTCTTTCTCTTATTTCTTTTTCTCTCCGTTTTTCTTCCGGCTATGTCTAAAACTCTTAATTTTCTTTTAATTTTATCTAAATTCCCTATTATAGTTATTTTACTTATATAAAAATTTTATCATTCATATATAATTATATACTAATATTAAATTTATTTATTATATTTATAAAAAAAACTTATTATATTTATAAAAAAAGTTTAAATTAAAATTTTTTATTTTTTTTTTATTTAAATAAAAAAGTTAATTTTTTAAAAAAAGTTAATTAAAAAATTTTTTTAAAAAAAAATTTTTTAAAAATTTTTATTTATAAAAAATAAAAAAAAAAAAAATTAAATTTTTTTTAAAAAAAAATTATTTATTTTATTTTATTATAATAAATATTTTATATTATATAAATTTATAAAATATATTTCAATACTTTTTTAATTTTAATATATTATATACACTAATATTAAACTAATAATTATATATTAAAAAAAAAATATATATATTTTATTTAAATAATATTAAATTTATTAAAATTATTAAAAATAAAATAGATTTAAAACTAATTTTATTAATTTAAAATTATATTATATTATAAACTATATATAATTCCAAAAAATTTATTAAAAAAATAAAAAAATTTTTTTAAAATTAAATAAATATAAATATAATATAATATATTTTTAACTAACTAATACTTTTTTAAAAATATTTAATAATACTATATATACACTAATATTAAAAATATTACATAATTATCATATTTATTAAATAAAAAATATTTTTTTATATTTTATTTAAATAATAAAATAAAAAATATTTAAATTATAATTTTTAAATAAAAAAATAAATTTAAACTTAATTTTAGTTAAGAAAATAAAAAAAATATAAATTATTAATTTTACTACTATATTATTACAAAAATATCATCATTTGCATTTTTCTTTTATTTTTATATTACTCTTTTGTCTTTCACACTCTTCCTCTTTATTTATTTTTTTTTTAAATGAAGAGATAAAAAAGGAAAAAGGACAAAGAAATTGAACCAAGAAAGTGTTAGTTTTTGGCTCAAGTCCTACATCGGGACTTTTGACGGTGAAAGCCAAAATCTCATATCGGGAATAAGAGTATGGTTGATTACCTTTACTCTTTATAAAATAATAGTCATGTAATGAGTTATATATAAGAGAATAAGAAAAATTTAAGATAGTCAAAACTCCATATTCATGAGCCTATAGTCCTAATATCTAAGTTTTGTTAACCAGGCTCTTAAGTCTCTCCTCCTACTTTTGCCTATGGATGTAGGTTATATTGACCAAACCACATAAAATCTGTTGTCTCCTATTTTCAGTTATTTTTCTTACTTTTGTTATTGTCTTTAAGGGTTACAACCTGAAACTCATTCCCTAACAAACTGGTATCAGAGTTTTGATTTGATTCTTTGGGTTTTTCGGGAAAATAGTCATTATGACAATAACTAAGTATTATCTTGAGAAGTTCGACCGGAGTGTCAACTTTAGTATGTGGCAGTTAAAGATGGAGGTCATACTGGTTCAAGATGGCATCGACATAACACTGTTAAAGAGGCAAAAAAAAACAGAGAATATGTCAGATGAGAAGTTTGTTGGTCTTAACAAAAGGGCCAGATTAGGTATCATCTTAAATCTTTCTGATTAGGTTTTAAGAGAAATAGCTACTAAGGTTACCGTTAAAGATTTATAGGAGAAATTAAAGTCTTTATATATGAAAAACATAATAGAGAATATGCTTTTATTTAAAACAAAGTTTGTATATGCTTCGCATGCCTGAATGATCATCTATATTGTCGCATTTGGATAAATTTGATTCTTTGCTTTTGGATTTGAGTAATATAGATATTCATATTGAGGATGAGGATTAAACCCTATTATTATTGTGTTCTCTTCCCTATTCGTTTAAGTATTTTAGAGAAACAATGTTTTATGGTAAGGAAATTATTTCTTATAGAGAAATTAAGTCCATTTTGAAGTTAAAAGAACAAATCGACAGGGATATAACTAGGAAGAATAGTAGTAATTGTCAAGTTATCAGTTTAGTGGTTCAGGGTAGATCAGATAAGAAGGATATAGATAGTCAAATGTCCAATAGATTTAAATCCAAACATAGAAATTTAGTGTGTAATTATTGTAAAAAGAAAAGGCACATCAAAGCTGATTATTTAAAGCTGAAAGCCAAGGATAAGGAGAAGCACAAAGGTAATGAGTCAATTCAAGCTAGTCTTACAGAAGATGAGGGTGATGGAATTATCTTCTTTGTTAATGATAAATCAAGGTTTACTCATGAATGAATATTAGATTTTAGTTGCACATATCATATGTGTCCCAATAGGGATTGCTTTTTTACTTACGAATCTGTTGAAAGTGGAGTTGTCATGATGAACGATGATGCAGTTTGCAAAATTGCTGGGATTGGTACAGTTAGAATCAAGACTCATGATGGTGTTGTAAGAACGCTTACTCGAGTCAGACATGTTTCAGAATTGAAGAAGAATCTCATCTCTTTGGGAACACTTGAGGCTCTTGGCTACAGGTACACTGGTGAAGGTGGAGTTTTGAAAGTCTGTAAATGTGCTCTTATTGTCATGAAAGCTTATAGATCTGGAAATTTCTATATTCTACAGGGAACTATAGTTATGGGTACTACTGTAATCTCTACAGAGACAATTGCTGAGAGGAAGATTTCGATTCAGAAAATTAGTATTAGAAACAATCCTACAGATATGCTTATAAGGTTTCTTTTAGTTGTTAAGTTCAAATAGTGCGTGGACTTAATTGATATGTTATGATGATTTCAAAGTTTATAAAGAAGGTGAAGCATTGTTATTATGATTGCGTGTGAAATTTGAGCCAAGGTGGAGATTTGTTAGTTTTTGGCTCAAGTCTCACATCGGGACTTTTAAGGATGAAGGTCAAAATCCCACATCAGGAATAAGAGTATAGTTGACTACCTTTACTCCTTATAAATATGAGTCATGCAATGAATTATATATAAGAGAATAAGGGAAAATTAAGAGAGTCAAAACTTCATCTCCATGAGCCTATAGTCCCACTATCTGAGTTTTGTTAACTAGGCTCTTAAGTCTCTTTTTTTATTCTCCACTTTACTAATATTTGCTCCCACTTTTGCCTGTGGATGTAGGTCATATTAACTGAATCACGTAAAATCTGTTATATTCTATTTTTAATTATTTTTATTACTTTTGTTATTGTTTTCAAGAGTTACAACCTAAAACTCATTTCCCAATAGAGAGAGTGAAAAAGAGTTAAGGATAAAATGATGAAAGAAAGAGCAAAAGAGAAAAGAAAAAAGAAGAAGAAGAAGAAGAAGAAATGAGAAAAAAAGTGTGTGTGTAAGTGTGAGAGTGAGAGAGAGAGAGAGAGAGAGAGAGTGAGTGATATAGATAAAAGTAAAGAAGAGAGATGAATGTGAAAATGTAAGAGAAAAGGGGGTAAGTGGCAATAATGATAGTAGTAGTGGCAATTAAAGTAGTGAAAATATTTATTTTTAGTGACATGTATCTCTTTATTCTTTATTGCCTTTTAAGGTATAGAAAATGACTTCTATGTTTTTAGAAAGTAAAAAATATTTTAAATACTAAAAAATGTAAAAAATATTTTTTGTGAAATAAATGAACCCTAATTTTCTTTTTTTAATTTAAGAGGAGGGGTAAGTCATATACAATAATGTTGGAAAATACAAAAATGTATGAATCCTTTCTATTACTAACATTTGAAATTTACACTTTACATATTCTTCCTTCTCTTTGAGAGTACAATTGATTACTCTACTTAATTTTCTATCATCTTTAAGTAATTATTTCTTTCCTTATCTTACTTCTTTTTTTTTTTTAATTTTAAGTGTATAACCAATTACCCTACTTAATTTTGTTTCCTTTTAAAAGTGTAATCAATT
This sequence comes from Rhizophora mangle, assembly GCA_037832345.1. NCBI lineage: Eukaryota > Viridiplantae > Streptophyta > Magnoliopsida > Malpighiales > Rhizophoraceae > Rhizophora > Rhizophora mangle. The sequence goes on along the minus strand of JBAPLJ010000181.1, from coordinate 3,716,975 downwards.
TCTTCTTTTCTTACCTTACTTACTCTTTTTTTTTTCCCTTTTTTCTTGAGAGTATAACTGATTTCTTCATTTCTTATTTCTTATTTTACTTATGTAACTCTTTTAAAGAGTAACCAATTTCTTTTTTTTTTTTTATTTTATGAGAGCAACTCTCTTTACTTAAGAGTGTAACCACCGATCTCTTCCTTCCTTACTTTACTTACTTACCTCTCTCTCCTTGAAATTGTAACCATTTTCTTCATTTCTTATGGGGGCAACTCTCTCTCTTTAAAAGTATAACCGATTTCTTCCTTCCTTACCTTACTTACTCTTTCATCTTCTTGAAAGTGTAATTGATTTATTCTTTTATTACCTAGCTTACTTCTCTCTCCTTAAGAGTAAACTAATTTCTTCTTTCTTATAAAAGCAAGGGCAATGATTATAGGAAACATGCACTATTGATACTTGTCCCTTACCAAATTATTAACTTTAATACCACTTATACGAGATTTAAGTAAGTAAGAAATTCTTTAATTTGATACCACATGTCAACTTAAAACATCTAAGACTTTGAGTTTATGGATCCTTCTATTTTATTTATTACTTACTCTTCTCTCTTACTTTCAATATAAGCTTTTTTGTTGAAAAATGTAAGGGTCTAAATTTGAGAGAAATCTAAATGAAAAATTTTAAAATATTAGATTTATAAGTTTTTTTTCAGGTATATATTACTTATTCTCCTTCACTTCCATTGTGAAAATCCTTAAGCACACAAACTTACCTTTAAAATCCTAATATATTTGTTTCTTATCAAACTAGTAAGTTTGATAAAACTTGATGGGAAATATAATAACCCAAAATTAGAGAAAAATTCGAGTAAAGTTTAAGTAGTAAACTCACAAATTTAATATCACATCTCAATTTAAAAACTTAAGATATTGAATTATATGTCCTTTAAATTTATATATTATTTACTTATTTATCTCACTTTCAATATAAATTTTTTTTATTACACAATTTATATTTCAAATCTTAACTTAGTATTATGATAGAAGTTAGTTTTGAATCATAAAACTAATTTTAAACCATAATAATCTATCTCAAAATTTGCTCTTTCTTTAGTTATAAATTGTTATCAATCTAGCCAAGTTGTCATTGGTATGTATACAATGAAAAATGTGGATAAAAATATTATACAATATGGATATGATGCTTGTTGTTTATCTTTTTAAACAAATAAGTTTCTAACATGCAAAAAAAAATAGAGAAAAATATACTTATATTTACAAAAATTTGAATTTTTATATTATTAATATTTTTGGTTAATAAAATTATTATTTCTTATCATCCATGGTGATTGTAAATTAATTTTCTTCCTTTTTCTAGTTAAACATTCTTACAATTATAGATTAAAAATTTATCTTTATATATTTTTTAAAAAAATTAACTAATATCATTTTAGTTTTAAATAAATACTTAATATTTATATTTACAAAATTTATAAGATTTTGTGAACATTTACTTATAAAATTTGGCTATTTAAACTACTAAAACAAGTGGTAGTTAAAATTTTTGAGATTAGATCCATTAGCTTTTGTTTTTATTTGTACAAGCAATACAAATCGTAATGTTAAATAAAGAAAAACTTCACCAACATTCATTCATATACTAATTAGATTTGATTTTTTTTTTTTATACGGTTAGACTTTTACCATATATAGAAAAACTTTAACAAAAAGATGGATGAGTTTTTGCATATTCAAGATATTAATTGCATGGAAACAAAAAACAAAAAAAAAAGAGATATTAATTGTAAATTCAATAACATAAAAGAAAAAAAAAAAAAAAGGCTTATACTTGTACCCAAATTGGTGTATCAACGTAATCAATAATTTCTCTAGTGTGCTAAAACAAACGCAAAAGTAGTATTTATGTCGTGTTAATTACGTTTAATAGTTGCAATAAAAATGATAATGAAAAATTTTTTTACATCTTATATATTTATTATTATGTTAATTAACTAAAACTTCAAAATAATTATACATTAAGTAATTTAGCTAACTTAAATTATTATAAGATATTATTTGAAATTTATATCATATAATAAAAGGTATATTTATATTATTTTTATAAATTTATATTATTAAAGTTATAAAATATTTATTTCGTAATTTTTAAAATATTTTTATTATATAATATTTTTATATAAAAAAATTCTATTAATTATAAATTTATTATAGCAAGTAACCACAGTTAATCATTATTCACGTGCCACTAAGTCTCACGTTTCTGCCCCACTCATGACTCAAGGATACGGAGGTTTTAAAATTCCATCCAACTTAAATATGTTTGAAAAAATTTAACTAAAAATATCAAATTTGTAAGTAATTTTACGAAAAATTATTTAAATCTCAATCGAATCTACTTGAAAATCTAACCAGATGTGATGTGACTTGCGAGTCAGTCAAATTCAAAATGATCCCAACTTAAACTCGCTTGAGCCCACTTCGAAATAATTATAATATTTTAAAATTAATTTTTTAAAATAAATTTATTATTTATATTTTATTTATTTATTATTAATATATATATAATTAATTTTTTAATTATTATAAACTTATATATTTTTTAAAATTAAAATATAAAATATTTAAAATAAAAATTTATTTATTATTATTATATATATATATATATATATATATATATATATATTTCATATAAATTTATTTTTATTTATTATTTAAATATATATATTATTTTTAATTTTTATATTTATAATATTTTATATATATATATATATATAATAATAAAAAAAAATATAATATATTTATATATTTTAATATAAATTAATATAAAAATTTTATTTTTTAATAATTATATAAATAATAATAATTAATATATAAATAAAAATAATATATATTATATATAAATAATAATATATAATTTTATTTATAATATATAATATATATAATTAATAATATAATTTAATTAAATTAAAAAAATTAATATAAATTTTAAAAAAAATATATTTTCTTAAAAAATTTGAATGTGAATCTAACAATAAAATCTACAAGAAATGCAACTCAAAATAAGTAACTTGATTCAAACTTGTTTAACCTCTAAAGGTGGGTAAGTCTACGGTGGCCCAGAGGATCCACGAGAGGCACGAGCATTGGTCGGATTAGTCAATTCTTTCACCAGCTCGCAAAGCCCTAAAGAGTAAAAACCTCTGAATCCGGGTGCAACCGCTCTGCTCCCGATCAAATTAAATGTTTTCCTCGCCAATCCTCTTCCTCGTCCTCATTTATTTTCTCGCAGCGGTGGAAATCAATGGTAAACAGCAACGCGGAGGAGTAGCAGAAGAAGAAGAAGAAGAGTCCCTGTATAGTGTATTTCTCTCGCAATGTCGATTTTTTCCTTTCGACGTTCATTCGTGTGTTTTTTCAATTCTACTCCGCTCCGCTCTTATACTCCATATCCATATAGATATTTGTGTAAGCTAACGACGATTATTGTTTGTGGAGATTTATGCAGCTGCGTCCATATCCTGCTCAAGTATGAATTAGTTATCAATGACATTTATTTATTTATTTATCTTTTTCCTTACACGAAAATTTTCTTTAATGGTTTGTAAAACTAAAATCTGAAGTAGTGATTATTTTTATAGATTTCTTTTATAGGATTGTTTGGTTCATAGTTTAAAATTAAAATTAGAGTTAGAATTAAGAAAAATAAAAAATATTTTAATTTAAAATTAAAATAAAAGTTTTTTTTTTAGTTATTTAGATTAATTTATAATAAAAAAATTAAATTTATTTTTATAACTATTTGGGTGATGTTAAAAAAAATAATTAAATGTGACAAAATTTTAAATTTTAAGTAAAAAAATATTATTTAAATTTAATAAAAATAAAATGCATCATATTATGTTTAAAATAATATGTAAAAGGAATCTTCTTCAATGTATATAAAAGCTAGGAAAACAAGGTACGCATAAACCCACCTATGCCGTTAAACACCTTGCCAGAAGCAGCTCCTCGTCGGAGGAAACAGCCACCAACCCTACACAGGCGAAGCTATTACAGCATTTAATCCTCTACCTGCTGAAGTAGCAACAAGAAAGCCACCACCACCTGAAGCCGTACCAGCAAATCCACCACTAACAGAAGCAATGCCAGCAAACCCCTTACCAGATGGGGCCAAACTGGCATAACCTCTGCCTATAAAAGACATCATTGATCTCCTACCTGGACCTTCTTAATCCCTTGCCCCTTTCAAAGTTGCTAAATCCTTTTTTCCTCTCTCTTTTTTGTTGTTGTTGTTCCTTCTAAAGAACCTTTTAAAGAAATTAAGTACAAGGGAAGATCAAAAGTAAGATAAAAAAAAAAAAAAAAATTCTCCATAAACCACACTCTTTCTCTATTATCTTACCCAGTACCACAAAGAGGTAGAAACTTCAAAACGTCCGGCCCTGTGGGAGTTATGAAAATGTACAGACCAAGCATGCTCAAGTCTGATTTGGCCCTCTGGGAATGGATACGCCTGCACTCTGAGAGTCACCGAGTCACACGTTATTCTTAGTGCTACTGGGAATGACTGTCATAGATTTCCTTAAATAATTTCAATGAGAGCAGTTGTTTTGTTATGTGACGGAGTCTGATGCAATGCTAGAGGAAGATATCCGGGTGGGAGCTACTTGAGCCAGATGTATGTAATCTTTCTTACTGATTTTTGTAAATTCTGTTCGGTAGTATTTATTGAAAACGCTTCTTTTATTGCCAGTTTCAAATGTTCTCAACGGCACGCAAAATTGGCGGAGCGTCTCTCTATGCGTACAACTTTTTCTCCAGTTATGAAGACCCTATCATCTTATATGTTGCCTTTTTCTTTTTCCTTTTCTTCTCTAAAGGTTATCAAGCTTATTTTCATTTAAAATATAAATCAAATTAATTTAATTTTAAATATAAAAAATAATTTAAAAAATTTATATAGTATAAATTTATATATTTATTATATACATATAAAAAATATGAGTAGGAATAATAAGCAGCCCTATTTCATCATGCTTAAACTTGAAGAAAAAAAAAAAAAAAAAAAAAAAAAGGGAAAAGAAGTCTCACCTTCTGTTTTGCGCGCATGCCGCTTCTATCCTAGTTGATCAAAGCTATAATTACGGTCAGTTCTGGAACTTTAAAGAACATGCTAAAATTTATTAGAAGTTCAATGCAGTGGTTATTTTTCTGTTAGCCCGGGAATGGCTATTTCCATTCAATTTCAGAACAAAAAGAAGGAAAGAAAAAAAAAAAAAAAAAAAGTGCCTCATATAATAGAAAGCATGAAAGCGAGAATTGCCATTCATTGGGGATTATCTAGTTGTATTTTCTTTTTTCTACAGACAACAAAAAAAAAAAAAAAAAAAAAAAAAACATTTGACAAATACTTTTAATTTTTAGTTTAAGATGAGAAAGTACGTTTTGAGAAAAAGAAAAAAATATACAAGAAAACTGACACTTATTGAGGTGCAATTAATTCATGTTATGCAGAGTGCTGATATAAGTATGAAAATTTCAGTCGTATTGGTATGCATCAGTTCAAACGAGACAAACATGCAAACTAAAAGGGCTTTCATTTTTAGTGCAATTGGCAGTTGCTAACAATTTGATTCATGGGGGGAGCATCTATAGAAGAGCTCTAGTAACAACTCGTGTATTCTTTGTAGACAATAGCTTGAAGTTTACATAGGCTTCCCTATAAGAATTCTAACATCTAAAATGAGTCCTTACTCAAATGAAGAGGCTTTGAGAAAACTACACTCTCCTTCAGTCGCAATGTATGAGAAAATGACAAAAATGCAACACAGATTTGCTTGGAAATCACGGCTATAGAGAGTCAGAAGATGTACTTTGGTCATCTAATGACTGTAGGCTACTCTAAGAAGAAAGTCTTTGATCATATGCCAGATAGGGTTCAGAAAAAAAATGGGTGGTTGGCAAGGGAAGCATCTTCTCGAGCAAGTAAAGAAGTACTAATTAAAGTAATTGTTCAAGCAATTCCCACTTATGTTATGAGTTGTATTCTGCTACTAAAAGCCTCATGTAATGAGTAATCTTTACTATTGAATTGGTTTTAGTGGGGAGGGCTTCAAAAGGAATAGGAAAAAAACTCACAGTTCATTATGGAACAAGTTAACTATTTCCAAATCACATGGTGGATTGGGTTTTTGATACCTCCACGATTTTAATTGTGTCATGTTAGTTAAACAAGCTGGGCAACTAACCTCTAATAGTTCCTTTCTATTGTTCAAAATTCTTCAAGCCTACTACTTTATAGGGAAATCTTTCCTTGAACCACGCCTGGGACAAAGACCTAGCTACACACAGTGTAGTATATTTGAGTCCAAGAAACGTTTTCTGGGGGGACTTTGATGGTTCGTTGGCAATGGTACAAAGGTAAATATCTGGTCTAATCCTTGGCTAGTAGAGCACAAGGGTTCCAAGTGCTCTCTCCCCGTGTGCAGATAGACACTGATATGGTTTCATCACTTATTGACCATGGAACCAAATGGTGACGCGAAGACTTGGTTAAAAAGTCTTTTATGCCTTCAGAAATTCTCTCTTTTCCTCTAAGCTTTTGAAGCCCTAATGACAAACTTATTTGTCACTATGATCATTTTGGAGTATATATAGTAAAGAGCGCCTATCGTGTAGCAAGGTCCCGATCCCTAGCTGCTATTGTTACTTCTTTGGTCGACCTTCACAATGGGCATATTGGATGGAGAAATAAATGGAAACTTTGGGTGTCTCACAAGGTGAAACTTCTGGTTATAAAGGCGTCCTACCAACAAACGAGGCATTAATAGACAAAGTGCGGATCCTTCATGGTGATTGTGCTCTCGCCATGGAAGTGAATTCGAAAGCCTCAACCATGTATTGTACGCATGTCCAAAGAGCTTCTATCATTTGGTGTAGGCCAAAAAAAAAAAAAAAAAAAATCAAAATTTCACTCACAATCGTTTAACTTTTTGGAGACTTTTGTCTACCATTTTTTCTTTTAAGAAAAAATTTATCCTCCACTTTCGTACCGTTTCCTTTTTACACATTTGTCCGTTAGTTCTTCGTTATCTTTGCCATGTAATGTCTTGTCATTCTAAGTTTATTACCAAGTTAAATGTTACGATGACATTGATAATAAATTATTTTTAAAAATTATAAAAATTAGAAATTAATTTTAAAAAATTAAAAAAATTTTCAAAAAATTTTCAAAATAAAAAATAATCATGAAAATTAGATATTAATTTTAACGAAATAAAATTCTAAAAGAAATTTTGTAAAATAGAAATTAATTTTTTTTATAAAAATATAAATTAATTTATAAAAATAGAAGAAAAAATAATTCTGAAACATTATAAAAAGTAGAAATTAATTTTCAAAAATCTTAATGTTTACCCCATCATTATTGACTCCAGCGGAATACACACCCAATGGACACTTTTTGCTCCTCCTCCCACAACATGTAGGATAATATTGCCAACATGGTATTTTTTAAAAATTAATTTAAAATTTATTTCTAATTTTAGAAATTAATGTAGAATTTTTCTACAATTTAAAATTAAAATATAATTTTTAGGATTTTTTTATGATTTTTCAAAATTAATTTCTAATTTACAGAATTTCTTTGAAATAATTTATTACCATATCATTACAAAATTACGACCGTTGAGTTGATGAAATTGGGATGACATAGCGTTATGTGGATTGCCACGAGGACTAATGGAAAAAGGAGTGAAGGAGTAAATATGGAAGATGGATTTTGAAAAAGAAAAGATGATGGATCAAAATCTCAAAAGGTGAAGCATTTGGTTTGACGGTTTTAGAAAGGCTTTTTACCGGCAAATGAGGCATTGATACACAAAGGACTAATCTTTGTGGCTATTGTCCCAGCCGTTGAGTTGAAATCAAATGCCTTAACCATGTGTTATATTCATGTCTACGGGCTTTTATTATTTGGTTTATTAGTCCATCAGGCATTGATACATAAAGGACTGATCCTTAATGGCTATCGTCCTTATTGCGAAGGTGAAACCGAAAGCCTCGACCATGTGTTGTACTCATGTCTATGGGCTTCTGCCATTTGGTTTATTAGTCTACCACCATGAATGCGTGCTAGAAAGGGTGGTATAGGGTGATTTTGTTACTTGGTTTGGGCCCTTATTGGAGAAGATTGAATAGGAGGTGAAGGAGTTGCTAGCTATGGTTGTTGGTAGTGGACATGGTGATGATGCTCTCTACTATGACCACTAGCATGAGCTTTAATCCTCTCAAGTCTCTCGGCCAAGTCAGGAGACCTGCCATTAGTAGTTTTCCTTTCTCATCTTCAGCAAGATTAATACTGATGCTACACTTGGTCCTAACAAGGGAGCTATAGGCGTGAGCTTCCACGATCATCAAGGTGAGCCAATTCTTACTTATTCAAAAGGAATAGTTGGCGATTTTCTAGTTGATGTACTTAAAACGTTGGCTATTAGCATGATTGCTACAAAAAGCAACTAAGCTATTTCTATCATAAATTTGTGTGGAATATGATACTGTGTTAGTAGTTTAAGCTTTTCATGCCTCATAGACAATTATTACACTGTTAAGACAACTAACAAAGGTTGTCTGAGTTCTCTCATCTAGCTTTGCTAGTTTTTCATTACAACATGTTAAAAGAGGTGTAAATGGTGTTGCTCATGAGTTAGCTAAAGTTATCTTGTAGAATTGGGGCAAGTCTATCGAGAACATGCCTAATTTGAGCCATGTTTTTGCTCTTATGAAGCAATATGTAAGTTATATTACCTATCAATAATAACATCCTTTTTTCTACTCAAGAAAAAAAAAAAAAAAAAAGAACAGAAAAATGCAGCAATAGCAAAAATGGGCAACTACAACATCAATGCATCTTTAACATAAAATGATCTTCACTTAAGGGCCATTTTTGGTCTATAATACGAAGCTATTCTTTCTTTGAGAACAGTCGGCTTTGTTTATCAAATAGTATAATGTTTTTGAATTGTGTTAATGTCAAGCCCTTTTAGCTTCACCACTGATTTGACATGCCCTTTAAGCATATTGAGCTCCCTAAGCCTGCAAAATCATGTATTATAAGTACCTCAAATTCTCAATAAACTACTGAAAAAACTACAACAAGACTTCCCTTTCCACCATTTTTTTTTTTTTGTTTTTGATAGAAAGAGAATCAAAGGAAAGACTTGAAAGATAGTTTTTTTTTTTTTTTTTTTTTTTTGCAAAAAATTTGCCATTAGAACTTATATTCCCCTTCCTTTATGGCTTGCTTAAGGTTTACCTTGTCACCTCAGTCCACTGCTTGGCTTGCTCTATAATCTCCAATAGCTCCCTATAACTATTTTTGTTGGCGAAGAAATTAGTGGTTTAAGGTGGTTGAAGACCAACCGGGGTCCTTTGTCTTACTTCTCATTGGGCTTTGCCCTCTTCTCTACCATAGTCTTTCTTTGTAGTAAAGGCAGTTTGTTATACTAAGAAATCAAAATAGATTTGAGTGAAATAAATAAATAAATACAAGAATTAAAAAAAAATAAAAAGATACGTAGACTAAAAATTTTGATTATTCTATCAAACAAGCCTACCTTTTTCTCTAATAGATTATCCTAAGCCTTCTCACTTAAAATGCAGTGGATTGTAAACTTGAGTAGATCAAGTGGCACATACGTTACCACACTGTAAAACAAAGTTACAGCAAGCCAACCCTAACCCATCCATTTAACATGTGTAGATCCCTAATTTGTGTGGACAACTACCAATGTTGCCACTTGTAAATTAGTGAAATCATTTCACAATTAACATAACAAATCATCCATCTCACCCTAACAAACTAGGCCTGGTGTGGGGTGTAATGAAAAGAATAGATTTTAGTAGATTGGATAAGAATTTACTAATTGATCTATTATAAAAAGCACTAATGAGAATGAGAAGGAGTCTAAGTTGTTGAACATAAGACCAACTGTGAGACCTTGTAATGAAAGTAAGGGCATGGCTCACAATACTCATTTGCAAGTATTAGGCTCGCATTATCTCTGCTAGTTTAACATGTGATGTCCTTACCCCATTGTTGTTCTGCATTTAATAAATTGGCACAATGTAAAGGCTAACAAAAAATAAATAAACTGAAACAACGATAATGAGATTGTCTTGACCTTAAAGAAGTTGTTCTCCTTCCTTGTCTAGAAAAATATTATTGTCATCAATGCCAAATACCCTTCAAGCACAATGGCAATGCTGTAGATCTCTTTAAGTTTCCAACTGTTTGGCTACGGAGGTGGCCTCACTCTATCCTTTGTTATTGCCATAATTGTCCCTAGAGGATGGTCGTATACAAATTCAACTTTTGTTCATGCTAAGAGATTCCAATGTTATTCATGGATAAAAATATTTACAAGATCACACCGTTATTTAGTATGGTAATATAATTAAGACCATAAAAGGAGCAATGTCAAAGTTCCATGTCAAGGCAATAAACACAAACCCAAACTACTAAGAAAAAGAAAAAGAAGATTAAATTCAATGTCTACAACTAAAACAGTTTAATGGTAATATAATCACTATAAAATATTCACAACAATACGGATGGTAATTAAAACAATCTATATCTACAAAAGTCAAAGGAGAGATTAAAGCAATATATATCTACAAAAGTCAAAGGAGAGAAACAGTATATATGCTTGTAGAACGACAATGGTAAAAGGAGAATGTAACTAACAGAATAAAACAACACTTAGCTAATAATTACACTAAGCCTTGGTTTAGTGAGGACAATGCCAAATGCACTTTTAGTAGCATCTGTGGCATTAGCAACAATTATCATAATATCTACCTTATGCAAATAAAGGGCATGATTGACCCCATCTCTTGTCACACCACAAATATTCTTTCTTTTTTGCAACCTTTTAACAATAACATACTTATGTTCTGTAACATGGATATGAAAGTTATGTTAAAGTAAGGAGGAATGATTACAATAATAAAATTTAACTCCATAATTAAGAATAATAAGGCATTGAGTGTTTTTGATAATAACTTAAAAATGAAATGTCTAAACGAAAATTGAGGAAAAAGAACTAAATGTAGCAATTGAAACAAAGAATAAGGATAAGTAGAAGTTAATTGTAGTATTTGAATCATGAGTTCTAACATAATAAACTTGTTTATAATATATGGAGAGAAAAATCTTAAATTGAAAAATAAATGAGAAGCTAATCATATTTATGAAATTCACATGATGGGGATGAAAAAGCAAATATTTGTTAAGCACTTCTAGAATAACATTTGACATTAGAAGTAACCTGGGAAAGCTCCAACAAATCCATTAACCTTTTCAATCAACTCATTCATGGAAAGAGATATAGTGGAAGTATCCTTAACTTGGCCTAAAAGTGTGGAAGAGGGATACATTTTTGTCTTGATGTAAATCTGCATAATATACAAATAGTTAATGGAAGCATCCTCTTGCCAGTTTCCTTGATAAAGGCAACTTAATCCTTTGCAAATTGGAATAATATACAAATTGTAAACTATGAAACACAAGAAGGATGAGTCATGTTATAATGGTAAGATTACTCCATTTTGACGTCTAGGTTTTAGGTCTAAGTTATGGAAAAACCTCTTAATAATGACAAGGGAAAGGTTGCATAAATAAACCCCACCTCTGACTCTACAATGTGGGAGTCTTGCATATTGAGAACACAAAAAAAAAAAAAAAAAAAAAAAAAGTCTCTACAAATTTTTGGTTCATCACATTTGCAACAAAAAATTAGTGGTACCAATCTTAATCTAGTTGTGGCAGTGAGCAAGGTCCTTTCTCTCCCGTTACAAGATATACCTCTCTAGTAGAGCAACAACAACATAAAAAATTAGTGAACTTTTGGCGAGGTGGGCTTTCGGGGTCTTTTGCGTGATGAGCTTCACCTTTGGCGTGGAGGCTTCATGGGTTCGACTAGTGTTTCTACATATATAGTTGTGGAATTACTGGTTTATTTGCGCCCGCCCCCCGGGGGGATGGTTGGAGTATGCTTGGGACCACGAGCATCGTCAAGTAATTCTGGAGATAGACTTGCTTGCAGCCTTGAATTTGATCCATCACCACTCTCTATCGTCTCACCCCATGGCCGAGCTATTAGCAAACATTGAGAGTCACTACACTAAGCCCTTAAAATTGCACTTGCAACATGTATCGTGGGAAGGCAACTCTTGCGCTAATTTCTTAGCTCACAGGGGTCTTAGCTTAGTTGTTGGTAAAATGCTTTTGACTCATCTACCTTTGGGTTCGCAAGTAATTAACTGGGACAATCATAAGGTTGTGTTCCGTAGAAACTGAACTTTTTTTTTTTTTTCTCTCTTCTCAGTTAGAGAGAGAGAGAGAGAGAGAGAGAGAAAGAATTTTTCAGGTTTTTTTATCATTTAATTTTTTTTTAAGAATTATTGGATTGTTTGGAATTTTTCTTTTTTGAAATTTTCCATTTTATTTTTGGAATTTTCAAATTTCTTATAGGAACTTTTTTTATTTTATGGAAAATTTTTGATTTTTTAAAAGAATTTTTTTAGATTTTCCAAATTTTTTTTAAAGAAAAAAATTTTGAGTTTTTGTTTTTAAATTCCAATATCATCAATTTTTTTGTTTTTTTTTTTTTAATGATGTGTTAGCTAACTCAGCGAGAACCGTTGACATGGTGGCCATCTGGCGTCACTTAATGAAAAACTAAAGGAAAATGGTCAAATTATGTTACGAAACATCAATGTCAAAATAAAAAAGAAAGTATATAGCCAAATTTCAATTTAAGGCATGGTAGATGTTAATCTAAAATTTGATTATACTGAATAAATTATTAATTATGTAGTATAAAATATTTTATATATATTATAAATTTATATTATTTTCAAATGACTATATGAAATTATATGGTTGAAACAACAAGTCTTTCTAAGTCATTTGGTTCATGCTTTGTAATCATAATTGAAATAATCAAACAAAAAAATTAAAAATGGTTAAAGTGTTGATTGTGTATATTGACGAAATTTAGAAAAACAAAAAATGAAAGGTCTTAAATCAAGTTTTTGAAAAAAAAAAATCTAGGGATTTAAGATTTATTTGAAATTTTAAATATACTAAATGTATATATTTTTACTAATTTATATGTATTATATATAGTCAACATATAAAGTTAATAATTTAATTATTTTTATATAAAATTATTTTAAATTGAAACAAAATATAAATATTTAGTATTAAATAAAAAAAATTAAAGATAAAAAGACTATATTACAAAAGTTGAATTGATTTATAACTAATTTTATACTTTAATACTATACATAAAAAAATTTAATACCATATAAAGGAGAATTATGGTAATATTCTAGATAAACTTAAATTAATGTTTGATTCTTTACATTCACTTCTTTTTGGAATTGCATCAACTTCTTTATTTACTTTTGAAATCAAATTTTCACATTATTTCTGTTATATAATTTGGTTTTTATAATTAATTTTTCATTATGTAGTTCCACGTGACCACCATGATAGTGAGTGTCACACTACCATTATTTTCACCAAATGTTTTGCTTGTGATGATATCTACATGCACTTTTGATTTTAATTTAACTGACATATAGGAACGTAAGTAATATTTTATACAATTACACACAATAAGAAGTAAGTAAAAACACAATAATTTATGAAAATTTTTCTAATTTTTTATTATTTTCTCACAAAAGTATATAAAAAAAAAATATAAATGTCAAACATTTTTGTATTACCTCTCACTTATATGTCATAGACTTTTAACTATTTATACTTATTTATAAAATTGTAATTGATACCCTAACTATATAGGTTTGTATGATTTGGTTGTCAAACTAATTAAATATAGTGAAATCTTTCTAACTTTTTATTATTTTCTCACAAAAGTATACAAAAAAAAAAAAAAATACAAATATCAAGTATTATGCTCTTATCTTTTACTCAAGTATTGTGGACTCTTAACTATCTACATCTATTTAATACTCGTAACTATATAGATTTGTATGACTTAGTTGTCAAACTAATTAAATATAGTAGGGATCCCCTTTCTTTAGGAATGCCTTACACTTCTTAGCTAAATTATGCAACATAGTTATAGGAGGGATTGACCTCACTCAAGCTCCCCTCCTTAGCTACCTATGTTTCCTTTCCTTGAAAGAAGACATGACAACATATCATTCTAAATAACCTCTCCTAGCTTCCCACTTTAGTCATCAAAATATGCTTTCATATTTTAAGAAGAATCTTTATCCATATTTCCTTATTTTTGTGGTGCATGGAGTATATTTGATTTGATATGCACTCTAAGCCTAGACAAAGGTTGCTAGTAATAACTAATCACATCACTTGTTAACCTAAGACTCAATTTGTGCATTAACAATCCTTTAATATTTTTTGCAACATATAATCCCTTTAATGCATGCTCAGCTTATGTGTGTTGGAAGAATTGCATGTCATTAACTTGGACCCTAACCTATATACCAACTCGTATGATGTTATAACCAATTTTATGTTTATTTATTAGCTAACTTGCCTTTCACCCATGTGTCATTGGTTTGAATCCTTGTGTATGCCTTAATGTTAATTAACCTTCAAGTAAGTCATGCATATCCCTAAAAAGTATTAGGAGATTTTAATGATTTGATAAGTGGATACATTGATGTACTTAAATAATCACATTTTATCAACCATTTGCATTAATGTCACTAGCTCACACTATCATATTAATCAATGCCCTAAACACCTTTCTTTCTTAAAGTTAATGTTACTACTCATTATCCAAAAGTTTCCACAATATCACCCACACTCTTAAGTATTATTCTTTATTAATGTTACAATTTGCATTTAGTGTCTTTCGACTTGTTATCATGTACATTAATTTTTATATTCACTTTGTTTCTTTTAAAATGACCATCAAATGTTAATTTTATGCTCAACATTGATACAAAGTGTTACTAAATATTTGTATATTCATATCAAAGAACTTAAGGAATTAATAGTAGACCACGAAGTTAACTATCATGTCAACAAAAAAATATTATGGTAATAATTTAAAAAAAAAACATGAAAATAAAATTTTTTAAAAAAAAATTTGAAAAATTCTTTGAAAATTCAAAAATTTTTCAAAAAACTCAAAAAAGTTTATAGTGAATTTAAAAACTCAAAAAAAATTAAATATTAAAAAATGAAAAATTTTTAAAAATAAACTAAAAATTACAAAATCAAAACAAAATTGAAAATTCCAAAAAAAAAAATAAATATTTACAAATTTTAAAATTTTAAAAATGAAAAATGAATTAAAAAATTAAAAAGTTAGAAAAAAAAAACTGTGAGAAAGATAGAGAGAGACCGAGAAAAATGAAAAAAAAAAAAAAAAAAAGAATGTGACCGAGAGGGAAAGAAAGAGAGAGAGCACAATAGAGAGAAAATGGAGGAATTTTTAATTTTTTTTTATCTTTTAATTATTCTTCGGAATTATTGGATTTTTTTTTTTATAATTTTCTTTTTCTTTTTTTTTTTTTTTTTTTTTTTTTTTTTTTTTGGAAATTTCAGTTTTAGTTTTGGAATTTTCAAATTTATTGTCGACTTTTTTTTTTGTGAAATTTTCTATTTTTGAAGAATATTTCAATTTTTTTCAAATTTTGTAAACAAACAAAATTTTTGAGGTTTTTTTTTTAATCTAAATTCCAACATCATCAATTTTTTATGATATATTAGCTGACTCAACAGTACATGAACATGATATCACTTAATGAAAAATTAGTAAAAAAATGGTCAAATTACGCAGAAGAGATAACGCGAATGATCAATTTTGAAATAAAAAAGATAGTATGGCCACATTTTAATTTAACTTATAGTAGATGCTAATTTAAAATTTGTTTATATTGTATAAAATTTATTAATGTAATATAAAATATTGTGTACATACTATAAAATTATATTATGTCAAAATAAATCTATGAAATCATGTGGCCATATAATCAAGTCTTTCTAGACCGTTTGGCCCATAGTTTGAAATTACAATCGAAATAAGAATTACAGTCAAATAGAATCAGCAACATAATAGCTAATTTTATAAAATATTTAATTTATTTTAAAATTAAAACAAAATTTTTTTTATAATAATTTAATTTAATTGGGAGTTGATAAAAAAAATATTTATATTCATTTGATTAATTTAAAAATATAATTGAAATATAATTAATTTTTTTTTTTTTTAATTAAAAATATGATACATCATGTTATGATTTAAAAAGGAAAAAAAAAATTACATAAAATAAAAAAAAAAGAAAAAAAAGAAAAGAAATGAGAGAAAGAAAGCAGTTCAATACTAATGCCGAAAAAGATTCCCGACAGCCCATTTCAATTAAAAAGAGGTTTGGTTCATTGAAGAGAATATTGTCCCATATAACACAAAAAAATATCAGAAAAACAAATATATGTTTTTTTTAAATGATAAAATTAAATTAATTAAAAAATTTAAATGTAGAAGATAGAAAGAGTGACACTAAAAAGAGAGTTGTAAATTTATAAGAATTTAAAATTTTACATAATTAACTATCTAAAGATATTTTAATAATTAAAAATTTAAATTTTATTTTTAATTATTAAAATTTAAATTTAATAAATAAATAAAAATAAAATTTATAAAAAAATATATTCTTATAATATAATTCATAATTTAATAAATTTTTAATAAAAAAAATTACTATATAAATCGTTAACAAATTAGATTAAAAAAATTATAATCTCTTTAAACTGAGAAATCTCATTACATTTTTAAGGGAATGAAAAGGAGAAATTTCATTTTGGTAGTGAAAAATTCTTGTCCAAATTTTTAAAAACAAATATCCCCACGAGCACAAGCGAAATAACAAACGACCTCATTGCTGCCTGTAAAGCTTTTGACGTCACATGATATGATACAAATGACTCCGTGGATCAAATGATGTAACGAAGAAACCTTAGACCTCGTGAACGATAAACACCACTTTTAAGTATGGAAAATAAAAAATAAAAATAAAAATGAAAAGGAGGAAAAAGAAAAATCACCCTAGCTAACATTAACACTGGAACCTAAAGACCTCAACTTATGGCGCTACAATTATTCTTTTTAGACTACCCTTACATTTAATCATACAGCAAACTACAAAAAGCTAATTTCATCAACTCCGTCCCCTGCCTCGATTGTTGTATCTGCCCACTTTCCTTCCTTGCTGCTTCTCAGCAACACTGCTGGTCTTGCCCGCCATAGCGCGTTTAGCATTTGGTCGACCCTTTCCCTGGAGTAATGGTTCTGGGTGCATGCTAAAACCGTATTGGGAGCCACCGTCTACACTGTTATTCTCTTCTATAATTGGAATCTCGGTGTCATTCAAATAGATGAGAGGCACCTCGACAGAAGCTTCACTTAAAAGCTCACAGTTCTCCTCAACAATAGCATTTCCTGTAATCTTGTCACCATCTAAACCAACTGCATTGTGCTCTTCGTCATACAACCTAGCATTTTGCTCTTTTTCCTGTCCCACCGACAAACTGGAGGAATGGAATTTGTTTTAACAAGTAAACATAAATCATGTTTCACAATTACTGGGGGAGGAATCAGCCACTCTTTTACCTTGTTCCTGAAGAAGGGAAACCATTCACACCAATTGCATCACCCCTTCCAGCAACTTCCTTTGATGTTAAACAACTTATTTCACGGGGACTGGAATCTGGGACTGCATCTAGAAACAAAGGTGATGATAAATAATAGGTGATTCCCACAGCAGAAAATCACAGCATCAATAACAGGAAAATTTTCATACAATCTTCTGTTAAATCTGGACTTGCATGGGCTATTAATTTACTTATAACTCATGGATGTACATATGGAACTTGCTACACAACTCTCACACACTGGATCCAAATCATGCCAGTCAGTAAGGTATTTTCACAATCATATATCAAATGGCAGATAGCCTTTAAATCTGGCTTCCATAATGCTCAAGCTCCAGGTCATCAATAAATCTGCAGATCCTCAACAAAATGTTTTTGTTGCCAGTGATTTTGCCAGGTTTCTACCTCTTACCTTGAATAATGTCTCTTATTGAGGAGCTCAAGGGTTGGCTATTTCCCTCAGCCGCCCTAGGCCTATCATCAGCAGTAGCACTGCAATCAGGCAGATATGTAAATGATGCAAAAGAAGAATTAACTGCTGTATTAATACATCGAAGATTCAGAAGGAATGTGGGTAGAAGAATATGAAAAAAATGTGATATTATTATGCCATGGATAAGTTTAAAACAGGATAAAAAGAACATGAAAAAAAAAAAAAAAAGGTAGGGTAAAGGAGAAGGGAACCTATGTGATGCAGTCTTCACATCATCTGAAGGCTGAAGAATTTGTCTATCACCCGATATTGCTTCTGAGCCATTCCAAAAATCTAGTCAAACTTGACTGTGAAAGAGAATTTGTTTGGGAGCAAAAAAGACAAAAAAGGTTTAGATTTGAAGAAATCACCTCCCTTTTCCTCAATGATCTGCATTGCTTGTGGATCCTTCATGAAAATATCAACAGAAACAGAAGACAGCAAATTTATTTAGCAGAATATTTTACCATACTTTTCAGTCTACTAACAAGTAGACTTTGATGCAACATGTAAGAAGGGAATACATAAACTGGTTTTTTTGCCCCAATTTCCATTGGCTTTATTGCAGGAGAATCTTCCTTCCCAAATAAAAAAAGGAAAAACAAAAAGAGAAAAAAAACAAACATCAAGAAAATATTTGAAGGCATGCCTTCATTCCAATTGCATTAATTAGTACCTGACTTCCTTCAGGGTTACAGGTAGCAGGATTGGAAAAGCCCGCATGATTTTGCAATCCTTCTTCATGTTCAACCTGAGAAACTGTGAGCACGGAATGAAACCCCTCTTATTTAATGTTCTGAATTGATCAAGTTATGACTCCACAAAATAAACAGAATTAATGAAAAGTTTCCTCAGAGAAGTAAAACACCAACCTGGTAAGCTGTGAGTAGTCACATGATTGACTAACTTAACAGGTGCTTCAATTAATTGGGTAGAGCAGTGAATATTATCTTCCATGGAAGTTTGTACTTTATCATCCGAAAACAAATTAGGCCTACTTTTATAATCTGAGGCTAAAACCGACCAATCAATTTTTGACGATGGTCGAGCCCTTAGCATGTCTTCAGTTGCTTTAGATTTCACTTTACTTCGTATCTCCTCCAGGATTTTCGATGAAGTAGTGGAATCCCATGTCAGCTGCATATGAGTTTTAAGGTATAAACCATAGCAAACTGGGTTAGCAAAGTATGAAAAACAGAGATCCATCCACTCCGAATACAAATAACTCTTCTTAAGCCACATGATTTCTCCGTTTCTCATTATTCCTACTTTCACCATCACTAAAACATTAACAAGCTGGAATTTTTCAATAAAACTTATCTTAGTTCCCCTAATTTAGGGTTCCAAACTTCTTTTTTTTTTTTTTTTTCACAACTTCTGAAAATTAGCCAACTTCTTTGCATTGTATCAAAACTAGCACTTCTCAGTACTGACAGTAGAATCTGTACTTCCAAAGGAAACCTTTCACCCTTTTGATCCATTTATACTTGACCAAACTGATAGTCTGTGTTCATTGAATAAAACCCAGGAACATAAATGTCTGACGCAAATACCACCAGCTTCTGACTAAAAGCAGGTAGCCAAAGTCAATAACTCTCTATTTTTATCATCAACATAGATGTTCCTTGTTACTGAATGAAAATGTGTTTGTCTGTGTATATGCAGGTATGCGCATGGATACATGTGTGCAGGCACACATTGAGAGAGAGAAAGAGAGAGAGAGCAAAAATCATTCAAGAGGGACCTTAGAGGAGGACACAGAATTGCCACCAAATGAATATGGTGATCGCAGCTGTATCCCAGTTGGCGAAGATGAGTAATGTTGAATTTGGTTTGAGGAGGGAGAAGCCCATGGTGGCCGTGCTCGCATATAAGATTTGGCCAAATCCACTGGTGAACCTGCCTCAACTTCAGTTACCTGCTCATAAATCAGCAAAGAATATAAGAAACAGAGCAAAAGACAAAGATGCTTTCCTTGGTCCCTTGAACACACAATCCATGTTGACTAAATAGAAAATAATTCTGACCTCACTAGAATGATAGCCTATATAGAACTGAATCAGCTTAAATATAACAATGGTTAATCATGAATATGGTGCCCCTGTGCATGAGACTCTAACACTGGACTCTGCAGAAGGATCAAATGTATTCAGCCTTACCCATCTTTTCATGGCCTTAATCACGAATAGATAGGAAGTTAAATTTCTCCATTGGCTTTAATATGTCATACTGGTTAAAATAAATGTACCATACAACAAAATTTGCAAAAAGGGCAGTAGGAAACTGCCACATGCATATTCATAACTGCATAGCATCAGACCACCAAATGCCTGCTTGTACGCAGACCCACATCAACTTAAGCTACAGCTGCAATCATCATCATCATAACAGTAAATAATATGGTCTAGAGCCTAGTTACCAGGAAAGAGTAACCTACACGTGGCAGCATGGCAGTGTTGAAAGTGCATGCTTCATACTCCAATTTGGATTTTAAATTTGATCCTGATTTTTTCTCCTCTAGCCATTTCTTAGCCTCAATAACAGCTGTATTGCAGATATCAGACACATCAACATCTGGAAAAAAAAAGTACAACCATCAGTTGGATATACTATTTCTTGGATTCATGAGGTCTCTTATGGTATTTGCAAAGTTCCTGAATAAACAATAATGCTGCCAACAATCCTGTCAGGTATCGCACCTTGTCTCTGACCTTCTGCACCTCCAGTGACGGGAAAATCTACTACTCTCGATTTTATAATATCTGTTAGTCTGTTACATTCTTCCCTGGTCATAAGTGAACATAATGGGAACTCTGCATCAATCCATGGCTATACGCAAAGGAATAATTTTCAGAAACGAAAAAGGTGAATAAAACTCATATGTGCCAAAATTTTTGAAAGTGGCATGCTACAGAAGAACCACCAATGTATCTTTCACACTTGAATTCTGGATATGTGAATGTTTGAAAAGCTTGAAACAAGATGTGGGCAATTCATTAAACAGAACACCCACATGGTCAGAGATAGCACTTTGAGCACAAGGAAATAAGTAATAGACATATTAAGACAGAAGCTTTGAAAATCCTAAAACTATCCATAAAATGAGAAGGACACTCTAAAATATTAGGACCTAACAAATACATGGAAAGTGAAAAAGATTATGGCATGACAAATATGCAAAAACCCAGTCATAAGATTAGGGAAACGACAGAATTATCAATTACCTAGTGAAGGTTTGCTGCATAAGAAGCTTTTCAATCACACGCTTTGTTTCACTCTTCCATTCTAAAGCTGGGGTCTCTTTTCTTGGGGAATTTATCTTTGACATTTGATTTTTCTAGTTTTGTGAGACATAAAAAACAAATGTCATATAAAGCATGACCCACTCAATATATCCTATTCATATAAATTACAATTCACTGAGTTAATCACATAACAGGTGAACTAGTATAATATGAAGCTCAAAACTTCATATTGATTGCAAACCCCTAAGCATTTCAAATCAATTCTAAATTAGATGCCCAATCAATTGGTTCAAAATAACAATTGATAACAAAAACAACAACATGGAATGTAACAATTTCACCATACATGCTTTCTCCTGCACTTCAAGATCAATGTACAAACCGTATGCAGTGCTGTAGCACTGCTAAAAAACAGCTGCCTAATGATGGATTGGATCAGCCAAAATTCAAAAGCAACAATGCCGGACACAATAGAGATAGAGGGTGGCACAACTACCTTTTCCACCCGGTCTGTCCCTTGAGGTGGAATATCATTATCATCACTGGTAACCTCCATATCATCGTCTGCAAAATTTAAAACAGGAAAGCCTATGAACGATTCCCATAAGGTCCAAAAGTCACAATCCAGATTTTCCTTCTCCTCTATTATAGTGGCTCAACTGCTATGGACCATATTGGCTACTCAACAAAACACATTTCAAAATCCAAAAGTTTAAAGGTTTCACAGTCATACAAATCAGACCAATAAATACAACCGTATCTTTGAGTCAGCACAAGAACTTCAAGAAAAATAAAAAGCCCAAGCCCAACAGCCGGATCAGCTAACAGCCATAGCAGCGGATGACACAGTAGCATGAAATCAAAAACAATACGCAACCTCACAAACAAGCACTCCTAGAAGCTGTAAATATATCACAGTCGTTCCCATTACAAAATGCAGTTATTACGCAATCAATTGAATGCAAACTATCGATGAAACCTTATTTCACAAGAAATGAAGCAGTGAAAGAGGGAAAAAAGATGCACCTGACATGATTACATCATAGCCTTCATCCTGCTGTTCATATTTCATTCATATATATAAAAACGAATCGGGATATTAACAATACCTGAAGTGGAATCCCCATCGGAAGACAAAGAGGAGGAGGAGGAGGAGGACGGACGAGGAGGAGTTGCCCTCAAATACAGAGGCGAGGACTTTGCCGGCGCCCGAAGCAATCATACGAGTAGGAGATAAAATGAGCCTCGACAGCCAATTAGGGCTAGAAGAATCCGAATTGGGCGACAATCGAGGAGTAGGCCGCTCGTACGGAGTCCTGGGAACGGCGGTCCGCCTGGTTCGGACGACTTTGCCGCCCGATCCACGCTCGGCGATCGGCCGAGGTCCTCCGGAAGTGGTTGCCATGTGGACAGTTAGGCAAAGAGTTTGTGGAGGAGTTGATTTCAGGGAGAGAGAGAGTGAGAGCGAGAGCGAGACCGAAGGCTGCGGATGTGTTCCGAAGGTTCAATTTGACTTAATTCTTTTGAGGAGAGAGAAATAGGTTGGTAATATTAGTACTTGCCTTGATGGAAGTGGCTCTAAGCGTGCAGGTCGGGTTCGATATACTTTTGGACAGTATATCGTTTTTCTTTTCAAACGCATAAATAAGTAACAATATTCAAAAAATAATATAAAAAATATAAATTATTTATATTTCAGTTAAATTTATAATTAAATAAAATTAATTATAAAAAATTATTATATTGTTTTTTCATTGTTTTATTGTTTTATATATATTGTTACGTAATAGTCTTTTAATTTATTTTCTTGTCTGGAATGTATCTATTAGTATTGTCATCGTTTGTTACCAGTATTTTAATTTTCTAGAATTTATCAACTCATCTCATTATTGACCCCATCAACAGTTGTCGAAGGACCCCTTATCCAATAAGGCCTAGATCACTAAAGCACCTCTTATCCAATAATAAAATGATGTTATTTAATGAAAAGCAATTTCTCAAGGTACCTTTTTCTTCGTTTTGCTTTGGGGGCCGCGGGGGGGGGGGGGGGGGGGGCGGTGCGGTGGTGTGGAGGGGTTGTGGGGCCCCGTTGTTGATTGCAAAACTAGGCGATGTCCGATGGATCATTGTCCAGACAATTAGCCAATATGCCCAAATCATTAGACGGAGAATCCATACTAAAGAAAAAGTACCAAAAGAGTACAAAAAGCATAAATTACCGGATGGCTGGTTGGCAAAATGACAATCCTAGACTACCAATTCTTGTTTGTGAAAAAATACCATAAATTTATACCTTTATTGAAATAACATATATAAATCCAGCATTTTCGCTTCCGTGAGTTTTGACGCATGTGAGTAATGCCTTCTACAAATCTCTAGGCTATTGTCAAACATTTTAAACAATGGATATTATCGAAATTGAAATAGAACATATTTGTAGGCATTTATCATCAAGATGCCACTAAAGCAGAATTGTTAATTTGTTAGAAGAGTCACATAAATAAAATATTCAATAAAAATTTTTAAAATTTTTTTATGTTTTTTTAAAATTATTGAAAAATTTTTCCTATTACCTTTTTTCGTTATATAGTGTCAAACGCATTACCCAAACAGACGCGCGCTTTTGTTTCCAAGGCAGAAGGAAGAAGCAGCAATGCCGGGACTAACCTGGAATGTCTGCAACAAGGAATTCGAGGAAGATGCCGAGCAAAAGCTTCATTACAAGTCCGATTGGTACACCCCTTTCATTTCTCCCTTTATCTCTTTATTTATTTATTTTAATTACCCGCATCTCACTGGTTTATTACAATCACCTTATGTCGCTCTGCTACTGCAGATTTGTTTTTTTTTTTTTTTAACAATTGGTACTTTGTGTTAGTTTTGGATGATTGTTTATATCAGTGAAGAATATGAATTTTCATTGGCTCTTGATTAATTCAACTATTGTTGACCTTCATTTCAAAG
The DNA here is from genome assembly GCA_037832345.1 of Rhizophora mangle. Classification (NCBI taxonomy): domain Eukaryota; kingdom Viridiplantae; phylum Streptophyta; class Magnoliopsida; order Malpighiales; family Rhizophoraceae; genus Rhizophora; species Rhizophora mangle. The sequence goes on along the minus strand of JBAPLJ010000181.1, from coordinate 3,692,570 downwards.
TCCCTAAAAATGGGGAAGTTTAATTTTCCCCTTCTTTTTCTTTCTCTAACAGTTTTCAATTCTATGGTTGTTTTGATAATGCTGATTGAGTTTATTTTTGGTCCCATAAATTACATCTGTTGTTGTTGTTGTTGTTGTTTGTTGTTGTATTGTCTCATGAGTACAAAAACTATTGCCAGCTTTCATTGCCTGGGAAGTTGAATCTGTGGCGAGTCATGTTTATTGGAGTTATGAAAGAAAGAACATAGATGTGTTTGTTATGTTCATGGCTCTTGCAAAGAAGTCAATATCTGCAATTGAATCATAGTTTTAGCATTTTTGTCAGTTGCCTGGTTGACTGGATGGAAAATTTTTGAGACTAGTGTTATAATATATATATTTTTTTATTATTTTGAATTTGGATCAAATTTTTGGGCGAAAGATTCTTATTTTTGTTTTATTTTTCCTTCTCAAGAAATATTAGGTTGCTGATGTGCCAAGAGTGACAAGCATTATTTCTGGCTAGACAGTCCATGCTTGATCAAGACATAGATAATTCTGATGATACCTTATAGCTGTGCTCTTTGTGGCAATGGGTAGCTAAGCATCAAAGCACATGCTTAGCAACTTAAATCATGGAGCCACATAATGCAAGCTTCTCAGGGGACAAACCCCGAAGAGGAGAACGTAACAATTAAGAAGCTTCCACATCATGCTGTGAATAATTAGCCATCACAGAAGGAGGCTGACATTGAAGAAAGTGAGGATAAGCAGGAAGTGGTTGATCCAGAGGAAAAGTTGGTTGGTGAGACTCTGAAGTCCTCTTCTGATTTAAATGTAAATGGATCGGCATCTAATGATGATATGGATGAACATGAAGATGATGATTTGTTGGATCCTTCTTGTTGCTTTAGGTGTGATCAAAAGCACAACAGCATAGAAAGCTGCATGTTTCGCACACATTGCAGCATGAGTTCTTAATTGCTGATATAGTTTGCTTGAAAGATCCAAAGGGCTTTCTTACTGATCTTGGCCTTAAGGTACCACATAAACACTTTCTCTCACTTCATTCTCCCTTGGAAGTTCTGTCCATATATCTCTCTCATCCTTTCCCCCATGTAAAGGGGGATTTCATGTGCTTGTATTGTAATGATCAATGTCACCCTTTCACAAGTTTAGAAGCAGTTAGGAAGCATATGGCTGCAAAAAGCCATTGCAAAGTGCATTACAACAATGGTGATGATGATGAGGAAGCAGAGTTAGGAGATTTTTATGATTATAGCAGCAGCTGTTGCTCTATAAGTCTCATGAATGATTTTGTTACCTCTTTTGCAGTGATGTAGATGAAAGTGGGAAACAACTGGTTGCTTCTGATGATTTGGCCAACACAGCAGAATTTCGGACTGGTGGCTTAGAGTTGGTTATAACAAGAGGATCTGATTGTAAAGTGTCATCTAAAATACTTGGTTGCCATGAATATTTGTGTTGTTACCACCAGAAGCCACGCCCAACACCTGCAAATGACATGGCCATTACTGCTGCTTTGGCCTTAAGGTTTGCTTCTAATGCAACCATTTTGAAATCCTGCGGGAAGGAACACTGATTTTATTGGGTTGTCTCCCGGCCATTGCATTGCCTTTGTCTCTTTCATGAGTGATGACTAGATGGAAGTAAGTGACATTCTTAATCTACCTTTCAGGTACAGGAGCATGGACTTGGCAACTGTATCAAGAGAGCAAAAGGTGAGGATGAAAGTGACGAAACCAATGAATGGAACAGGAGTAGAGACCATTAGAATTGGCTTGAATTTGTCTTACTGGGAACCTGTCCAAGAATGTCTCGTATGAGTCCTTGGTCTTGTGGCACGTAATTAGTCATGTGAACTAATTTTGTCCATAAAATTTCCTTGCGTTTTGCCTAAAACATTGTGGGATTCATCCTCTAGCGAGCAGCTTGCTAAAGTCATGGTATGGAATAATTGATCTCGTGTGCTTGTACCAATTTTCTCGCACCATCCCAATGTGTTTCAGATTATGTATTGGAGTTCCTGGTTTCGTGGGTTTTAATTTCCAAAGCTGCTCAAGGCTGGTTCTTAGTATACACGTGGACTCTTTAATTCATGCATCCATGGTGCCATATTTGATACTAAATTTGCATAACATTTTGAACAAATTTTAGATATCAAAACATAAGGGTAAACTACCCAGAAGGAAAACCAGAATCTTCCCCTGCAAGTATTTCAATGCGCGGGAATTATATATATTTTATAGTAAATAGAGACTATTTGACCATGTATTATGTGTTATTTGCACAGTTTTATTTGGCAGACTTGACAGATTTAAGATAGGAACTCTGTTTATTCGTTGTTGTACCAAAAAAAAAAAAAAAAATAAATTAGATTTACTATTTATTTTGTCAAAAGGAATTTGATTTACCTTTAACATCAGATGGTGCTAATATGAAAGTGTAATGGGAGGAATATCATTATTACCGTGCACGTACTCTGCCCCAATAAATACCTTCTGATAACAAATACAAGGATACAAGTATTTGAAGATATTTTCTCCTTATTAATCATCAGAACTAGTGCGGAACGGAATACAACCCCTCGAAGGTATTTGAAGATATTTTTTTGGGGTGGATTTGGCTGTACTTGCTTGATTTCATCAGCATCTAAGTCCGCCCTTTAAAATTAGATTGTTAGGATAGAAATGTTAGTTTATCAAACAAACAAAAAAAAAAAATCATTATTAAATATTACTTTCAAATTTTAAAACTAAATATTTTTATATAAATAAAATTGTTGAATTTTCAAAAATTAGTATGTCTAAAAAAAGTGTGTTTTAACCTAATATTTAATTTTTCTCCTTTAATATTTACTATAATTATATGTCTTTAAATTGAGTTTTTATATATATTAGGATGAGACATAACTAATTAAACATATATAATTTTATAGCTTAAATTTGATATATTTTTTTAATATCCATAATAATATACAAATTTTTTTATATTAATTAAGTTATATTATGATTAAGTATTTAATAAAAAAAATATTATTTAAAAATATTTTAACATTATTAATTAAAAAATTTTAACAATTTCTCATTTGACTTGATTAGAACCTATTATATAAATTATTATATACAGATGATGATATTAAACAATCTCTTACAAGTTTATCATAATATGATAAACTATTTAGTAAGTGTTATGACAATTATACCTTATTTATTTAGAATGTCTTCTTTTATATATTAAAACACTTTTAATTCACTATATAAAGACCCATGAGATAAATATATGAAATATAATTCTATAATAGTTCACAATAATATCTCTTATGGACTTTCATATTAATTTTAAAATAATAATATGTACACAATTATAAGATAATAAAAAATATGTAATGTATATTAAAAACACATCAATGAGTTCAAATTTGTCATTATAACATATATCATCAATCATCATTACAACCAATTCACATTTTACTAATATATTTTCAACATAATATTGATTGTAATCATTTATTATGAACTATTATCATGAGATTAATAAAGACTTTATAGACACTTTTTATTTTTAAACCTTCTTCTTAATGAAAAAAATATATTTTTTTTTCATAAGTTTAGCATTAGTAATTATGGAAAGACATAACATTTCAACAATTTGGTAATAATATCGATAATTCTAAATCTTGAATAAGGTTTTATAACCATAATGCATAAATTATAATTTTAAATCATATTACAAACTCTATTTTTATAATGGATGAAATAATGATATAAAACTTTCATTATACCACAACAATATTTCTTCTCCTAATTGGAATAAATAATTAAAGTGGACTATATACTATCAAGACATCTAACAAAATTTGAATATGAATATCAATTACTTATACATGTTTGAATAGTTTATGGGAATGTAATTTTTTTGTCATTATAAGTATCTTATTACTTTTTTTTCAACTTTTAACTAATCCATTTTAGGATTACTTTCACATTTGTTTAACGTTCCAATTGCAAAAATTGATAATTGGTCTAGTTTAGGTTTACAAATATATTAGATTACCAATTATAAAAATGTGTGAAATTGATTTCACATTTTTACATTCCGCATCATTTTTAGGACATTGTATAAAACTAAATTTGTCATTCTTTTGTGTAAAAATAACTATAATTAAATGCTTACTCATATTTAATTTCTTTATAATTTTCTTGATATAGTCCTTTTGAAATGATCTTAGCATTCTTTGTAATTTATCATGAAATATTTTTGTTCCTAATATATAAAATGTTTTCCTTATATTTTTCATGTCAAAATTATTTTAGAGAAATTCTTTAGCTTTATGCAACATAATTAAATTATTAGGAACAAGCAAAATGTTATCAATATATAGGACTAGAAAATAAACTCATTCCTACAAATCATATAATATACACTAATTAATGATATTTCTATTAAATTTAAACAATAATCATGATATCATTAAACTTAATATACAATTTTTTGATAAGTTATTTTCAATCCATAAATTAAATTTTTTAGTTTATACATTATTTGATCTTTACTTTTATGGAAAATCTTTTTTGATTGATCCATATGAACTTTTTCTTTAATATCTTCATTGTAAAAGCTAGTTTTTACATTTATTTTGTGCAATTCTAAATCATATTAAACCATAAATACCATAATTATCCTTAATGAATCTTTCGTAGAGACAAGAGAAAATGTCTTTATATAATCAATTTCTCTCTTTCAAAACATTAACTTATTTATTGAATTCAATATTTTTTTATGACTTATGAAAATAAAATTATATTTTTATTGATTCCACTATCAAAATTTAATTTTGTAAATAAACTATATAATTATCCAAAATAGTTAATCTATGTAAATAAACCACATAATCATTAGAAATAGTTGATTACCTTTTGCTTTAAGATCTTTTTAATGCTACTTCTTTATAGTTCATTTATATTAATTGTGAGTTTATTCTATTAGTAAGTGTTTCTTCATTCAAATGTTCTTTAATTTTTATAACAACATTCAGTATAGTAATAAACAAAATAATTGTTTTAGGAAAAGAAATATTTACTTTAATTTTATTCTATGTCTACATTTTAACATTTATAACTCTCACTAACTTCACCAATCTCAATGAATCTTGTATTATTAGTTTTTACAATTCTTAGATTATGCTTATATCCTTTAAATTTCTTTTAGTAACTAATAAAATAACCACTAATCATTCAAGAGTTTAATTTCTTTTTATGTGAATTTTCACTAGGCAAGTGTCTTAAACTAGGTTTTTTTCTTGTCCAAAGTTTAATAAAATGCTTTGCATTGACTTACTAAGAATCCTATTTAACAAATAACTTGTAGTTTTGAATGCATATATCTACAAAAATTTAAGTAAGAATGAGTTACTTATCATGTTCATAATCCTATCCATTAATATTCAATTACACTTTTCTATCACACCATTTTACTAAGATGTGCTTGACATTGTATAAGGCTTATATATGTCATGACTTAAGAGAAATTTTCAAATAAGCTTAAACATTATCTTGATTTATAATATTCACCAATTTTAACAAATCATGTGATTTTCACATTTTTTTAATTATATTCAATCTCCTTTATATATATATCTTAAAGGCATATACTGATTCAGATTTTTTTATGAAACAAGTAAAATAATCATAATATGAAAAACCATAAATGAAAAAATATTTTTCTCCATTAAGGTTTAAAAGGTTAAATGATTTGCATATATTGTTATGTATAATTTCAAGGTTGTCCATATAAATTCTAGGATCAATAAAATTTGGATTTGGAAGAATCTCATCATTTATCAATCTCACCATTCTTTCTTTGGATATATGATTCAAACCTTTTATATCATAAGTAAATAAAATTTCCATTCATCGAGCCAAACTTAATTCTAATATTACAACACATATTAGGTAAGGATTCTACAAAAACATCATTTAATTTTAGTTTATACAAATCATTAATAAGAATATTTGAACCAATATTTTATACAAACTAAAACAATATAATTGCAATGAATCTTTGTATCATATTGAATACATGAATAGTATAACCAAAATCAAGCTACTAATTACTATGAGAAACTTGGCATTTATTTTATCTTACATTTCAAACAATTTTTGTTATTGTATCTAGCCTTTTATATAGAAGTAATATTTATCGTCCTTCTATTCATTTTATTTAGCATGAGGAGTATAAGCAAACTCTTTCCTTTTTTCAATTAATTGATTTTCACTTTCATTCCTTTTCTAAACCTTTGCCTATGAGATTAATAAAATGACTTTTTTGATTTTTTTTAATTTTATTTCCTTTTAAACAAGTATACTATTCAATTCATTAAAATTCTACTTATCCTTTATAATTTTGAAATTAATCTAAAATGGTTCATACTTAGGAGATAGTAAGTTCAAAATGAATTATACCAAAAAAGAGTCTTTTACTATTAATCTTAAAATGTTAAGTCCTATTGCAATATTAATCATCTTAATAATGTGCTTTTACATTTTTCATGAACTAGTGCTTTTACATTGTTCACAAGCTAGTAAACTTCATGATATTAAGTATGTCATAAGAGTACTAACGAAGGATTTATCTATAAAATAGAGTTGCCTTTCCATAAACTACAAATATTATTTTTTACTTTTTATTTGTAAAATAGTTTTCTTAATATTATTGACAATAATCATTTTTATAAATCTAAGGCTTAACCTATTGTTTCATTTTTACATTTACGATATAATTTATTATCCTTGTTACTTGAATTTATAATAACAATAGATTTACTCACTAATAGCATAAGTCAAAATTCATAACACCTAAGTGAAAATTGTCTTATTTATATTATTTTTAAAATTTCAATCCATTAAACAAAATAATAAAGTTAATTTTATAATTATAAATATTTATAATTAATTATAAGTCAAATAAAAAAAATTAGAGTATATTATAATTTTTCTTTTAAAAATTTTTACTATAAATTATCATAAATAATAATATATATTAACTTTAATAATTAATTAAAATTTTCAATCAAATATATTTTATAAAAAAAAAATATTAATAATCTTAATTATATTACTAATTATAAAAAATAATAATTTATTTTTTGAATAAATCTTAAAATTCAATAATTAATAGTATTAATTTATTAAATCATTTTTTTTTTTATAGGCATTTCAATAAAATAATAAATAAATGATTATTTATGCATGTAGTTAAACATATTAGTTCAGTCATTTTGGTAACTAATAAAATATAATAATAATGCACACATGTCATTCAAATATTCTAATTTGATTACTTTAATAACTCTCAAACTATAATCATAATATATATATAATGTTAAATATATTAGTTTAGTAATTTTGATGACTAACAAATTATAACATATATGCATGTTATAATAACTCATTATTCATTAATAATATCAATCACAAATATTGATTAAAACATTCAAGTTTATAAATTGTTAGGTTTATGCTAACTTTAGCTTTTACTAATATGCATGGGTTAAGTCTTATTTAATAATATGTTTCAACCTATGTTGTGATAAGTAAAAATACTATTGAACTAAAATATAATATAATGTTTATTTAGTTATGTATTTTAAAAATTTAATTTTCTTACCTCAACTCTTTCAAAACTCAAGTTTTGAAATAATAGCAATAATACATTTTGAAAGATCATAATTATATCATTTTTTTTAGAGATATTACAATTTATATTATTTGTAACAATTATGATTGTAATGTTTTTATTTAACTTTTTTTTTTTATATAAATTATTATTTATATTATTTGTAACAATTAATAATAATTTTTATTTAACTTTTTTTTTATATAAAGTTATATTTTGATTTATTTTAAAATATTTAATAATTTTTTTTTTTTTAAAAAAAATTAATTTGACTATTATTAATATAAATAATTTTTTTATTATTTATTTAAATTAATATAATATAATAAAATAAATATTATAAGTTATTAATATTATGTTTAATATTAAATATATAATTAAAAATATTAAAATATTATTTATATTTTAAAAATAAAATAAAATTTTTATTATATTCTTTATAATCAAATTTAAATACTAATAATTATTTTAATAATATTTTTACCAAATATTTAAAATTTTACTAGATTTTTTTTTATAATATTTTTATTACTATTATTAAATAATATGTAATTTTTAATAACAAAACTTTTACTTTTAATACTTTTATTTACAATAATTTATATTACAATATTATTAAATAGATATTTATACAAACTTAGTTTAAATCTATAATTGTATGTGAAATGTTGTACGCAACTTAACTTTAAATAAAGAAATAAAAAATTAAAAATTCAATTTTTTTAGAGATCTTTATACTTAAGATAACTAACAATTCTTTAGCATTGAAATTTCTTTTTTTTTTTTTTATAAATTAAAAATTCCTTAAAGGTCAATAATAATACTTAAGGTTTTCTTAAATTCTGAAAACAAAAGAAAGAAGATACGTCGTTAAAAGGCCCACAAAGGCAACTACAAAGTTCAATCCCCTTTTCCCTCGATAAGTTCTGGTGTACTTCTAGTTTACACATTATATGAGTAATATGAATAAGTTCCTTCTCCCATGTATGTCGTTGTCTAATAGTAATTTTGAAAAAAGGGCATTCTCAATCAATTATTTTTGTTTGTTTTGAGAGAAAGGGCAGTTTAAAAGTATACGACCAAAGATACAACTGACAGGTAATGGGCTTTATATTTATTGTAGGAAAATTCTTAGAACTTGATCTACGGACATTGCTATGACACTTAAGATAAATTTATGGTTGCAATTTCGTTGTTGAGTTCAGGATACTTGTTCGACCAAGTCACTATCTGTCCTTAATATTTTGGTTTGAAAGAGAAAAATAAAAAGCCTGAAGGTGGGTTACAACTTGCTTGGAACCTAGTAAAACTTTGCACTTTATAGCCTGCTGCATTGGAGTTAGAAGTAAAATAAACAAATTTGGACATGAGTTTCATAATGGTAATAGCCAATCGGAGAAGGGTAAATCCTATATTTTTGGACTTACATAGAAGTAGTTTTTCTATGATCCGCTACAGAAATTTTCTTTTTTTTTTTTTTTGCATATGGGAAAAGGTGAAATCTTATTATTATTATTATTATTATTATTATTATTATTGTTTTTTTAGTTGAAGAGGATTTTGAGCTTATTATTAATTAATCAATTGCTTGCTGATACCCAAGCCGTCCTTTTATATTGTTACAGGTTGTGTGGTTGTGCTTAATCATTAATCTCTTCCATTCGTCCTATTGCAGAGATGTCCATGTTAACACTTGGACTTACGTACGGGGAACTTCCAATGTCCAATTTGTTGTGTGGAACTTCCAATCTCTTCTGCCATACGTATCATTTTAATCTCCTTCGGCAATATGTCCAGCCCTGACCAAGACGCAAACCAGGGAGAACCGCAGCCAAGGGCTCGGCCCGTGGGTGGCACCGAGTACGGTTGGTGCAAAGCAGTCCCTGCTGGCACCGGCATCACAGTCCTAGCTCTCCACCTTTCCAAGGCCCCAGATATCCTGCTTCTCCAAGCTGCCCTCCAGAACCTGCAAATTTCCCACCCTATCCTCCGCTCCAGGCTGCTTTTTGAAGCCTCCACAAACACTTTCTCCTTGGTCATTCCCCCTTCTCCGCACATCGAAATCCAATGCTTTGATCTGTCATCAACGGCCGACGTTATAGCCAATAACGAGAACCCTTCTGTGGACTCTTTCCATCTTGTTGCAGAGCAAGAAATGAACAAGAACTCCTGGTCGGTAGACACCGACAGTGACGTGCTTTTTGCTAGCTTATACACGCTAAGCGACACCAGGTGGGCGGTGGTACTCCGGCTGCACACGTCAGTCTGTGATCGTGCATCGGCGGTGACGTTGTTGAGGGAACTTTTGGCCTTGATGGGGAGGGAAGGGGGAGGCAAAAGCATGCAGAAGAAGGAAATTGAGAATTATGAGGCGGAGGTATGTCCGGGGATAGAGAGTCTTATTCCTAGCGGCAAAGCTAACAAGCCCTTTTGGGCTCGTGGAGCAGACCTGCTTGGATATTCCTTGAATTCATTCAGGTTGGCAAATTTGGACTTTGTGGATGCTGATTCGCCTAGTAGACATTCTCAAGTAGTGAGGCTTCAAATGAACCCGGGGGACACCAAGAGGCTTATTTCTGTAAGTTGACATTTCTGGTACATGACGCTAAACACCGGACTTTCGGATTCTGTTTGCATATATCTAAATTTTGCTATGAAATTTTGACTATGACATATGCATACTAAAGTTCAAGGTTATTTTGTCTTGTTTGTTTGATGATAATAAATAAATATCTAAGTTTGAAATTCAAAGAAATTACGTGTTGAAGTTTGATACTACTTGGCAAAATTGAGATGTTCTGCAAGATTTAAAGTATATTTATTTATCACACAACTCCCTGCAATGAGCTCTTTTTTGGTGGCTATCTAGTTAGAGTTTGTTTTAGTTCGATAGTTTTTAATTTTATTTTACTTTCCTATGAATTAGAAAAATAAAAATGAAATTTATTGTCTATCTATTAAACGGTGACAATTCAATTAAACGGTTGAAAAAAAAAAAGGTAAAATAGGCCTATCTCTTTTAAAAGCACAAATAAAAAGTAAAAGAAATTGAGCCGTACAACTCGATCGATGGATATAATTTTATAATTGGCTTGGACAATGACTAATGACCCCTCTGCTTTTTACCAGACCTGCAAGTTGAGAGGAATCAAACTGTATGGAGCTTTGGTAGCAGCTGGCTTGATTGCAGCACATTCTTCCAAGGACCTTCCAGGTCAACAATGGGGAAAGTATGGTGTTATCACCCTCATCGACTGTCGCTCTACTCTTGACCCAGTTCTTAGTCCCCACCATCTTGGTAATAAGTCATTTCCATTTAATTTAATTTTATCTCCTCATCTATTTATGGACTCGTTTGAAGTTTTTATGAATACGGTCCTTTAGTTTCATACAAAAATTGGTCATCGCATGCCTGACAATCGGCTTCTTTTTCAACTTATTTGCCTACTATTAATGATTCCAACGTTAATACATAATGGAATGAAAAGAAAAATTCATGCTTGGTATTTCACAGCAGTATATCCCTGCCTGACCCCGACATACACATTCAGGATTTTATCACTCTGCTATCTTGAACACGCATGATGTAAGTGGAGGCCAGAAGTTTTGGGAGCTGGCGGAGAGATGCTACATGGCGTTTGCTAATGCAAAGAACAACGACAAGCATTTCACTGACATGGGTGACTTGAACTTCCTCATGTGTAAAGCAATTGAAAATCCGGGTCTAACTCCGTCTTCTTCAATGAGAACTGCCTTCATGTCATTGTTTGAGGACCCCGTGGTTGATGAATCTAATCCACTACATGGGAAGCTTGGCCTTGAAGATTATGTGGAGTGCTCTTCAGTCCATGGTGTTGGTCCATCCATCGCCATGTTTCATGCCATACGCGATGGACAGTTGGATTGTGCTTTCGTGTATCCATCGCCATTGCATTCAAGGTCGCAAATGCACAAGTTGATTGATGACATGAGGAGAATTCTGGTTGATGGCTATGACAATGTGGAAGACGAGAGTTAGAATATAACCTCATTTCTTCCTCTTTCCTCAATGGAAAATTTACAAATATTTTGGTGTGGAGATTAAGCTTATTCTCAAACCAATCCATAAATATAACAAAAGTTTGGGGTTGGACAAAAAAATTATAAATTTTAATATGAACATCATAATCCCAATTTTAGTTGCCATTTTATATAGAAAAACTTACAACCAATGGTATGTAGATGAAAAATTTATTTGACTATAGCAAATTGTTATGTATTACGAAGAATTGAGATACAGAACTTATAGTAGATGTCATATAAGTACAAAGAGTTGTTCACTGAGAGTTACAAAAAATAAAAAAAAATAAATAAATAAGGCACATTTTCCATCTATATAGGGTAAATGATGAAATTTTTGAGAAAATTACAAGAGTAACCTCATTAAAACAAATATGGGATATCTTAATGACTCATTCTAAGGTGTAAACAAAGTTAAAAGGTGAAATTTCAAACCTTATGATATCAATTTGAGTATTTGTAAACAAAAGCTTTAGAACCAATTTTAGTTTATATAAGTAAAGTTTTTTCCCTAACAAATCAAAGAAGAATTTATGAAAAACAACTAAATGATCAAGTAAAAGTTGAAAAAATATTGCAAACACTCATATCGCGATATCAAACATATCATGGTTACTATTGAAGAAGCACATGATTTGTCTTATATGCCAATTGATACACTAATGGGCATGTTATAAGCTCATGAATAACAAATAAATGAGAAGTACATTAAGAAGCTAATAGAGCAAGTACTTTAAAGTTAGATTTCTAACAAAATCAATTATAATGATTAATTAAAATAGAAATAAGGTTTTTCTTATGGTAAAAGACGAGTATATTGTAGTAACTATTACAATAATAGAGGTTAAGGTCACTATAACAATTATAAAGATGGTGACAATCATTAAAATGACCAAAGGAGATTAAATTAGACATATAAAAGTCAAGGTTAAGGTTAAAGAAGTTGTGGTAGATGAAGTTATGACAAATCTTATTTTGAGTGTTGCTCATGTCATGAGTAAGGCCATTATGCTAATAAGTGCAAGTCATAAGAGCATAATCAAACAACTTATTGTGTACAAGTGAAAGACTTAAATGATGGAAATTAAGCCCTTATGATGATTATTACAACTACTGAAATATTAAACTACAATATTTAGTTCCTTAATACTTGGTATACCAATTATATGTGTGAAAAGTAAGAGTTCTTTGTTAATCTTGATGAGTTAATCTACTCAACAATCAAGTTTGTTGATGATAGCAGTGTTTTAATGATGGGAAAGAGGCAAGTTCTCATTAAGTTAAAGAATATGGATTATAATTATATCTCAAATATATTTTACATACCATACATGAAAAACAACTTAATTAATTTAGGTCAATTGCTTGAAAAGGGTATACCATATGATTATATGATAACTATCTCTTAATTCTTTATGGGAGATGTTTACTTATTCTTAAATCCCTTTTAACAAAGAATTAGATGCTTCGAGTTGATATTATCACTAATGTTTATACTTGTTTTAGTGTTATTATCAAAGATAAGTCTTGGTTATAGCATTTTTGTTTTACACATATGAATTTTTATAGTTTAAAGTTGCTTACACAAGATACATTACTTTAATCAAATTTATGAAACACGTATTTTTGCTAAATATAGTAAACAACCCTTTGTGATGAGGAATTGGCGTGCAATATAATCACTCTAGCTTATTCACTTTAATATTTATAGTTGATGAATGCTTCATCTTATGGTAATAATATGTATTTTCTTACCTTTATTAATGATTTTACAAGAAAGACATAGATTTATTATATGTGAAGAAAGCTTGAGGTGTTTAATTGTTTTAAGAAATTCAAAGTCTATATTAAATGACAAAGTGGATACTATATTAAAATTCTGAGAATGGATAGAGGTAGTGAGTATATCTCTAATCAGTTCAAGAAGTATTGTAAAGTATAGGAAATAAAGCATAAAGTTACAATTTCTTATACCTCACAATATAATGAAGTTACTAAAAGAAATAACAAATTAGTCATAAATATGGCAAGAAGTTTGTTAAAGGCCAATGAAGTTTTCAAACTATTTGGATAGAAATTGTTTTGTATTTTGTTTGCTTGTTAAATAGATCTTTAATAATAAGTATTCAAAATGTCTCTTTTGAATAAGCAAGGAGCAATTTTTAGCCTAATGTAAGGCATCTCAAGGTATTTGGTTCTATTACTTATACTCACATTCTAGTAAAGACAAGAACAAAGTTAAATAATCGAGAAGTAAAGACAATCTTTCTTGGCTACATAAAATGATGATATAAGTTATTAATTTTGTGACAAAGAAGGTGATTGTGAGCATAAATATAACTTTTATTGAGGTTAAAACTTGGAACTTTGATGCTAAGGAGTAAAATAACTCTTAAGAATGTTCAACTACTATTTTGGGAGAAGAGAAAACTTAACTTGCAATCCCTACAGTAAATAGGGATGTCTTATCAATTATTACACAAAATCTTATACCATAAGCTCTACAAAAAAATGGTATGCTAAGAAGAAATACTAATAATTAATTAGATTATAAGATTATGAGATAATCTTTAACAATATTATTAAAGATAATGGGAATTTCATACATTTTGTCATGTTGCATATTGTAAACTAGTGTCATTTGATGAAAGGATTCAAGATACAAAGTGGGTGAATGTTATGAATGAAGAAATCAAAATAATTAAGAAGAATAATATATGGAAACTTACTACTATTCTACGAGGTCAAAAAGTTATTGATGTGAAGTGGGTATTCAAGTTTAATAAGAAGTACAATGGAGAAGTAAAGTTATAATTATTATGAGATATTATCCTCTCTTGCTTCAATAGAGACTATTAGACTTATAATTACTTTGATTGCACAAAATCATTGAAAAATCCATTAGATGAATTTAAAGTTAGTTTTTCTTAATAGTTTTTTCTAAAGAGAAAGTATTTGTTAAGCAATTACTAGGTTTTGTAAAGAAAGGGAGTGAATAAAAGATATAAAAATTAAATAAAACATTGTATAGTTTAAAATAAGCCCTTAGAGTATGAAACAAACACATTGATTCTTTTATTCCATGAAACTAACTTCTAAAAGTTTCTTTTTAAGCATCACCAAATCAAGATTAAATAAGAATATTGATTTTAATTTAAATTAAAAATTTATTATAATAAAAATTAGTTTAGTTGAATCTAATTTAAATTTGATTCTTTAGATAGATTTAAATAAAAATATATTTTTTATATTATTATATATATATTTATCAAATATTTATATATATAATTTTATTAAATTAATAAAAATATAATATTATTATAATTTTTAATAATAATATTAAAAATAATATACCCTAACATTTTATACATTACATTGTATACAAAATAGATAACCAATAACCTCAACTTTATAATTCATGCTTTATTGCATGTCTTTAAATTAAATGAAATTTTTTTTTATTATTTATTAAAATATATAACATAAATAAAATCAATTATTTACAAGTGGAGGCATGGAAGAAAGTGGTTGTATTTGACCAATTATCAAGGTCTTAAAAATTGGATCGATGATACTGATTAAATTAAAAAATTATAATTTAATTCAATTCATTTTAAAAGTATTAATTTTAAAAATTAGTAATTAAATTGATAAATTAATTAATTAGATTATAAATTGACGAATTGATTATAGTTTTTTAATTTAATTAATTTAAAAAATTTATAAAAAAATTTAAAAAATTATTTTTTTATATTTTAATTTTTTAAAAAAAAAAAAAAAAATATTATTAATTTTTTATATATTTAATATTAAATACTAATTTTATTATTTTAATTTTAATTTAAATAATTAAACTATTTAAATTATAAATTTATAAATTCGTCATTTCAATAGTTCAACAGGTCAACTCTTTAAACTTTGCCTAATTGTAGCATTCTGACTGCATATCTCGCACAGTTATGTTCCCCCCACACTTAGTAACATATTTGACGTCAAATATTTTTATTTTCATAAAATTATCTGATTTGAGGATCAGATCAATCATTTGCTCTCCTTGCATTTTTCTTTACAATTTTCATTGTTGCTTTTTGCTGATTTTTCGGTAAATTTATATATTGTTTGCTTAAAAAAAAACTAATTAGTTCTTTTGAATTGTAAATAACTTAAAAAAAAAAATGAAACTATTTAGTCCGCCCATGCCACTATTATTAATAAATCTAAGATTATTAATAAGTTTAATTTTTTCAAAAAACCTTATATTAACTAGAATAATAATTATAATTTAAAACTCAAATTCAACCCACAACTTAATTTCAATTTCATTCACTTACTTAACTCAAATGCATTAAATTTTAAACACTAACGGTAAGCCAAAAATTACTATTCAAAAAAAAAAAAATTTGTCAAGTAAAATTCTGTATAACCCATTAGTCATCATCGAAAACTAGCAATACTTAATGAAATGTAAAACATTAAATGTAAAAGAATTTGACATTGTATATTGTTATTATTTCTAATAATTCAATTTCACTCAAAATAATATTTTGCATTAACTTATAAATTTATTTTTGACAAATAATCACTTTATATATTAATCCAACAATGCGAACAAATATCTAACAATACACTTAAGAAATTTGGTTATATGTAACAATATAGCATAGCTCCAAAATTGATTCATTGATGTGAACATCAATGAGAGTCATGCTTACAAAATATAATCCAACCTCCTTCAATATGGAAATTCAAGCAATTATTTTATATTGATATTTTAAAATTATTCTCTTAATATTTCAGTATTTCTCAGTAAATTACCAATCACAATTGTGGATGCTTGAGCAGTAACAATACAAGTTTTTGTTTCCTTGTGCATCTAATACTTATCACAATTAGTTTTTATTTTTATATTTATAACAAAGGTGAGTTTTTTTTTTAATTTTTTTTATCAAAATTAATTTTTATTTTTGTTTGGTTGGATGCGTCTTCTTATTACAGACTGTTATTCGTGATATAAGATAAGCACGTGTTGCTATTCGCATCCGTTTTCCCCAAGTTTCCTCTTTGACCAGTTTGCAACTGCCATCCAACAATCACCCCATAGAGGCATCTGATTATCATGGAATATGCTGACAGAAAAGTCAGCGTTAACTAAACAAAGCTCCCAAGCCAGCCGTTTCGTGGCTGAACCCTTCCGTCAAATTACATTTGTACACGCAATCTTCCAATGCAATCCTGTCAATGCACTCAAACAAATACAAATATATTGATTGAATCAAATTCGTCACCCCATCTAACGTCTGTCACCTTCTCAATGGTCTATCGTGCTAAAAGAGAGTTTAATATCCGTGTAAGGCACATATCATGTCATCATAACATTCCGTATGAATCCATCGGTGTGTAAGCACCAGCCAGCAAAAAATTAACAGGAGCAATACCGAAATTATAAGCAAGCATATCAGAAGCATGACAGACAAATTGGAGCACAGGGTTAAAGAACCGATCATTGAAGCAAATTCATGGTCATTAGAGTAGATCGGAATAACAAAGGTAGTCACTGTAGAATCGCATCGGGATGTTAACTATCACAATTTACATCTAATCAGTACATCTAAATGCATATGTTACAAAATAGGATCAAGATATGGCTTTCAAATGCTTGATGGGAGACAATCTTCAGTAAGCGCTTTCTTTGATCCTTAATTTCTCTTTCACTGAGGCACTGCCAAAACTATACAGAAAAACAGGGTAAGACCTCACCAAAATTCACGGCATGATATTTGATGAAAAAGAGGATAGTATCCAATGAACGCAAATGAAAACAAAGACGACAGTAGCACACTTATGCTAATATGCAGTAAAATAAACCTGCTTATAAGCCAAATCCAAGAGGGCCCATAGGGTGCATACCTAATTGTCATAGAAGCGAGACCACCGTCTTCTAGAACTGTGCAATGCAGGGACATTAGTCCTAAATTATAGGAAGAAATGAATACAAACCAATATTTGCTACAGGCTCATCACTATATTTTTAGCAAACTGAACCAATGTTACCAAAACATATAACATAATGCCCATTCCTAATGTCATATGTATGCATCCAACCCACCAAACCTTACCATATAAGACACAAAGTTTTTGCCCATCTTGTACCCAGGACAGCACAAATCCAACTAAAACCCAGAAAAGTTTAACTTGATCAACTAGATGCATAATATAAGATTGCAAACTGCATCTAAATTAGGTATCAATCTATTTGTAATCAAAAAATAACAATCCTATGAAATCAACATGCATGAGCATACAATTTATCATGAGTTTTCTGTTAGTCAATGTGCTGTCAGGAAAAAAGAGATATCCTTAAAACACAGGAAATCTGATGATATGATCCACTGATAGCTAAATTCTATTCCAGGACAAATGATCCACTTATACTTCTATTCTAGAACAACATTGCTTCATTTATGCATGTTGTGGGCTTCCTTCTTTCCCAAACATAAGTTTCACTACCAAGCCTGTTCTGTATCCTTTTGTTCCCCATCAAGTCCACGTCCAACTAGGCAACTAGAAACCAGTAGAAAAGAATGACAATAACCAGCTCAGCAGCATCTACTTTTATGATTAAAAGCAAAAGGGTGTTACCAAAGATTAGAAAAAAAAAAAAAAAAAAAGCAAAAAGGTCATTGAGAGACATCTCTAGCATGAAGTAAAGGAGATTTTAAAAATTTAAGATGCAGGCCAAAAAATTGATGGCCATGCACAATAAACATGTAAAAACTAAAGAATTTAGGTCTCACAGTTCTAAGTGGAATGTATATGGTCCAAAATTAACAAGACAGACTGACAGTGGTCTGGTAAACATCAGCTTTTTGTATCCATTTTCCCTCACTACCCAAAATAACTATGAATGTGTGGTTAAATGCACCAAGACTACCGAAGAAACAAAACAAAGAAAATCTATGCAAACAACTACAAAGACAAACAATGGTGCAGCTTAATTGACCTGCGATGACCAGAGCCACCTCTGAACGAGCCATTTGCAAACTCATCATCAGTATCATCTAATCTATAATCTGGAAAGTCTACAGATGTTACTGAACCCTCATCAGAATTTGAATTATCATAACTCGAGCGACGGCTTCCCCTTCTTGTATCAGCCACCCTGGACCTCCTTCTATTTCTAGAGTTTCTGAAGTTATCAAACACTTGATAAAAGATGCAAGAAGTCCACCAGTTTCCCTCATCCCCTGGTAAGTCTTCAAACTCTTCTCTAGTCTCATCATCCCCATACTCAATCACATAGTCCCCTAAAACCACCCCTCGTGGAACTTCTGAATGTATAGTGCTCAAAACATCTATTATCTCAGAGGACTGCTGGAAATTCTCCCAGTCAATTTGACGAGCAGGATCAACTTTAGATGGACGAGCATGAGGATGTTCCAGTTGAGCATGTTTGCACAATTCTAAATAGGTTCCTGCAAATTTACATTGGTCTTCCTCACAAAAGCGCTTTTTCTCATCCAAATATGCACGAGCTTTATCCACAATGACCCACCCATTGACTTCACCTCTACATAGAGGGCAAGCTAATTTACAATCACCTTCCACAACTGTTGGTTGGATCTCTGATGCAGGAGTTGCAACAGTTGCCGAAAGGCATGGCATGCCATATGCACTTCTAAAACGGTCTAGACAATTTGAGTGCAAGTGGTCCGTATCGCACATGAAGGGCCGACATCCTTTCTCATAAGATGAGCATTGGAGGAGAACACCATTGTGAGGGAAATCCAAGCATATAGGACAAGTCACATCTTCCCAATTGACATTCAAGAGAACATTTTCCATGCTGAAGATATTGGCTTGGCACCCTCTTTTGTAATAAGGTTCAAGCGTCATGAATTAACCTCACACGTATAGGCACATTGCCAGTCCCTCTTCTTCTTAGCTTAACAACACTGATAAGGCTATCAGAAGAGTAAAAATAGTCCCAAGCATAAACTAACCAAGCTCCTAGTGAAAACCAAGTAGAACAGGCCCCAAACTGTAAAACATGAAAATATACATGCAGCTGCACAGAGTAAAAACAACAGCAGATGTGGAATCAGCAGACATAAACAATAAATATCAAGCAAGGTTAAATGAAAATTGTTTCAAAATCTTAAGTACACTTTGATGCTCTATCAATGACAATCTCCTATTTTTACAAAGAAGCACTTAAAGAATGTGTTTCTCACATCTCTTATCAAGTACCATTCAAGATTGGTAAGCGGCACTACAGTTTCAATCCAAGCAAAAAGATAAAGCAGAATCCAACTCAACAAACTTGCCATTTCTTGACATCAGTCCGGCATGATTTTCCTTTCCTTTTTATTTACTCAGAAAAGAATAATAAAAAAATATTATCACAAAAAAAAAAAAAAAACAGAAAAGAAAAGGAACAAGAAATGAGCTCCGATTGATCCAAACTATTGAAGGTAAAGAAAAAAAAAAAAAAGTTAACTAGATTTCAAGCAGGGATTTTCTTAAAACCAGTCTACGCATAGGATGCAAGGATAGGCATCCTTAGTCCATACTCAAGGCCCTAGAAAAATAAACCCAGGAAAAAAAAATAATCCGGCAAAATGGGTCAGTAAATCCAGGGAAAAAAATCACTTATTCATAACTTGCAGACGAAGACCCATCAAAGAACGAATTAGATTCGCAGGTTTGTGTACAAGAAACATCAAAACTAACAAGCAGGAGATCAAATTGGCAAATCCAAAACTTGAGGCCAACCAACAGGATCGATGATTGCACCAAGAATTTAATAGAGCAACACAAAAAAAAAAAAAAATGATAAACCCACATACACTGCTTTGTACTCCAAATACGAACGGGCAACTAAAATTTGAAATAACCATTATATTAATTAAGAAAAAAAAAAGGCACAAATTAGCCATCGAATTTTTATTTTTACTTTTACCTTTTTTATAAAAGAAGAGACACAAAAATGGAAGCGACTCACCTGGAAATGGAGAACACGGAAGAGATGAGACCAAAGAGACTTTCAGAGAGAAAGGGACCGTCCGTGCCAACCTTGGATCGAAATAATTTTTGTAAAGATTTTTTTTTTTTATATATATTTTATTTTGCCAAAAAAAAAAAAAGTGTGAAAACGAAATCAACTTGTTGATTATAATTGGTATATAAATAAATTTTTAATTATTTAATTATAATAAATTTAATTTAATATTATTAAAATATATTTTATAATATTAATATTTTTACACATTTTTTTATTGTGATTTTAACGTTTTTTTTATAAATTAATTCAACATCAAAATAATATATCATTTTAATAAATTATTACATTGATAAAAATATTAACAAAATTTTAATTTGAATAATAAATTTATTAAAATAAATTTTAAAATAATAAAATAATTATATTTTAAAATAAAATAAAATATTTTATAATTTATATAATAAAAAAAAATTTATTAATATATTAATTATTATTTACTTATTTTTTTTTTAATTAAAATTATATTTCACAATATTTGACTAATTTATTTTTATTTTTTAAGTTTAATTTTTTTTATATTAAATAATTATTTTTATTTAATTTAATATTTTTTTATTAATTTTTTAATTTTTATTTTTTTTACAATAAAAATTATTTTTTTTTTAAAAAATTTTTTTATTTTTCTAACTCTTTATTTTTTTTTTCATCTTTATTAAAATTATTTAAATAATTAATATAAAATATATCAAATAATAAATTTTATTAAAAAATAAATATTTTGTGTGTAATTCATTTTTTTTTATAATAAATATAATTTTATATAACTTATATATCAAATATTTATTTCTCTTAATTTTATGATAAAATATATTTATAATTAAATTAATAAATTTTTATTTATCTAAATTTATATTTCTTAATTTCAAATTATTTAATAAAAGTTAACATATTTAAAAAATTATATACAAATAAAACAAAATAATTAGTATTAAAAAATATTTTAAATTATAATATTTAAAATAATAATAATAAATAAAATATTATATAAAAATAATTAAAAATAAAAAAATATCAAATTTATATAATTTAATATATATTTATATATATATATATAAAAATATAAATAAATATTATTAAAATAAAAAAAATATAAAAAAATAAATTTTTTTTAAAAGTTAATTAATAAAAATCTAAATAATAAATTAAAAAATTTTAAAATTTTACTGTAAAAATTATAAAATAAATTATATTACTCTTTATTTATAAACAAAAAAATTATTTAACTTCAATAATTTAAACCACTAACTTAACAAATTTTCACGTTAACTTAAATTTCATGTATAAATATAGTAATAATGTTTTAGTTTTTCCACAAATTTCAAAATCATCATATCATATCATATCAATTAAATCCTACTATTACTTGAACTTAACAATTAGAAGAGAATTTATAAACATATTTATAAGATTATTTATAATACTAATTTTTTGAATTAAAACCTTCATCTTGACAATTATTTATTGAATAAAGTGATATTTCATATTAATATATTTTATCCTTTCATGATACATTGATTCTTAGTCAAATATATTGCACTTTGACTATCACAGTAACAACATATTAATGTAGGTTAAACTCAACATATAAACCTTTCAACCATAAGATTTCTTTGTTAACCTCAATTATTGCCATGTATTTTGCTTTAATAGTAAACAAAGTAATAACATATTACAAAGTAAATTTTTAATTAAAAGAGAACCACCAATACAAAATATATAACTTGTAAAAAACTTTCTTTTATAAAATCAACGACATAGTTAGAATATATAAAACTAATTAATGCACTTGAATTTTTCATGTGTCTGAATCACATTGCAAGCATCTGAGAATCCATTTCAGAGGTTGTCAATGTGATTTGCCTGGAATAGATATATACTTGCTAACCACACTAATTTCTTGTGGAATATTTGGATGTGTGTAAATCATAGTACAAATAAAAGTCCTAACTGCATTTGAATATGAAATTCTATCCATATACCTCTTCTTTTCATTTGAGTTTGGTGATTGAGTAGATAATAACTTGTAATGATTCGCAATGGGAGTATTAATAAGTTTGACATTTTTCATGCCAAATCATTCGAAAATCTTTTTAACATAATTTTTTAAGTCAAATATAACATATCATCTTCATAATTCCTTTTGATTTCCATGTCATGAATCTTCTTTATTGCTCTTAAGTCTTTTATTTCAAATTCACCATTCAAAAGCACTTTTAAAATGTACATCTCTAATAAATTCTTGGTAGCAATGAGCAAGTCATTAACATAAAGCAACAAATAAATGACCAACCCACCATCTAACTTCCAAATGTAAATATAATTGTCATACATACTTCTTAAATAATCATGATCTAGTATAAAGGAATCAAACCTCTCATACCACTACCTTGAAGACTACTTCAACCCATACAAGGATTTCTTTAACAAATAAATATGGTCTTCCTTACCTTCAACTTCAAAATCTTAGAGCTACTTCATGTATATTTGCTCTTTAAGCTGACCATGCAAGAAAGTTGTCTTAACATCAAGTTACTTTAACTCTAAATCATATATGACCACCACAACAAGTAAGACATGTATTAAGCTTGCATCTTTTGACCCTTGATATACCTTTTTTCTTTTTAAATACTCATTTGTAACCAATGATTTTTTTTTTTTTTAAAGCAACTTTACAATAACCTATATTTCATTCTTTTGGAGTGATTCAATTTCTTTATTCATTATAACTAATAACCTAGATGAATTAGCACCTTAAACTACTTTTGAATATTTAAGTGGTTCACCATCTTTATTAATAACCTGTCCAACTAAAAAAGTATAAGCAACATAGTTGTTGTATCACTATGATAGTCAAATCTCTCTTCTTAGTTTATCTTTAACTATGAAATGATCTTCCTCTCTACTTTCAAAGAAATCTGTAATATTTGATGAATTTGATTAAATGTGAGAATTTCATTATATGGCATATTAATTCACTTCATTGATGACATCTTGATTCATAACTTCAAATTTCACTTACTTATGTGCACTATCACCTTTACCTGCATCAAAATGACTAAAACATTCTCTTTTTTAAATGTAATATAAAAAATTCATCAAATGTAATATCTCTACTAATCACAAATTTTGGTGAATCATGATACCATAAATGATACCCCTTCATCCCATTTGCATGCCTAAAGAAAATGCACTTTTTAGTTGTAGGTTCCAATTTCTCATTATTAATATACATATAACAACTTGTACATACTACCTTTACCAAAAGGTTAATTCCATGTTTTTACTTTCAAAAGATGTAATACTCACAAAAGTTTGACTTCCCAATACATTATTCACACAGAAGGACTTTTTTTGCTTAACATATATTAACTCGACTTGCTTATATGCCCCAATTGCATTTATCACAACTTCATAATATTTGCCTTTGAATTAGATAATACAAAGATTATAGTAGTACCTGTAACTATAAATCCTTACTAAATATACAAATTTTCAAACCTACAAGTTTTCATGACAAGAAAAGCAACTTTGTTGACTTTTAAAACTCCACTTTCATCAGTATACTTGTAACTAAGAGCCTTAAGTCTTTCCAAAGTGATGAGAATTTTCTTCGATTTTGAAACATGTTTGGTTTATGTGAGTATTCTTATAACACCATCATGAGTCTTAATTCTAATTGTACCAATCTCAGTAATTTTGCAAACTGCATTACTACTTAACATAATAACTTCACCTTTAACATATTCATAAGTGGAAAACTAATTCTTATTGGGACATATATGGTATGTGTAACTAAAATCCATAATCCATTCTTTGTTAGACCTTAATTTATCATTACCAAAAAAAATAATTCATTTACTCTCATATTTTGCAACATTATTTTGAGTTAACTTATTACTTTTGTGTTTATCTTTCTCTTTATCTTTCAGCTTAAAATAATTAGTTTTGATGTGACTTTTTCTTTTACAATAATTGCAAACTAAATTTCTATATTTGAATTTAGATTTAAATTTAAATTTTTAACTATTTGCATCCCTTTTATCTGATTTGTCCTAAACCATCAAATTATTAACTTGACTATTACTACTCTCATCAATTATATACTTATCAATTTAGATTTTTGACTTTAAAATAAATTTTAATTTTTTTATAAGAAATTTTTTTTATTACAAAGTATTATTTTTTTAAAATACTTAAATGACTTAAAAAGATAATATAATAATAAGAAAACTTGATTTTTAAAATATGAACATTTATATTATTTAAAATATATAAATATATAATAATAAATAAAGAAAAAAAACTTGATCTTTATCTTCTAATATTAACATTTATATTATAAATTTAAATATAATAACTAAAAACCTATAAAGAATTAAATGATACATTTTAGTCTAAAGATTGATATATATCTAAATAATCATTTAACTATTTTGATGAAATAACATACAAACTCTATTTTTGTTGGAAAATAAAATTTATTTTCTATTTTTTTTTAAATCTATAAAAAATTTTATTAAATTTTTCTCATAAACCCTTTAGTATATTTCAAATAAAAAAAATACTTCTCTTAAAACCTTATATATAAAAAATATTTTGTAAAACTTAAATAAAAATTGATACATAATCTAGTCTTCTTGTCAAGATTGACAAATATTTTTTTTTTATCTAACCTTTATTTAATTTTACTCTATCTCGAAAATTTTTAAGTTTTTTTTTTTAATTGTTAAGTGCTGAGGGGAAATTAATGCCTCGTGGTATCAACGATTTCTTAAAAAAAAAAAAAAGTGTTAATTGACAAAATAATAATAAAAAAAAAGTAGCAACTATTTCAGTGGAAAATAAATAACAAAAAAAAAAAGAAAAGCAAAATGCTGTATTTTCTGTCATTGATTCGCCATAGTCAGCCGCTCCCAACGAGTCATCGACATTGACGATGAGACCACCATCTACATTTGGGGACGCAGCCTCGACGACACAACCAACTCTCACAGACCATCTTTGGTCTTGATCTATGCGTTCGGTCCCGCTTGTCACTAGCAATGTTTTGCGCCAACGCGCTAGTGTTCAATTAATTAATGCAAATTACATAATTTTTTCAGGTTCAATTCTTTGCGCCTGTATTCAATGATTACGTGTCGGATTGGACAGAGGTTTTTCAAGTGAAATCCGTGGCGAAATTGGGCACGAGCTATGGCGGGATGGTGGCGTATAACAAGGCGAAGATGTGACCGGAGAGAGTGGGGAAAGTGGTGATAGCAAGAGAGCTAAGGTGGAGAACACCAGCCATCTATGGTTGCCGCATGGCTTCCCAAACGAGGGTATTAAATTTTCTCTCGGATGACAAAATCCTTTTGGCACTGGTCATGTTTTCAGGTTGGACGAGTCATTTTCTTCGGCCGTGTTGAATTCCCTATTGCTAATGCTGCTGATGACGATGCATTTGAGGTTTAGAAATTTTTGTTCTCCGTTTGTCTTCTAAGAAGATAGCGCAGGGGAACGGGTTTTTATTTTGTGATTCGATTTGCGTTTTTTATTTTTGGTTATAGGCAGGTGGAGTCGATCAAGAGCTTCGGTGAGAGGTTTCCGGCATTGACCGGTAATAATTGTGTTTTCTTGTTAATGAATTATGGTGATGATTTGGTGTGATTGTGGCTGACTGAATTTGAGGCTAGGGATTTCACGGGGGAGAGCGAGACAAACAATAATAATGCTAAGGAGGAAGAAGAAGAAGTGACGTGCAGGACAAAAAAATTTGTAAACAAAATCGACTTAATTAATGGGTCACTGTCAACCAATATGGCAAAAAATGCACTTAATTTTATTATTATTATTATTATTATTATTATTATTATTAAATTAAAATTTATAATTTTTTTTTTTATTTATAAAATTTTAATATTGATAATTTTTAAATTAAATAATTTTAAAATTAATAATTTAAATAATTAAATAAATAATTTTTATATTTAATTATTTTTAATTTTATTTTTTAAAAAATTTATTTTTTATATTAGGATATTTTTTTTATTTTAATTTTTTTTAAAAAAAATTATTTATTATTATTTAAAATATTATCTCTTTATTATTTTTTTAATAAATTCATATGATAATTTTTAGTCAAATATTATATAAAATTTAAAATATTATTTAATATAACATATTAAATATAAATATTTTAAATTTTTTTTTTAATATATAAGATTTAGCACTCAAAACAAATAAGTATCAACTCTCACACACATACATATATATAAAAAAAAACCTTAGTATTTAATAGTAATTATCATCAATAATTTCTTTTAATAATAATATAATTTGAATTTTATTTATAAAATAAATTAATTAAAATAAAATAAAATAGAACAGTAAGTAAAAATTTAAAATTAATTAAACTAAATGACTATATAGGAGAATATCTAGTCTAATGAAAATATAGTTAATTAGAATATTGAATCAATAATAACATATTACACTATTATAATGATAAAATATTAATAAATTTATAAGTAATAAGTGCTCCTTTTCTTTATCACTAATTATTCTCTTTTAGTTAACAAAAAAAATAATAATTAACTTTGAATTTTAACATACAAGAGAATGAGAAACTACTTGCTTAATGCTTGAGAAGATTTTTTTTTTTTTAAAGAAAAATTGCTGAAGTAAAAATAAAATAAACTTTTATATCCTTATTTAGTCATCTAAAAATTAAACATTTAAAGAAATAACAAAATATACATATTTCATAATTATGCAACATCATTGCTCAAATTTGGCTTATCAAATTTTTTTTCATCAACTAGAATTGATGTTGAAGAATTGTTATTCTTTAGTACTAAATATATCTTGGTATACTATAACAATTACAATATTGTATTTGTCTAAAGGTTTGCCTAAAGATTTCATAATATGTGTTAAGTAAGGTTTAACCTTAAAAGCATTGCTTTTAAGCACTTTTTATCCCAACTTTCAAACAATTGGTGAAATTTTCTTATTGTTCTTCATCATAATTTCTTACATAAACATAAAAACTTTTCATAGATACTAAGTTCATATAATAATGAGTAAGTGTTGGAATATTTTAACTATCAATGCATCACATTTAAGATCCAACAACATATAATAAAATTGCATCCTTGCAAATATATTAAGAATTGAGATATGCTTACAATATGAGTGAATAATATAATCATTCAAGTGTTGAAACGTTGATACAATCAACTAAAAGATATCCCTCATTAGATAATCACGAAAAAATAATTGAAACAATTATCCACTTAATCTCGTTAATGTCGAAAAAGTTGATGCCTAACAAATGCATTTAATAATCTAAACCCACACTTCTTTCTTTAATCTATAACCTTAAGCCCATTAACCCACACTTCCTTCTTTACTCTACAACTCTCAGCCTGGTGCCCTACTCCTCACACAATGCATAATGCATCATTTACATTGTTATCATGAATTATGTTAGCCTTCTTCCTTTTGGGAGCACTATTATGGAAGCTATTTAGGACAAGAAAGGGTAAGGAGAATAATTTGAAGTAAAGACAAGATGATTAACACCAACATGAAAAGGTGGTACTACAAATAGCTCCAAGATCTTCATCTCATCATGTATAAGAAACTTTCATCTTTAGTTTTTTATTATTGATGATAAAATTATTGGTTAAGAGATTTTTGGATTTTATGTGGTAGGAATAACCCATGATTTTCATTTTTTAAACAACCTTATTTACACCCATTTGTTTTGGATTTTTCTTTTTTTCTTTCATCACAAAAAAAATAAGTTAAAACATTTTCTCAATTTTAAGTGGCATACAACAATCTATGATTTTCATTTTTTAAAAAAATTTTTCTACACCCAGCCCCTTCTTTGAATCTTTCTTGTCATATGTAAAGAAAAAAAAAAAAGAGATATGGTGGGAAACAACCCCAATTTTCATTTTTTTAAAATAACTCCACATCTTTATATGTTCATAGCCTCGTTCTCTCTAACTTTCATTTGATCTCTAACCTGCCTTATGCTTATAGTGTCTTCTCCTTTTAGACCACGCTTTTGTCTTTCATTTGTAATTTTCTTTTATCTCTAACTCTTCCTCTAAATCCACACATCTTTCTTTAACCTACAACTTTAAACCCATTATCTCATGCTTTTTTCTGTAATCTACAACTTTGAGCCCACTACCCTACTCCTCACTTAATGCTTAGTACAACAGTTGCTCTTTTGCCATGGATTATGTTAGCTTTCTTTCTTTTGAAGGCACTATTATGGAAGCTAATTAGGACATGAAAAGGAAAGGAAAATAATTTGAAGTAAAGGCAAGATGATCAACACTAAGATCCTCCTCTCACCATGTACAAGAAACTTTCACCTTTAATATTTTATCTTTAACAATAAAAATTTTTTATTAAGATATATTTTTTATTTCAAGTGGTAGGAGTAAACCATGATTTTCATTTTTTAAACAACCCTATTTGCACCCATCTATTATGGATCTTTGTTTTTTTTTTTTAATAAAAAAATGATAACTAAAACATTTTCTTAATTTTAAGTAGTGTACAACAATCTATGATTTTCATTTTTTAAAAAACTCTACTTGCACCTAACCCCTTCTCTGAATCTTTCTTGTCATCCGTAACAAAAAAAAAAATCATATATGGTGGGAAATAATATAGATTTTCATTTTTTAAATAACTTTACTCCTTTATAAGCTTCTAGCCTCGTTCTCTCTAACTTTCTTTTCATTTGTAACCTACCCTACACTTCTAGTGTCTTCTACTCTTAAGTCATGCTTTTGCCTTTCATCTAAAACTCTTCCTTTAAACCCACACTTCTTTCTTTAATTAACAACTTAAGCCCATTGCCCGACACTTCTTTTTTTAATTTGCAATTATAAGCCCATTACCTCATGCTTCTTTCTTTAATTTACAACTTTAAGCCCATTACCCCACTCCTTACACATTGCTTAGCACATCACTTGCTCTCTTGCCATGGATTATATTAGCCTTCTTTCTTTTGGGAACACTATTATGGAAGCTATTCAGCACACAAAAGGGTAAGGAGAACAATCTAAAGTAAAAGCAAGATGATCAACTCTAAAATGAAGAGGTGGTGAAACAAATGTAGCCACCCATGCAACAACACTAAGATCCTCCTTCCACCATATATAGGAACATTTTCTTGATTTTAAGTAGTGTACAACAATCCAAAATTTTCATTTTTTTTAAAAAAAAAACCTATCTACACCTTGCCCTTTCTTTGAATCTTTCTTGTCATCTATAACAAAGAAATGAGATATGGTCGAGAACAACTCTAACTTTCATTTTTTTTTTTTTTCATAAGTCTATGCCTTTATAAGCATTCTAGCCCCTTTCCCTCTAACTTTTTTTTTCATCTATAACCTACCTTACATTTCCAATGTCTTCTCCTTTTATGTCATGGTTCAGAAAGAGTAAAGGTAAAATCTAATACATCTAAAATTAAAAAACACATTATTGTCAATATTTAAAGTGGAAACCAATAAAAATTTCAATCTTGGAGTTGTCTAGTAAGAACTTGGAAGCATGTGGAATTGACTATTTTTGTGAAGGAATAGAAGTAGAATTATTAGTAACAAAAGTATGAGCAAATTGACTAATATTTGCATCCATGATAACAAACATAAAGAATTTATTCTTAAGATTGTTAACAATAAAAGAGAATATATAAAATGTAAATACCATAATAATCAAGTTTAATAAAAAAATTTGATGTCTGAGACATGTTCAACATTATTCTTAAAGATAATTTCTACCCTCATAGATAATGTCTCAATATAGCAGACTACAGTAGCTATTCTCCTAAGATATAATAAACCTTTTCACTAACGTGTAATCCAAATAGTAATGTAACAAAAATAATATTAATTTGTTTAACTTAATAATTTTCAAAAACAACTAATTTTTCAATATGAAATACCAACCTTTTAAAATATATTTATTTTTTTCAACAAAGATACGGAACACATGGGATTAGCTTCACTTCTTTCATCCCATCCAGCCTAGGAAAGTATGGAATTGCTCCGTTTGGAGAATGCAGCACACGTGCTAATACCAAAATCAGAAGGTTTAGGAGTTTTACATGGATTATTTGCAAAACTATAAAATCGTGAAAACCTTTTATATGAATGAACCCGATTGATTGTAAATAACAATCAAATGTGCATTGAAATGAATTGCAAATGCAAGATATTAGTTAGAAAGGGAATAACCTTCCTAGTGGCTAGCCATGGTTGTCTTGCTTTGAACGTGGGACCTTGTCAGAAAATGCTAAATCGATAACTTTTATTTCCTTTTCAAAATCCTGTCTAGAAGTCACGCCTAGGACTTCAGCAGATGGGGCTATTATATAAGTACTCTCCACTCAAGGCGAGCATGTGCTAGCATGTTAGGAACGAGTAGATGTAGGCACTACTAGTTGGGTGTGGTGGATAGGATGGAGAGCTTATTGCTCGTGCTGGTCAAATCCTCAGAGCTTAGGTATCTTTTCTAGCAAGAGTAAGTATTGGGGTCTTTGTACAGGGGAATGGGTTGAGAAATTTCTGCCATGGTTCTGGGGCCATTTTGCACTAAGTTTCTGTGGCTTTTTTATTTTTTTTCTTAAACCCCTTTTGGTTTTACTAAAATTAAAAAAAAAAAAAAACAATTAAGTCAAGTAGTTGTTGAGAGTGATAATGTTAATCTTACAAGGCGTGTCAAATTCGTTCCACTAAACAAATGATTCTAATCACAATTATATGAGTTGTAGACAACAAAGTAGGACATTCTTCCAAGTAGACGTTTTTGTGCATGTCAAATCATGTGCATCGGGATCAAACAATCGTAGTAAAATCCAATCTAGATGTGACATACCGTTGTGCCATGGGTATATAGTAATGTGCAATAACTGCATGACTTTCTTCCATTAAAGCATGGTTGGCACGTGCAAATTAAAATTTGATGTTGCAAGTCAGATAAAGCGGACAAAAATGGGACAAAGATCACCACAAGAGACCCCCCCCCGGAATCTTCTGTTTAGAGATTCATGTCCTAGAGCTTGTGATGCTCACAACTTCAGTTGGCCGCCCCCAACAACTCCGCTCAAGGCCAATGAAAATAGAGCAAATGCCTAGTACACCGTATAAGTAAAGACATTTGTTTTCAGGATATAAGGTCTTACATGACTAACATGGTCTTGGGAATAGGTACAATGAGATATGCTACTTTTGGCCTAGCTTCGTTACACACTTGGGTTCTCATTTCAGCATTAAATTTAACTTTGAATTTAATATTAAAGGTCAAGCTAATTAGTCACATCAAGAGAAAGCAGTAGATGACCAACTACGTTGACAATGGGGACGTTAGATTGGGTGATCAATGGATTAAAAGACCATAATGACTTTATGTTCCAGGAAAGCCAGTTCACATTTGCAGATGAAGTTGGCTAAGTTAAAACAAATGTACTCAAATCCAACGTAGCCATATTGTGCTCTTATTATATACCATAGGGTTAATTTGACTCAGGAATCGAGTCACACAATTCTGCCTTGGTAATGGAGAAATCTGTAACGAGATTGCTTCCCTTTTGAGTTAGCTTATATGAGAAGCATTCATTAAAGTACATGTAGCTATGAAAGGTGGATGTCATTTACGATATTTGGTATTAGGGTTTGTCTACGCATAAAATAATTGTTCTAATCCTCTACTCCTATGTTATGCCAAAAGCATGGGTACCAGTAGAAAATTACCATTAATCAGGGAATGGGATATGCTTGTCTCGTGTCAATTTCGTGAGGTTTGCCAAGGACCTAAGTGAAATTCCACCTTTTTTTTTCCCTTGCGGGGTTTCTATTTGCAACATAGAGCCACCATTCACCATATATCAGACACCTCCTTCCCTACCCATAACAAAGTAATATTCAATGTATTAAGTAATGTCTTTAAGTAAAATGAAAATGGAGTAGCTTTTTAATCAGTCAAGATTAAAGAAAAGGAATTGTACTTACTTGACCTGTTCTTGAATAGGGTCAAATTATTTGGCTTCCCACTCTTACCATCAAACTATACAATTTCAATAAGACCCTTTTGCACCTGTGCTCTTCAGGCTCCCCTCACACTTCGAGCTTGCTTCAAAGTTCTTTCCACTTTAGGCTTCTTCATTCCCTCACCACTTCCACTCAACTTGCTTTCTACATCTTTTGTGAAAGTTGTCATGTGCTTTACCAATAGTGCATCCAACCCAACAAGTGTGCTGCCACCCTATCAAAAATGTCACAATTTTCATGACAATGTTGTTTCTGCTCCATTTAAAACATAGGGAATCTAGAAAATATGAAGTAACTCAATTTGTGAATCTGGAATGCACTTAAGGTCTTACCACAAAAATATCTAATATCAATTATGAATATTAAATATGAATTATATTACAATATAGTACACCCTATATTTCAGCTAAACGTAACACGTAAACATCCTTTACTCCCTTCTACTACATACGTTAGAATTTGATGTGTTGGTCTTTTGTCATGGGCAAACACTGTAAAATTAAGTTCAAATTTTATCAAGATTTGTGTCTTAATACTTCCACTTCATTATTAATCATAAAAAGTCATATATGGACTAACCTTACACTCCCTACTCTAGAAGTAGAACACTATAGCATTAGAGCATTGCTCGTAAGTCCTAGAACATAGCCTTAATGCAAGCTTCTCACTTGTTTTTCAAATTATAGTTAAAGTTGTTACTTGTAGCAAAAGAAATGGCAACCAATCTTCTTATTAAAGTCATCTTAATATTTTTTGTTGTAATATAACTTTGCATTTGAATCTTAAATATAAGGTTGGAAACTTGATTAATCAAGCTTGATGTAATACTTTTTGTAATTCCTAGGGTTAGAGTTTGTTAAGAAAATATTTCACTTAAAATTTCAAGCTGTTAGGTGAGGTCCAAGATATGTATCATATATTATATTTAACATGCCCCTCATGTGAGGCTAAAAGTGTGAATGAAAGACAAGTCCATCATACCTATGTAGAAATTCACAAGTAAATGTAAAAGTAATGTGGTTCAAATACAAAACCACTTAGTTATAAAGCTCTAATACTATGTCAAGAAACTATTTCACCTCAAAGGTCAAGTTGTTAGATAAAACCCAAGATATGGATCATATATGATATTTAATATATTTAAATTAGTTTGAATTCTCCACTTTTGTATTTGTATTAAAATATTATTAAACTTGTAATAATGTACTTAAACAAAGCTCCATATATAATGAAGTTGTAATCTAGAGAAAGGAATGAACCACTTTTTAAACATTTTGGTGTTCACTCTTGCTTAACATTTTGTTGCACCAAACCGTAAGGTTTTTTTGGTTGTGTTTGTGCTTTTTAGCTTTTGTTATACCAATATAATCTACTAAAAAAAAATCATGTAGAGGAGATACAATCTATTAAAAAAAAAATTGGAACTTGGGAAATAGCTTCAAAACTAGTAAAGAAAACTATTATTGGTGTAAAGTGGATACTCAGGACCAACTACAACGCCTAGTGGAACAATCAACAAGCTCAAAGTAAGGCTGATAGTTAAGGGATATTCATAGGAATATGGAATTGATTATTATGAAACCTTTGCTCGAGTAGCTAGGATGGATATCATCAAGCTGTTCATTGCAATTGCAGCACATAAAGGTTGGAAAGTGCATCAAATAGATGTTAATTTTGTCTTCCTTTATGGGTTTTTACATGAGGAGATATTCGTGGAACAAGTCCTAGGCTTCATCAAAGAGGATCGGAAGACAAGGTGTACTTGCTCAGGAAGGCACCTTTTTTTTTTTTTTTTTTTCTAAATATAAAAACTAACCTTACCAATCTTGCGCTAAGACTTCACAAGCTTTAAAACCAGAAAAAAAAAAAAAAAAAAAAAAAAAAAAAGGGACAAACTTTGACGTTCCTAATCCATCGATTATAATTTCCCCCCCCAAAAAAAAAAAAAAAAATAAATTAATAGCCAAATAACAGAGACACATTCCATTGGTGTGTTGCTTCTTTTGACAGGTTGACATGCTTGCGCAAACATTCATACACATGTGCATGCACCTACGTATCGGTCCAAGTAATGGAACCCTTCCACAAGGAAAGTTTCAGACTTTTACAAATAAAATAACCCATGCTGCATGCTCAATCATTCATACACATATGCATATTTTTAACTCATATCATCGTAATAATCATAATATCATAATCATAATCTTCATGGTCATCATAGTCTTACATTATAGTCTAATGCCCATTGTTCCCCTTGTGAGGCATTGTTCTAATGAACAAATTATATGCCCGAGTGTCATCACTGGTGTAAACAAGGTTGTTAAAACTTTGATCTATATCACAACATCTTATGGCTCTATTATCATATATTAAGTCAACTATTGGGATCAGGAGCTTGTTAAAATTTTGATTCATATCATAAGATCTTACAACATCACACATGAAAATCAACAACCCGAAACACAGTAGGACATTTTGAGGCAAAATTTTGACAGAAATTCATTCAAAATTATAGGATCGGTAGAATTACGGTATGATCCTACAATTCTTATTTCTTTTATATAATGGAGTTTTTATTTCTTTGGATTAAAACATATTGTAAATTCACAGCACTATAACTTCTTACTTGTACTCTTGTTTCTCTTATTATTGTCCACTGTTTTGTATCTTCTTTGACATTTGATGGCAAAGATAAGTTAATTTTCGAGTTTAAAACTTATAATCATTAACAATGCCAAAAACAAAATTATTTTTTATTTAAATTTAAATACTAAATATTAATGAACAATTTGTTAGATACATGAAATATTTCTAACTTATAAAATTTATTTCTATCAACTATAATGATGAAAAAGTCATTTTTTTTTAATAAAAAATAGAATTATTATATTTTTTTTTATATTAAAATAATATGTTCAAAATTTTAATTGTAAATTAATTAATTTTTATTTTTTTCTTTATTTTGAGTAAAATCTTAAAATTCTATAATCCAATCCTTAACATCCCCAATCAATCTTAGACAATCTTGGGTGTAAACTCTTTGCTCAGGATAATAAGTTTCATTGCTAAAGCCAACAAATATATATTTTAATTTCTTCAAAGTATTGCTCAATCTCGGATCATATAAAGAAGGCTAAAAGCCCAACTGAATTACAACGTTTGATTATTTTTCAACAATTTTTTACTTTTAAAATTGGTTTTTAAGTTTTCTTTTTCAACTCATTCGGTTACATTTCGTTAATTTGTTGTTGAATATGTGACAGGACATATCATGTCTTTATTTAAGTTTAAATGATGTGACGCTTTTAAAAAAATTAAAATTTAAAAGATTTGAAAATTCTAAAAAAAAAAAAAATTATAAATTCAACAAAATTGAAAACTCTAAAAAATTAGAAATTTATAATAAAATCTAAAAATTTTAAAAATAAATCTAAAAATATTTTTAAAAATACAATAATTTTTAACAAAATTTAAAATTAAAAAATTAAAATCTGAAAAATTTTAAATTTTTTTCTGAAATTTTTAGATATTAGTTTCATTTGTCATATTTTTTTAAAATTTATTTTTAAATTTTCAGATTTTATTTTAAATTTTGATTTAAAAATAAATGTCTTATATTTATAAATTTTTTAATAATTTTTGACAATTTTTTTACATTTTTAATTTTTTAATTTATTTAATAAATATAATATTATATCGATATTTTATAAGTTATATTTAATAATAAATAAAAAATATTAAATAAATTAATAAAAAATAATATATATATATATATATATATATATATATATTATAATTGTAATTTAAAAATAGTCCAATATTACGGCCTAACCGATACTTTTTATCTTAAAACAGTGAGTAGTAACTTCTACAACTCCATATGTCAATTGTCTATCGGGCTTCATAAGACATGAAAACAAAGAGTTGCTCAAGTCGATGGGGCAACCAAGCAAGAGAGTGAAAATTCTAATTCCATTTCCTTTTGTTTTCCCAAATTTTCTACGCAACCAAGCAAAGAGTTAGGATTGAAAAACCTGAAAAAACCTTGCAAATATTTGTACTTCCAAATCAGGGTTTCTCAGGATTTCACTGGATTCACACCCCTTTCCTGCCAAGCAAGTAATGCGAGTGATTGGTAAAGCTTAGAAGAAGAAGAGGAAATTTTCTTGTAATTTGAGGGTTTGTATATAGACAAAAGGAGACACAGTTGGAGAGTTGGAAGTTCCAAGGGAAAACGCAATAAAAAAAGAGCAACAGAGATGACTATGTTTCTTGTTTTTCTCTCACCGGAAATGGCAATGAATTCACTTTCATTTACGTCAGGTAGTTACTGCTCATTGTTTTTGTCATGCCCGGCGAGAAGAGGTGAAGAGGTGAAGTTTTACCCCTTTTTATCTTTTATTTATTAATTAATTTTAATTGAAATTCCAACTCAACAGCTCTAACTTTATAGACAATTTTAATATTATTAAATTATAATTCCCTGGTACACGCGAAGTTTAATTACTTGTTCT
The DNA here is from genome assembly GCA_037832345.1 of Rhizophora mangle. Taxonomy (NCBI): domain Eukaryota; kingdom Viridiplantae; phylum Streptophyta; class Magnoliopsida; order Malpighiales; family Rhizophoraceae; genus Rhizophora; species Rhizophora mangle. The sequence continues at coordinate 3,655,194 of JBAPLJ010000181.1, read as the reverse complement.
GTCGTTCTTGTTTCGCAATAAATAGGGTTTAAAGGCCCAAAATTCAGAAGCTTTTGCTTTCTTAAGATCAGAAAACACAATATAGAGTTAGACAACTGCTAGTGTGGGAATCTCTACTTTAGAGTCATAGAGAAGGATCAAAGTATTAGTGCAGATCTCTTGATTATCTTGAAACTTGAAAGATGATTGCTTCAAGTCGTGTATCAATGTCACATTCCTTAAGGCAAAATTAGCCCTCACTAATATACAATAGAGGTTTATGCGAATTCCCTCACAGGATAAAATGAAGCACACTTAATTGCAGGTTACACTTACTGAAATCAAGTCCTTGAAAAGTTGTTATACTTTAGAAATACTCTTTTGAATGTCTATAATATTTCTGCAGCAATAATATAGACAATCGGATCTTTTATATAGAGATGGAGAAACCAAAAGAGAAAGGAAGAAATTTGATGTCTTAAACAAATGACGGGTCTGGGGTATTTATAGACATAGTGGTGACCCTTAGTCAGCAGACGTATTTGGTCTAACGGTTAAGAACTCGACCTTTCATTTGAAAAGTCACGAGTTCGAATTGTGCGAAATAACTTTTATTTATTTGCTGTCAGTTATTGTGAATGACAGATAAGACAGTTAGTTAATAACTAACCCATAACGTCTGTTTGGTTCAGCGGTTATGACCCTTACCTCTGTTTCAAAGGTATCGCGTTCAAGTCGAACCAACTATTCTTTTTGATAAGTTGTAGAAACAATTCACACATATGACAGTACAACATTATACTTCTCTTTTTAGTAATTGACACATTCAAGGTCATTGTATCCATATCCTTTTCATGAATGCTTTAAAGCCAAGCTCTTTAGCTTAATGGAACGGCCTAAACATTCCACATTCATACAGGCAGACTGGGGCCCCTGCTGTAAAACACCCTTTTAAGTCTGTTAAAAGTGTTAAACACTTATCCTCCTAATTTACTGCTGGAACTAAGCATTATATAACCCTGGGATGAAAATAAAATCAATTATAGTGCTTCAATCACACTGATGATGTACTTTGACTCATTGAACTCAAGACTTGACGTTGTCTCAAGCGTTGAGTTGAGTTTCCATCATGGGTGATTTGTAGTTATGGGCTTAAGACCCATCCCTTTTGATATCTTATTCACCATGTCTCTCGTTAATCCTTTTGTTAAAGGATCAGCCATGTTTTGATTTGATCTTACAAAATCAATTGTGATCACTCCATTTGTGATCAAGTCTCTCACATAGCTATGTCTAAGTCCAATGTGCCTGGACTTACCATTATATACTTGACTATATGATCTTGCCAGTGTCACAGCACTATCATAATGTATATAAATAGGTGTCAATGATCTTTGCCATAAAGGAATCTCATAAAGCAAATTCCTTAACCATTCAGCTTCTTTACTTGCCGAAGCTAATGCTACAAATTCTGTAGCCATAATGGAATCTGCTATGCAAGTTTGTCTCTTGGAACCCCAGGAAATTGCACCTCCATTGAGCATAAAGATCCATCCACTGGTAGAAGTATGATCTTCTTTATCAGTGATCCAACTGGCATCTGAGTATCCTTCTATAATAGAAGGATGACCGGTGTAACTTATACCATAATTCTTTGTTTTCCTTAGGTACTTTAAGATTCTTTTTACTCCATGCCAATGCATGTCAGTTGGATTACTTGTGTACCTACTCATTTTGCCAATTGCATAGGCTATGTCTGGCCTTGTACATGTCATTACATACATTAGACATCCTATCACCTTAGCATATTCCAATTGTGATACTGGACTTCCAACATTCCTGGTGAAATTCATGTTAGGATTAAACGAGGTAGAGGCTGGTATATAATTTGTGTGATTAAATTTATTGAGAACCTTTTCAATATAATGTGATTGAAGAGCATTATGCTCATTTGGTCCCGTAAAATTTTGATTCCAAGGATGACATTTGCCTCACCCATGTCTTTTATATCAAAATTGATAGATAAAAACCTTTTGGTAACTTTAACTTCATCTAAGTGAGTCCCAAAGATTAACATGTCATCTACATACAAATAGATAATCACACATTTTCCTTCTTTGAACTTACTATAGACACACTTATCTGATTCATTAATCTTGAATCCATTAGCAAGTATCACCTGATCAAATTTTTGGTGTCATTGCTTAGGTGCTTGTTTTAGCCCATATAAGGACTTAACTAATTTACAGACCTTTCCTTCTTGACCAGGTACAACAAATCCCTCAGGTTGCTCCATATACACTTCTTCATCTAATTCACCATTTAAGAATGCTGTTTTTACATCCATTTGATGAATTTCTAAATTATGAATCAAAGCAAGTGCAATGAGTAACCTGATTGTGGTAATTCTAGCCACTGGTGCATATGTGTTAAAATAATCAACACCTTGTTTTTGTGTAAAGCCTTTTGCAACTAGCCTGGCCTTAAACTTGTATATAGTTCCATTGACCTTCATTTTCTTTGTGAAAATCCATTTGCATCCAATTGACTTTGAACCAGGTGGGAGATCTATTAATTTCCAGGTGTTATTACTTATAATGGAATCCATTTCATCATTTATTGCTTCCTTCCAAAACATGGCATCTTGCGATCTCATCGCATCATCAAATGTTTTAGGATCATCTTTAATATTAAAGCAATATGAAATTTGATTACTCACTGATTCCCTGGTTCCTTCTACTAAAAACATAAAGTAATCAAAACCGAAAGTCTTTGTTTTCTTTACTCTTTTGCTCCTCTAAAGTTTAACGACTTCATCATTTTCATTTCCTTTTGCCAACATATCATTTTCATTATTAAGAACTTGTTTTTGTTCTGAAATTTTAGGAATAGAGATGAACCTATGTTCATTAAAAATAACATCCCTCGATTCATGATCTTAGCAAATTGTTGCATTCGATATGCTTGCTATTGTGAGCATATCCTAAGAAATACATTTTCTTTCACTATTGAATTTAAAGACAAGAAATTTCTTACTTATTGCATCCTCTTGCATGTATTTCGCCTCTAATTTCTCCCATAATTCCTTTGCAGTTTGAAAGTTGTAGTAGACGTCAAATAATGAATCACTCATGACATTTAGGATATGTCCCCTGCATATCTCATCATCGGTTGCCCATTTTTGTCTCTTTCTGGTATCCGCAATAGTCTCATTTTCATACTCTTCCGGTTTTCTTGTGTTCAAAACATAAGCCACTTGTGTAGATAAATTGGAAGATACTTGTAAGAAAAACATAACTCTCTTTTGCCAAAATGGATGAAGTTTCCTCCATCAAACCTTTCTAATTTCATAAAAGTTTGAAGCTAATTCTCTCAAAAGATTTTCCAGCCATAGTCAAAATTTTTGCCTTAAGAAATTTTTCCTAACTTCTGGTTAGTGCAGACCTCTTGATTATCTTGGAACTTGGAAGATTGATTGCTTCAAATCGTGTATCAATGCCACTTTCCTTAAGGCAAAATTCACCCTCACTAATATGCAACAGAGGTTTATGCGAATTCCCTCACAGGATAAAATGAAGCACACTTGATTACAGAAGTTGTTATATTTTAGAAATACTCTTTTGGAATGTTTATAATATTTCTGCAGCAATAATATAGACAATCGAATCTTTTATATAGAGATGGAGAAACCAAGAGAGGAAGGAAGAAATTTGATGTCTTAAACAAATGACGGGTCTGAGGTATTTATAGACGTAGTAATGACCCTTAATCAGCAAACATATTTGGTTTGACGGTTACGAACTCGACCTTTTATTTGAAAAGTCACGAGTTCAAATTGTTGCCCATTTTTGTCTCTTTCTGGTATCGGACATAATACTTTTCTTCTTGTTTTCAAAACATAGCCAACTCTTAACGTCCATTTGGTTCAGCGGTTATGACCCTTATCTTTGATTTAAAGATCTTATCAAAGATATCAGGTTCAAGTCTCAGCAAACACCATATTTTGCCTTTATTTATTAAAAGTCGCGTTTATTACCCAACAGAGATGGAGAAACCAAAGAAAAAGAAACTAAGAGAGGAAGGAAGAAATAAAACAAATGACAGGTCGTCTGCAAATATTTGGTTTGACTAGACCAATGATTATACCGACTTGACCACACACCTGGATTCGAATCCCAATAGGCACAACTTTTCCTTCCTCCTTCCTTCTTATTTGAAAATTCCAACACAAAGAACCAGAAAAACCAGTGCCTCCTGGACATCTTATTCGCATCAAATAGAGAATTGGGACGTTGGCGGGAAATGGAATAGTAGATGACAAACGACTGCTTAAATATTCTGGAGGCACCAGAAATGAATTCAACTTTCTTCCATACACTTGCTGCTGTTTCAGACTACACAAGACGTTCTCTTAGTTAACATAATACAACAGCTTTTGTTCTGCGTGATATGTATGATTAGTGTCTAGAGATTGTTCCTGTGCACAGGGGCAACCCTTATGCATGATATTAACAACTTGAAAAATGAAAAAACCTCTCCACAAAAAGGACGAAGAAATGATCTTATTCTATTGTTTGCTCGTATACTCTGCAAAATAAAAACACTTGTATTTTTGTGCTGCCCTGTGGAAGTTTTCATAATCTGTCAGACAAGACCGAGTCACTCCAGGAAAGCATGAGATCCCGGACAACAGTGGGAAAGTCTGTGAGTCAAAGCAAAAGCTTTTAAGAAGCATACATAGAGATCTAAAAGAAATTTAGCTTCATATTATTAATATGTAACCTTATATTAGAAAGTTCGATGAAAATTTACCTCGTGCCACTTCCCTAGCCACCAAAGTTAAATCTATTTGGTCTTCAACCAGTCTGTACACATCTACAAGCTACAAAAGAAGAATGACATTTAAGTGTTCGGAGAGAGTTTTGAAAACAAAACCATACAAGCAAGACAAATCAGCATGTAAATAGGAATTGTCATGAATAGTATGGCAATTTAGCATTTGAATAAAAGGCAGTGTAGCACTTAAACTTAAAAATTGAACAAAAAAAAAGAATGCTAATTGTGTTCATGCTTGCCAACCTCTTCAATATGAAGCTTGGAGTCTTCAGTCATAGCCAAAAGCAGCTGTCTACGAATTCCTTCATCGGTAAAGAAAAGGCGAGCTCCATCTTTAATCGTGTCCGTCAGGTCTAGCTTCTTTTGAACTTGCCACTTTCTTGAATTTTGCCTGAAGAAAGGGAAAATTACTGAATGTGAATAAAAGTGCAGGAATGTTTGAGGACTATCAGCTTGAATTCGCAAAGTGAGCCATGAAAGATACAGACATGCTCTTCACTTGAAAGGCTGGATTACTGCTCATTCTGGCTACATTTTCCTTTGCAAGAACAATAAGGTTTTCAAGTCGTTTCCATTGGAATGAACCGTCCTTGAACAGAACCTGACACAGGAAGCAGATCATTGTTGACTTGAGGGAATACAACAGGAGGCACAATATATGGCCAACCACAAATTGGACTTGGCCAATCATCTTATTTAGACAAGTGCAAAGGATGCAAAACAAAGGCAACAATCCTCTGACTTCAAGGAACCTAGAATGGCAAGCAGCAATGTGCTAGGGTTGGCCAGGATCTTCACCTTGCCATTGCCTATTGAAGAATATAAATGCCTCAATGCTGTCAATAGACTCCCACTGATGTGGCTGACACTGGTGTTGCATGCCTAGGACCTTTACTCTTTTTGTTTCAGTTAATAGACTGCAAAAGATTTAAACCAACTAGTTGCTTAGAGATGGACAATCCTTCCCCACCATCCTCACTCTCCCTCAATGTATGTGCACAGGTGAGTAAATGTGTAGGCATGGATGCTAGTGACAGCGTGTAATATCAGAACAGAAGACAGGACTATTCAGTTGCAAAATGACACCAAATCTATTATAGATTTAGCTGAATTATAAACTTAAAAGGGATGTGTCTGGGGACCCTTAAATTCATTCCTGGTGGAAACTATATCAGGTGTTTATACAAACTAGTATTTTAGATTCCCACTTTATACACCTTATTCATGGTGGGCAAGCAAGTTACCATTGCCCATGCCTTCATCATCCCCAAGTGGTACATTCCATTTGTTTTTCTTGAGTATTTCTTCTAATACAATCAAATAAGACACACTCGTTCATGCAATCTAGTGAGGAATTGCTTTTCCTTCCATTTAGGAATTAGTGGAATGACATAAGGTTCTGGATGACTTAAAAATAGCCTAGACGCTATCAGAAGCTAAAGCATGTTTACATTGCTTTCCAAGAAAGCTTCCATCACCTGAGGTATATGGTTACTTCTGTCAATACTTCTAAAACAATCTTTCCAGTAGAAATTAATGTGTGCTATCAATTTGGTCACTAAAACAAAATCACCATTTGCCCAAACTAAGCCTCAACATACAAATGGAAATATAGACATTTTAAAGGCATGGCTGTGGCATCAATAGCATAGGGCACAGCCTTGCATTTCACACGTCAAGTGACAATGGCTGAAAATGGCGAGTTACGACCATTCTAGCTCAACATGACAGTTGATGACTTTAATGAAGTAAGATTAAAATGCCAAAAGTGCACAATAATGCACTCAGCTTAGCACTCATAATATCCAGGCATACCATGTCAAAGCTAAAGTATGCCCTGAAAGGAACACATAGATCTATGTCAGGAGGAAATTATGTTTGTTGTTGCAAAATCCAACTTTTTTATCAGTGTTCAGAACATAAAATTTTCATGTTGCAAGTTCTGTACAAAACATGATTTCTTAACAAGAATATGACTCAAGCTAACCTGTATGAGGCGTTCACGAAGAGCTGGATTTGGGTCTGTTAGAAGACGCTTTGCAACATATGGATAGGCAACCTAGTCAAATACAAAAAGAATCTCTATTAAATAAAGCAGAGGAAGACAGTACAATCTTTCAAGTACCAAAAACTTAAGAAGTGAATATTAAGATACTTGTTTGCATGCACAAATGAAAGAGAGAGAGAGAGAGAGAGAGAGAGAGAAAGGATGGGGGCTAAATTTTTACCTCAAGGAATTTAAAATCAGGCTTCAAGGTGAAACAGATGCCCTCTTGAGTCAACAAAGAACGGATAACAAGGGAAAATCTTTCAGGTATACGAATGGGATAATTATAAACCAATTGATTGAATTTCCCTGAGACATGAACAGCATAAATCTTATTTTTTGACAGTAAATCTAAACCAAACAAGAATTTGAATTTTAACAGCATGATGACATCTTAATTGCAACAAACAATTGATTCACAAAATACTAGAATGTCAGGATGATTAGGTAATTGCATCTGGATTTTGGATCACATGGCCAATTTAGTTCGAGATATATCTGAACTGTTACATATATAAGTCAAGCAACAATTGTGTAATCATGCATAGAGACCTAAGGAGGAGTTGCATCCCCACCCAAATTCACATTTTAAGGAAAAGTTAAGGTTGAAGTCAAAGGCACAGAGAAAAGGTGTGTCAGACACTTCCACAAAGTGCAAAGCAGGCCTGCCACAGAAGGGTAAGAAATAACATGACAAGGTGTTACTTGGTCTTTTGGGCAATCAACAGAAATTTGCTTTATTCCCGCTGGAGAGAATGAAAAATATATAAAATTCAAAAGAAATGGGCCAAAGACAGACTATTGCTTGCCTAGGACTAGTAGCATGTTGCAGTGATAATGAAAAATAAAGCCTCTACTCTTTTCTCTTAATTACACATCTTGCAAACAGCTGGCAAATATATCACCTTTACAAATAGACCAGAGAAAAACGGGTATGTAAATTGTATTACCTGTCACAATTCTGAAATTAAAATCAGAAAGTCCTTTTCCTACTGAGTTCTGCCAAATTGCTTCTAAAGCTGGAATGATAGGAGAGACATCAGTCCCACTAGCTAAAAAGCCAAGCCTGGTGAAATCATTTGCCATCTCAACATAGTCCTCATTGACAGCATGCACTACAGCATCGATCAGGATCTGCTTATTTTGCTGAATTGTTGCAAGTACATCACCCAGCAGGCAACAGAAAGAATGCATTAGTGCAAGTAAAATCAAGTAGAAGCTACAGTTTTTTTACTTGGCCAAATTATAGCCTAACATAAGACAAGTCGGGTGTTCAAATCCACAAAGATGAAGAAATTTATCTTCAATGTCATAAAAATTTATTTGTGATGCAACTTGAGGAGATTGATGTATCAGTATCTATCTGCAGCAAAGCTTACAAGAAATGATGCTTGTTAGGCATTTTCTTTGCACAGAATCTCTAGGAAATGCATATTTTACCTGACTAAGCACTGCAACGTTCCCAAAGTCCACATATGCAATACGTCCATCTTGCAAAGCAAAAATATTTCCAGGATGCGGATCTCCATGAAATAATCCAAACTCTAGGAGTTGCCGCAAAGCAGAACTCACCCCAACTGTTAAAAATCCTTCGACATCAATGCCAGCTTCCTTGATAGCCTAATTTACAAGAAGCAATATATTATTGCTTTCATGGAAAAGGCAAGATAATGAATATGCACAATGATTTTAAAGCCAAACCTGTGGATCAGTGCATCGGATACCATCAATCCACTCCATTACTAAAACACGTGAACCAGAAAGCTTTCTGTAAACTCCAGGAATTTTAACAGTTGGATCATTTTTGAAGTTTTCCAAAAAATCTTCAATGTTCCTGGCTTCCTGAATAAGACATAAAGCAAATTCATGAGAAAAAGACTAGAAGCATAAACCAAAAATTATAAGACATTAACACTAAAGGGGAAATGCAACACATATCATTATGGAAATAGGTAATGTCTAGTCAAAATTCTCACATGTTCTATGGCCCAAGATACTAACTTACATACATAAGAGCATAAATCATGATTATCTGGTTAAACGGAGAACAGTTTTGCAGATACCAAGGTGTAATCAAGCTCCTCCAAAAGCTTCTCACCAAATTCATCAACAATCAGCTCAGCATTGCATCCCAGTTTCTCTAAACTAATACCGTTTAGGAAAGAAGCAAGATTTCTGAAAAGAAAAAGATCCCGATAGATTATGGGCTCTATCTCAGGCCTTTGAACCTGCAAATAAATTGAATGACATTAATGATACAATTGCAGTTTCAAGGTACTTTTGCAAGAATAAATTTTCTTGCTAAATATTTTTCTTCTAATCAGATCAAGACATTCAGTTTCCCATAGGTTCTTCACCATTGGCTTTGCCTTTCTCAATTATATGTTTATAATCAGCATTAGAAACTTAGAAATATCATATAATTATTTAGATGTACCGGGTAAAGTCACCATCATTCAAGTGGCAGTGAATGGACTAACATATACTTAGGGAGCAGTCAAAAAATCGCAGCTGGTGAATGAATGATGATTGCCAAAAGATGAATATCAAGAGAAAAAGGCACCAAGAAATACTTTACACAACCTTGATTGCAACATCCTCCCCTGTATCTCGTAGGGTAGCTCGATAAACTTGACCTAAGCTAGCAGCTGCTATTGTCTGTGATGAAATTTTACTGAAGACAGCTTCCAAGGGTTGGCCCAATTCCTCTTCTATGATGTTGAAAGCAATCTACCAAAAATGTGATGCTTAAGTGAACAAATTTGGCCTGACCACAGTACAATGTAATAAACCAATCGGAAATACAAAACAATTCTTAGGCAAAGTTATTCTTGCCTGATTGGGGAAAGGAGGAACATCGTCTTGAAGAATGCAGAGTTCATTCATATAATCTTCCCTAATAATGTCAGGTCTGTTGGCAAGAACCTGGCAAGTCACCATTTTGCAGTCCATGTAAAAATTTTCACTCAAAATGGAAGGAATACGTTGAGTAAATCCAAAGTCAACACAACAACAGGTACCCACTTGGATTTCTAGTTACAAGAGAACTGGAAAAGTTACGTGAAGTTCTTCCAAAAAAAAGTTTCAGTCAGTGGAAAATAGCTAGTAATTTCACATTACAAGAGAATAGGGACATTCAACAAACCTGTCCAGCTTTGATAAAGGAAGGCCCCAGATGGCACAAGAGATTTCTGAGCTGACGAGCACGATATGGAACCACCTCTGTATCCCTCCCAACCAAGCAATCATACATCAAGCCGGACCAGTACAATCCCAAATTCCAAACTATGTCCACCCCACGCAAAATTAGAGACAAGATAGCCCCTCTGGTCTCTAGGACCTCTCTCCTGACCTATTTGTATCAAAAATAACGCACTAAAAATTTGTATGCCAAAGCGCCCCCACCGACACACACGTAAAAGATATACACAAGTCATACATAATACAATGTCATCAAATTTTACTAGTATAATCGTACTGTGTCCGGAGAGTACTTGCGAAACGGCACGCACACCCCGCGCTCGATGTCGAGCTGCTCCAAGGCACTGCTGGACTGCACAGAGCCCTTATTCTCGGCCGCAGTCTTGGTCGCCAAGCTCCTGCTCCCCGGGGCTCCATACGCCTCTCCAAAACTCCAGACCCGAGTCGCATTCAATCTCTTTCCTCTCGGAACCATGCAGTGCGAAATTTGTGATGGCGACTTCACATTTCGGCGATTCTTCGTGTAGAGAGAAGGTGCGTTTATGCAATTTGGATGAATTAAATCCATGGACGCCGCGTTCAGTTGTGGAGCCCAAACTGAAAGAAAAGCCTTCCAGGTTGGCCAGCCACGAGAGCAGGAAAGGGAGCAAACGAGCGAACTTGGAAGTTCGATTTAGAAGGGAACGAGGGTTGGGGCTAAACACGCGAATGAAATGGGCGGAGAAAACTTGAATTTAGGACGTTTATTTGTGGATAAAATTTTTGAGGAGCACGCAACGGAGCGAAGTTGACGTACTCGAGACACAGTTTTTCTTTTCTCCACCAAATTTTAGAGCTGCTGCCACGTGTCTCCCCTCTGTGAGAGTCTTCTCCTACAGGCAAATAGCAATGCACTAGATTTAAATGTCACGAGGATTTACAATATTTTATTAAAAATTATTAATAAAAATTTAATTACATATTTTTATTTATATTTAAAAAATACAAATAAAAAATAAATTATAAATATTTTTTAATTAAAAATTATTTTTTAAAAAAATTTATATTTTTTAGTACAAATTATTTTCTTTAATTATAAATATTTTTATTATTTAAATTATATATATATAATTATTAATATAAATCAAATAAATTAGAATATATATTAAATCATATTTTAAAAAATTAAGTAAATTAAAATTTTAATTTTATTAAAATATTATAAATAATTATAAATTAATTTAATAATTAATATTATAAATTATAAAAATTTATTTAAAAAATAAAATCTAAAATTAATTATTTAATTTTTTTAAAATTAAACAAACTCTACTATATGAGTATTTTTATTACTCTTTCTCAATTTCAATAATATACCCTTATATATCTATGATTCCTTTAAGATGTCCTTTGATCCATTTAACCACCTTTTATTATGCTTTATTTAGGTTTCTTACGAAATTGAATATAATGCTAATGGTGTGTGAAATGTTAGAAAGGATGCAAGCTATAACATATATTTAATGTTGCTAACTACATTATTGTATAAAACTCAAACCATTTACTCTATTTGTCTTTTTTGTTTGGGGTGATTGTATTGAAAATAATTTGAAATGAGCAACTAATGGAGTGATTATAAACTTGCAATTTTTTAAATCCATATTTTTCCAAGACCTTTGTAATGTACTTTTTTTATAACAAATACAAAGCTCTAATGTCTTGATTTTTATGAATATCTATTGTTATTACTTTTTGGTTATGCATAAGTATGTCATTTCAAACTTCCACTAAGTTGAGCCTTTAACTGGTTGATTTTTAATATATCTTTTGCAATTATCAACATGTCATTAACGAAGAGTAATGGATAAATGAATAGACAATCTAACATCTTCTTATGATAAAGATAACTATCATAATCACTCTTACAGTAATTCTTGTTGATCATAAAAATTGTCAAACTACTTATACCACCATTATTTGGGTGATTGTTTGATATTGGTAAGTGATTTCCTGTATAGACACAATTTGATCCTCTTTTGTTGAATCTACATAATCTTTTATTGATGCATTTATATCGTCTTGTCAAGTTTTCCATGTAGGAATATTATCTTGACATTGAATTGTAAGTAATGTCTTAATAGAACTATGCTTTACTACATGAAAAAACACTTCATAAAAATCAATACCTTCTTATTATGTAAAATCCTTTGCAATTAGACGTACCTTGTCTCATACACTTATATCTCTTGGAATTCCTTTCCTTTGTTTGTAAACTCATTTACACCTTACAATATGTTGGTCTTTTGTAATTTCACGACTTTTAAGTTTGATTCTTATATAGAAACTTGATTTTCTTTATTATGACAATGAGTTATTTAAAAGATTCAAGATTGAAATAGCCTTTTGATAAGAATTAAGTTCTTAATCTTCAAGCTTTTTAGTTACAAATAAGGCAACTATAATCTTTCTTGATTTATTTCATATAGATAGTTTAATTTTTCTTTCATCTCTACCTATTGTGATATTATAAGAATCCTTCATTAGTTGTATAGTTTTTAATTTGACCCACTAACTAATAATGTTCCATAACTTATGATTAAACCTCTTACTCTTTGTCTTCATCTATTAGCTAAACTTTGCTATCTTCCCGCATTAGATTTAGAATTTTCACCTATGATTTTATCTACTTGCTAACTTCATGGTCAATATCAATTATGATAAACTTATTTGTTTTCAAAAATATTATAGATTATCAAATGTCATATCGTGAATTGGTTGATGCACCAAAGCATGTATCCTTTAATCTTTTCTACATAGCCTAAAAATATGCACTTCATTAACTTTGATTCAAACTTGTTTTCATTTTTAGAAGTGTAAGTATGACAACAAAATACTCTAAAATTAGAGTAATCAACAAAAAAAATTAAATCATGCCTTTCTTAATAGTCTTTCATCTCAATAATTGTTGAATGTGACTAATTAATTAAGTATCAAATTGTATTAATAGTTTCAACGTACCTATGAAAGTATATAGTAAATTTTTTTTCAAAGTGTTTTATTGATTTATATTACAATTCCATTTTACTATAGTGTGCATCTAATTGTACAATATTAAATAATATCTTTATTTTTGCAAAAATCATTAAAGTTACCTAAATAATATCATTTTTCTGTTTTCAAGCACTTCAACTTCTCATTGGTTTGCTTACCAATCAAGATTGTCTTTTTTTTTTTTCTTGAATTCGTAAAACACTTGATTCTTTGGTTTTGTGAACGACTACAATAACTTTTACTTTAGTTTCTATGGATATTAATGCTCCTATTTCTTTCATAAGGCTTTGCCATCTTCAAAGGCCACTTTTTGCATAGACAACTACCAACTGTGTTGTCTTATAATTGAAGGTGCACACCTTAACAAAAGAAATATTAGAAAAATGACCGAGATGACTAAAGAAAACCAACTCTTTTTGGAAGGCCAAGTGTATCCTTTTTAAATGAAAAATTTTACTTTTATCAATTAAATTTTCAAATAAATGCAATTATTATATATAAAAACTTATATATTGTATTTACTAGATTTACTCCTATGTGAAATAAAATTCATTAAATATCTTATACAAATTGTTTGTGTGTTTCCATTCTTTTTTTTTTATTATTTTTTGAAAAATGGGAAGCAAAATTTGGAGATATAAAATGTGCAACTTTCTCTGTTATCAATGTCCTTTGTTAATAAAATGTTTTACTTGCTAAAAAAAAAAAAAAACTTCCCCCTAAGTGTATAAATCTTCTTTCATTCCACGTGTTAATTTGAATGCCGCTTTAGAACTGATGATGCACTTTATGGAAACTATAATTACATGATTCAATTTTGGGTTAATTTTGTAGTTTTTTTTTAAAAAATTAAATTTATTATTAAAATAAATAATTAATCATACTAATTTAACTTGATTATAGTTTTGAAATTATAATTTAGTTTGGATATAAATAACAAAAAAAGCCATATATTAGTCAAAAAAAAAAAAAAAATTATAAGTTTAATCAGATTTAAATTTACTTATAAGAATATATAAAAAATTAATATTAAATTTTTATTTAATTTTATAATTAAATCTTAATTTTTATTTTTATTTAAATTTTAAATTAATTTTTTTATAAATATTAATTAAAATAATTTTAAAAATATATTAATTAAATAAAAAGTATTAATTATATGACTGTTTTATGTATAAAAAAATTAATTTAAAAAATTTAAAACTAATATTTTTCACATAATACTTATTCGACATCATTATTTAGTGCGCGGGGGGAACATCAAATCAATGGCGGGAAAGTTAAGAACTAACATGGCGGGAAAACCCCACAGGATATTAGTTATGGATTAGATTATGAACTCGTTTTCGGACTTCGTTGGCCAAAGCAAGTAGGGTCTTTATTCTCTGGTTTTGCAGATCTATCAATCTATCTCAAACCCTAATTGATTTTGTTCTAGTAGGGTTCCAGATATGTTATCCTCCTACTCCAGCCAGTTCGACTCCGCGTCCGCCTTCTCCAGCGGCGGATTTATGTCTTCCCAACCTAATCAGGTCGCCGATCTCGCTCCCTCTACCGCAAAAGTAAGTCATCGGACATTCATTTCAATTCTTACTTGTGTTTAGCTGCCAAGACCGTGCTGGAAAAGAGAGCAAAGTTTAAAGAAAAATTACCGTAATTAGTGATGTTCCCTTTGTTTGTTTGTTTGTTTGTTTGGCTGCAGACCCGTGATTCTCATGGACTTGTTCCGGTGACAGTGAAGCAGATCAGCCAGGCTTCTTCTCATTCTGAGGATAAATCCAATTTTCTGATAAATGGCGTGGATGTCACCAATGTAATTCCTATTTCTTTTTATAGGCTACTCCGATTTTGTTGGTTTTTATTCAAATTAAAGAAAGAATTTTTATAACATGTTTGGCTTCTCCAACACTTGCACGCGATGTATCTGTGGTCCAGTTTTCATTTCTAAGGAGTTTTTGATGTGCCCGCTGTCTAGGTTACAGTGGTTGGGATGGTGTTTGACAAGGCTGAAAAAGCTACTGATGTTAATTTCTTTGTGGATGATGGAACTGGAAGAATTGGTTGCAAAAGATGGTAATGCACTAAACCCGATTTATGCTGCATGATCATGATGTAGGTGTTTGCCGCTGAGCTTTGGTTAACTCATTCACAAGTGGGCTTAAAACACAAATGTTATCTAATTCAAAATAAAAAATGGGCCAAAGATGATGAAAATTTCAGGTTTTGGCTCTGTTTATTGTTGTGCAATTATTTTGACTTATGCCCGGTAATTTAAACAGGGTCAATGAAAACTTTGACTCTATTGAGATGGAGGCAGTGCAGTAAGTTTCCCTTCTCATGCATTCTCTTTTGTGAGCTTTTACCTTTTACTCAAGATAAAAAAAGAATTTTTTTTCTGTTTTTTTTTTTTTTTCTTTGCTGCATTGATATATTGCTTTAATGCTGGGATATTCTTATTTTCCTCATTTCAATTTGTAAAAGAGATGGAATCTATACTCGTGTCAACGGGCACCTGCGAACATTTCAAGGCACCATGCAATTAATTGCTTTCTCTGTAAGGTATGGCTATGATATGCTTTCCATCCAATGTTATAGTTCAAGAACTGGGTACTGTTATCACATATGAAATGAGGGCTCGTGCTGAGATCTAAGCAAAAAGTTGCATTGTGTTTGAGCTCAAATGGCAATTGACCATATTTATTTTGTTCTGCCCAATGAACTAACACACTCAAAAAGACAAGTCTATTGTGTGATTGATGTGTCTAGTCTTGAACATGGGATTGTTATCTTGCATACATGCTCTCATACTTTACTATTTTTTCCAGGCCTGTAACAAATTTTGATGAGATAACTTTTCACTTTATTGAATGCATACATTTCCAGCTGCAAAATTCCAAACAGGTGTGTTCTGAATAAAGTCTAACTACGTGCTTTTCTGTTGATTGATAAGTATTTGACTATTTCTCTTGACTGAATTTGCAGGCTGGAAAATCGGTCCAGCCTCATATGCTAGAATCATCTGTTGAGACTTTGGCCAGGGGTGGATCAAGTGGATATCAGACCCCATTGGCGAGCCAAGTATAAGACTGAACAGGGATAAGTTTTTCCATCATCATTTTGTTTACGTTTGGCATGAATTTGTACTTTCCTTTTGCAGTCTTCCATGCAATCTAGTGTTGATGGGCTGAAAAATTGTGATCAGTTGGTCCTTGACTGCCTTCAACAATCTTCAAGCATGTGAGTTTTACATAAAGGTCTTTGATTGTCTCCATTTAGCTTCTTTCCTATCAAGCTTTGTGTTGACCAGTTTTGCTTTGTTCTTTTTGTGTCGTTTGAATAGAAAAGCAGTCCTTCACAAGTGGTCAATAATTCTGTATCAAGTTCACTGTAGCTATCCTTTGTGTTAAATGTGGCAGAAATTTTATTTGTGTACCTGATTCTTAGTGTTTTTTGGATGACCTACCCCTTCTCAAATAAGCTATTGTTTCTTGGATATCTTGTATCCTGTTTAGTGATATTTTGAGATGTACACAAGCACGCACAATTACACATTGTCACCTATATTCAGCCTATGCATCAGTCTTGCACTATTGAAGACGGGGGAGTTGGTTGATGTTTGCAGGATGCAAGAAAAGGGGATGCACGTCGATGAACTTTGCCAAAAGCTGAAGCTTCCCATGGAGAAGATCAAGTAGTCTCTCTCTCTCTCCCTCTCTCTCTCTCTCTCTCTCTCTCTCCAGAGGTCCTGTTATTCTTCTAATTAACCGTTGTCTTGTCTTTGCCAGTGATTCTATTAGATCACTTGAGGATGAAGGTTTGATATATTCAACAATTGACGAATTTCACTATAAAGCAACCTGATGAAATGGACAATATTGAAGAATACTTAAGGATGGTTGTTGATTTTGGCAGCATGCAATGTGTTGCCATTTATGTTTTTGTTTATTTAAGTTTATCAAAACAGCAAGTAGATTGTTGCTTGGATCCATGTAGCCAGCTTCAAGCAGATGAACTCTGAATGTATGCTGCATTTTTTGAGTTTTATATGTACAGGTAGGAATGAACCTGCATTAGTATTTTTGGGTTATTGAACCTGCTACTATTAAAATTGGGAATTAGTCAAGCCATTGACCTATATATGGCCAGCCCTTCTGCAGTTCATTTTGTTCAATGCCCCTTCAACTCATCGGTTTGGCGACGCATTCTTGAAGTCCAATAAGGCGTGCCCCACTATTATCCAAACCCGAAGAAAGGGGTGCATTGATTTGTAAATGAGCATCTCTCCCAGCTAGCATCCCTATCCCAGCCATGTGTGCATTGATTTGTCAATTTTAATTCACAGGAATTAAAATTTAAAACTAAACCTAAAATAAAAAATTTATATAATTTTAACATTACACTATGAATAGTTACGACTTTATTTGTAATTAGTTGCATCTTTATATAAGTAGGTCTCTTGAATCTTTAGAATTGCGTCGGTGATCACTTAGTTCAGATAAAGTTACATTACCGATTTAGTGGAGAACCCCCCCCCCCCCCCCCCCATCTAACGGCTTCTAAGGTGGAAGTCAAAAGTTGTTCAGGCCAAGGACCTCTAAAATGTCAATGGCTGTCACGGAGTCCTCAAACCATGCATACGCTGTCGTATGTGAATCCCTAATCCAAATTCTCCCCAAATGTATGTTGATGATCAAGGCGTCGTGTCTCCCTTTACCACTGGGGACAAGAGGCTTGTCATCTCTCCGTTATCAGTTTCTATTTTTTTATTCTTTTTTTTTTTTTTTTTTGGGGTATTTTTATCTTGACCGTCTCTCCGTTTATGAGTCTAGACAACACAATTAGGAGCAAATCTTTGCTGGGGAGCCTTGGCAATAGGACATTGCCGTTTCAGCTACATTTCCTATGTCTTTCCTCTTTTATTATTTTTATTTTTTTTTCTTCTTCTTTTGCATATATTTTAAACTCATTTTTCTGATAAATCTATTATATTCAATTTGAAAATTTAATTGCCTTTAAGAGAAACTAATCGAGGCATAAAAATATATTACTCATATTTCACGTTTGGATTTTTTTTTTACTTATTTAGATTTAGGGAAAAAGAAAACTTACATCATATTTTTTGACTTTTAGACAACTTTTTGCCAAGCGAGCAAACGCACGGTAATTTGATTGATGGCGAGAAATAAGAGAACTATTGTGAAGCACCCTAAATTGAGTACAATACAGACTTTAACAGGACCAAACAAAACACATAACCAAACCACTTACCCCCCAAATCTGGTGAAATTCAGTGCCTTGGCCACCTCGTCTAATCCAAAAACCTCCTAATTCCCATGCACGATCTGTATGGGCAGAGAAATGTACTCCCAGCCATCAATAGTCTAAAATCCAGGCTTGTAGTATCCCGTTTTTGAGCATGTACATATATGACCTTATTGAGGCTATCCTGAAATCAAGAAGGCTTTGGCATCAGCTTCGCAATAGCCCCAAAAGAAAAGCGAAGATGGATTCCAAGGCCGTTTCTCTCCTCATCCTCGCTTCCATGTGCCTCTTCTGCTCAACTTCCATGGCCTTTGACATCACCAAGATCCTTTCAAACTACCCGGATTTCGCCAACTTCAATGACTTCCTCAAACAAACCGGCCTTGCTCAGGAAATCAACGGGCGCCAAACCATCACCGTCCTTGCCGTTGACAACGGTGCTCTGGATGCCCTGTCCGGGAGACCTGTGGACGTGGTCAAGAGCATCTTGGCCGTGCACGTCATTCTGGATTACTATGATCGACAAAAGCTTGCCAATCTCAACAAGAAGAGCAGCATCCTTACCACATTGTACCAAACCTCCGGCAATGCAGATGACCGGCAAGGGTTCTTGAATATCACTAAAACCCCAGATGGAATCATGTTTGGCTCTGCAGTGCAAGGTGCTTCTCTCACTGCTTCACTCGTGAAAGCTGTGGCTGCACAGCCTTATAGCATTTCTGTTCTCCAAGTCAGCGATATTATTGAGCCCCCAGATACTGAGAATGCAGGGGCTCCCAAAAAGGCCCCTGCTCCTCCTCCACCAGCCAAAGCTCCCGCAAAATCTCCCGCCAAGGCTCCTGCGCCACCTAAGGATGAGGAACCAGCCACGCCACCTTCTGAAGATTTATCACCGGTTGGATCGCCAGTTGAGGCACCTGCACCGGCTGATGGACCTGATGTTGATGCACCGGTTTCTGATGCACCCGTTGGCTCTCTTGCAGAGGCTGGCGCATCAGTCGCTGATCCTCCCGCGTCCGGGGCAGTTTCTCGAAGCATCTATGTGGGTGGTCTCTCGGTGGCGTTGGGTTTGGTGGTCGGCATGTTGGCTTTTTAATTAACAGAACAATGATGGTCAAGGAGAAGTCTAGGCAATATAGAGGAGAAAGCATGTGAATCAAATGGTACGCGGGAAATAACGCAGCAACATGTGCTTATCGCCCAATTGCATGACATAATCCCGCTTTTGTGCTTCCTCCAAAATCCATGTACAATTGGGGCAACCTGTTTCCTATTTTGTGCTATTCTTTCCCATCACTTCTAATTGTCACCATCCGTTCAGTGCAACCCTAAGGGAGAGAATGAAACTGCAGACGAAATTTCTCATACGGTTTGTAAATTCAGCTTATATGAAAGCATCTCCCACTTATGGTTTCCATGGGTCTCGATTTGTCGTTACGACCAACATTGTAGTAATTTGATAGGCTTAATGCGAGGTTGAGATTTTGACTACCTCGAGAGACGCGAAAAGAGGAAACAAACAAGCACTCTGTTTCCCTGGTTGGCAAGGACATTATTCCCCCTCCCAATTCATTGAATTTCTCGTCGAAACAGCAATGAACACCCTCATACATCAATCTTTCTGGGTATCTGTTTTAATAAGAAACCAACAGACCCGGATTATGTCCTTACTCCATTTTGCTTCGTCGTACAAAACAGAACAGAATCAATTCAGGAGGCAAATGAACTCTAAAACAGATCACTGTAACAATTCATAAGTATCAGCTCATACATAAGCTACTCAGGAGTATCCAGAAAATGACTTGCCTAATCCAACACATCTCAGACACAGCCCAGAGAACCAGGAACGCAAAATCAACAAAAATTGCTACAATGTTTCTGCTGTTAAGCCACATTAATTTAGGTAACTCATTACGTGACCAAAAAAATAACACCGAAATCTACAGAATTGCATTCCTTAGCTCATCATTTAACTTTGTGTTGGTGTTTTAATCTTGTTGATTACATCCAAGATGACTTCTTCCATGTCAAGGTCCTTCATTGGTTTAAATGGCCGTTTCATGTCCTGTAAGAGTCCAAAAACAAGCAAAACTAAGAGGTCATTGAATGCAACAGAAGCTTTGCAATTTTCCGCATAGATATATGTGAAAAATAAGAAAGCCAATTTTTAACAGTCAACAACAAACACACATTGGAATGGAGAATAAGTCACCTTATTTCATCTGAAAAGGAAAGAGAAAACTCATGAAACAAGGTTTAGGATAAAATTTCCCTCATACTCTATTCATTGGCAACTATCTACAAACATTAAAAAAAAAAAAAAAAAAAAAAAAAAAAAAAAAAAAACTCTAATCACAATCCTTTCCCTCCAAATTAGGATCCCAATCCCTCTAAATCAGGATTATTATAAACTTTCCAACAACTTTAATAGCTGGCAAGGTCCATACTGCGAGTAGGTCTGAACCACCTATGCTAACAAATTGTACCAAGATAAAAGTTAGTTGGTGATACTTACTGAGGCACATGGGAGTCACAAGAAATATGAATCAATCATATCTCTTTTGCTGCCACAAATAAATGAAGATGTAAGTAGAAAAAATTACTTTGCTCTTTTCTTATGTCCATGTGTGCCCCAGTAAACATTACTACATAGTGATGCTCTTGTACCAATTAGATCTTGCATCATTAAAGTGTTGGAATGAAGAAAGAGAATGCCAACAATGATTACCTTTTTTATGCAATAAATTTCCATGATTGATGTTAGGTTTTAACTCACCTCTCATCAATGCTAACATATCTACATATCTTGTTTGAACAGTCCATTTCAACTCCGCCTTATATCAGACTCGACCTATCTAGCAAGGCAACATAAGAGCCACTGTAGGCCTTGCTTGCATAATTTTATTTTTGATTCCTTAACAACAACATCAATGAATTTACTCATGAATTCATTTAGTCCTTGATCATCAGGATTAGGCCATGCAAATTAATAGTAAAATATAGCTTGTGCTGTCATATGACTTGAGACAAAAGAAAAAACTGCTAGATTTAAAATGGTCCAGGTGAGAGAATCATTGCTTTGCCATGTTGAAGGGAAGTCCCTTGTTCTCAACACAACAAAATCCTGTATCAAAGAAAAGCAAGAAATGAAGTATAGATTCTGCCAGTATGCATAATTTTTTACCAGAAGACTGATGAATGTCTCCCCACCTTGCTCCCTTATTTCAAAGCAACCCTTTCGAGGCTGTCAGAAAATAAATGAATCAATTTAAGTGCAAGGTGCCATAAAGATGATGCATCGAATGTTTCTAGTGCAAAATGAACGCATTATTCCTAATCTCTATGAGTGGGTGTGTGTATTAGTTGAAATCAACAGGAAACTCCAACTGGATATTGCTAACAAATAGAAGAATGCATATAGCTTTGCGACTAAATAAATGATAATGACATAACATTTGTACTTCTGCATGCATGGAAACCAGATTAATGCATCTTTGTGATATGAAAGCATGAAATTAATGAAATTACCTAGTGTTTGGCACTGGCAAACATTTACATCAACATTCTATTATGGAATGACATAAGCAGTAATAAGTATGACAATAAACTCTGCAGTCCAGGAAGATAAGGCAATATATGGTCAAGGCATAGTTTCTGAATTTTGTTAGTTATGTAGTTAAAACCTTAAATCTACAACTCAATCTCTGAATGACTAGATTAGATCAAAAAGCATGTGAAACCATGAATCGGACAGCTGCTATGACAATAAACACTGCAGTCCAGGAAGATAAGGCAATATATGGTCAAGACATAGTTTCTGAATTTTGTTAGTTATATAGTTAAAACCTTCAATCTACAACTCAATCTCTGAATGACTAGATTAGATCAAAAAGCATGTGAAACCATGAATCTGACAGCTGCTATGACAATAAACACTGCAGTCCAGTAAGATAAGGCAATATATGGTCAAGGCATAGTTTCTGAATTTTGTTAGTTATGTAGTTAAAACCTTCAATCTACAACTCAATCTCTGAATGACTAGATTAGATCAAAAAGCATGTGAAACCATGAATCTGAAAGCTGTTTTATAAAGTGCTTAGAAATCAAAACTGAAAAATAACTCAAAAGAGACCCTTCAAATATATGATTATTAGAAGTCCTCAACAAAGAAAATTACAAATACATGCTGAAAATATAAAAGGAGCACAAATTCTGCAGAACCTAATCAGAAAATACAGCTTTGAAGCAGCCACAAATTTCTAATACAAATCCATATGTCCTTTTTACTAAGACAACAAAACAAAGAACAAATGAAAATAAGTGCTAAAGAGATTGTATCAATGCACATGGAGCATTACATTATGGGAAAGCTAATATGCGTAAAACGAAGGCAAGAAAACTCAGTGGCAGACCATAAAATAAATAATGTTCACCAGACACACCTTGTCAGGATTAAGCAGCACAGTGATACCAGGAACAGCATCCCTTAGACCCCTTTCCACCTGTTCAGCCCTTTTCTTGAATGAGGTGCACTGTTTGCTACAAAAACACAAACAAATTAACTAGGGAATCCTATGAATGATGGAAAATTAACATCATTTTAAAGAAAGAGCATTAGCTAAAAACAAGTACATGGCAGATATGGTGCAATAAATCCCACAAACATCACAGCAGCTATGGACAATATGCTTTTGACCCACAAAATCAATCCTAAGCACCCCCAAGTAGAAATATTTTCTCATCAAAAAGATCATAACATTCTTCAGCAATTTTACTTTAAAACAAGAGCTTACAAAGTGCTAGAATACTCTTAATTAGGAGATTATTATCAATTATGTAATTTAATATGTCTTCTATTATTTCTATCTTAATAGACATAATTGATAGAGTCCTTCTAGGAGTAAATTTTGTCTTAGTTATCAAGTTGGACTTTCAAGTCTATAAATATCTAACTTGTTAGAGGCTGATCTACTCAAAGAAATCATTAAAAACTGATCTCCTTGAAGAAATTAATATTTAGAATGATTTCTTCTTTAGCTGCTAACTGTAGGGCACAATGTATAGATTTGACAACAAGAGATCTTGTTTAGATTCTTGATTTTCAACGACATATTTTTGCTTAACTATCAGCAAATTCTATTATACAAGGAACTAAAACTAATCTCCTTATTTGGCTATACCTCTTACTCACAAAGATCTTTGAACTATAATTTATCTGGACTTCAAGGTCCAACATCACACCTCAAATATCTATCATTCCCACCAAGCATAATCAACCTTTTCATAGAAAATATAACTATATTGTAGCAAGAATAGAAGCAATAGAATTGCTCGAACAAAACTAAGATTCTGACACCAGGAAGGCAAAGGATTTGAGAACGCACAACACAAACTAAACATAATGCTGCCAAGTGGGACAAAAGAAAAAAAGGCTAAGCCACTTGAACTTCTCCAGACATTTTAACTCAGCAACTGAAGATAAATTTGTGGTTTGAATGATCATCAGAGACACAGCAGACCAGATCAGGGGGGTCCAGACTGAAACAGGCCTGTAAAATAACCCAAGTTAGTGACAATCGCGTTTCTACAGGAAAATCATATGGCAAAAAGTTTAAGCTTCCCACGTCTTCACATCTCTGCAAACACAGCATATATTATCAAAGAAAAGCCTTCATTTTTATTAGGATGAAACCATTAGATTCCCCTTTTCTCTTCCAACCATTTCTCAATAGCCAAACATCTAGCAAGCACAGATAATCAAAATCTTAGCAGACCAAAAAAGAGAAACAAGAACTTCAATACACATAACTTACCTTTTCTCTGTTTTTCTTTTTTCCCCTTTTCTTCATCATTCCCATCAGCCAAACAGAACATAGAATGAAAAGAAGCAGAAGAAAGAGAAGAAATAATTAAAAAAAAAAAAAAAGAGAAGCAGATAAGCTCACCAGTGTTCGATCACAATGGTTTTCGAGGCCCCGCCACCGGTGGCAGTCTCCTCTTCAGCCTGCTCTTCCTCCCTCTCAACTTCCTTTTTCCTTTCCTCTGCCACCTTCTCCGTCACAGCATCCACTTTCTCTTCTTCAGCCTTGTCCTTGTCCTTGTCCTTGGCCTTGGCCTTCTTATCAGCGGCTGCCGCTTTACCTTTCTTGTTCCTGGGCAACTGGACGGCCGTTGGCCGTGCTGAGCCCTTGGCGACCCGCTGTGCTGCGCTTCTTGTCATCCTAATCGACGTCGGTGCGCTGGGATTCGCCGACTCTTCCTGAGCCTTTCGCTTCTTGGGCGCCATTGAAGCGGAATGTCCGTATAGACTCTTTCCTCTTCTCCGTCACTATCCCACTCTATGCCTCTGACCCTTTCGCTGCTGTAATCGCACGCGACTGTTAGCGTGACAAGAAAGGCCTTTTTGTCTTCCCGCGCATTTTACATTGGACATTTTGAACGGACGGTCAAGATCTAATGGGATTTTTACTCCGACGGTGATCTGATGATCATGTACGGTTTTGGGAGGATGTGGATGGGAAATTGAGAAGCTGAGATTGATCCACGTGTAGTAACTGCCACCCAGTCTTTAAAGCTCTCGGTCTTGCGACAGAGTAGGAGTAACACTCCCCCCCGTAAATTAATTAAGCACCAAAATAATCCCCCCCCTGCCCGCTACTGCCCATTACAAGAGTGTTAAGGGCCTCTGCACATGAAGTTGGGCGGCTGAGTAATCACTTCTATTAAGGTTTTAGGCTTTTTATGTATAAGCTCGACTTGATGGACTTATTGGTTTAAGAATTAACGACTTAAATTCAATTTATAAATTAGTGATTTATTTTAATTTATTTTAATTTTTTTATTTACTTTTTTTTTGATTTAATTAAAAAATTAAAATTAATTTTAATTTCAAGTTACTAATTATTTAATTTGAAGGTATGTTTAATATAAATTTTAAAGTTATGATCTAAATATTTAAAATATAATATTATGACTAAATAAATATTAGTAATAGTCAATATTAAAGGGTTATATGATAGGAATAGGAAATGACAACAGGCCAGACTAAAACAGAGCACCACGAAAGAGGGAAATAAGGTTATCTTGATCCTTGCCTCCGGAATAAAATCAATCCTTGTACTCTCTTTCAATCTTCGACGAAACTAAGGTTTGAGAATCATGTTCGTCCCTAACCCGGTATCAGAATCCTTCGCCCCCCTCCCATGCCTAAAATCCAAGCGCTTTGCCATGATGACCACCAAAAGCGCTCATGGCTTTGCACGTACTGGATAATCATTTTTTTTCTTACTTTCACTAATTACAATAACGTTATTGTAAGCACTATTAAAGCAGGCCCAGCCAGTCAAACCGGTGACTTGTTAAACTAGCCACTTGATTGGGGTAGGTTGGTAAAAACCCGTTTGTATAAAATGAATTGGAACAACCTGATTGACTTGGCCCGGTTTTTGAAGACGTCATCTCTTGACTCCATTTTGCGGAATTTCTTTTCCAAGTCTTTTATATAATAAAAAATAAATAATTGTTAAATTTAAAATAAAATATATTATATAATTTAAATATTTTAAGAATTCCTATAATTTATTTTTATTTTTTATTTTTTTTAAAAAAATAATCTATTAATAATATTTAACTATTTATGAGAATAATTGTTCTTGATAAATATTATATCTTAAAAATCTAATTTTTGTTAATTTTAATTCATCTTTTTTGTAAATACAACTAACTCATTATTTTTAATTATATTAAAAAATTTTTGTAGATCTTAAAAATTGCTCCATAATTGATTTTAAAAAAAAAATACTAATATGCTATTATACATATTATTGTAGAAAAGATTAAAAATTTTATTCATAATATTTTAAAATTTAGAAGGAGTATTTTTTAATTCAAATAACATCACATATAATTCGTGTTGTTGAAAGAAAATTGTGAAAGTTATTTTATATTTATCTTCCTCATGAATTTAAATTTGTTAAAATCTAAATTTTATGTTAATTTTTTAAAAAATAGTAATTCTCAATATTCACTTCATTAAATTTCTTTTATTAGGTAAATAATATTTTATCTATTCTAACACTTTGTTTAATTATTTATAATTAATTACTAACTTAGGAGCTTTTCTTTGTATTTTAGTTGATTATTGGCATAAAAGGTTAAACATGACCATAATGATTTACTTAGTCTAATAATTTATTTTTAATAAATAATTAAGTTATTTTTACAAGATTTTAATAATTTTTTATTCATTTATATAGATCTCACTTTAATTAATATATTTTTCTCATTAAAATTTTTATATAGGGTAATTTAACAATATATTTTTTTCTATTTCAAAATGTTGTAGGTATATTTGACTATACTTCTTTTTCAACTTGTTTGTAAAATGCTTGTATAATCTTTTGATTTTTTTTTTTTTTGGATTTTTTCCTTTATTCTTTTATAATTAATCTCTTGATTTAAAGAATGTAAATGTTTTTATTACCTTTTACTCATTAATCAAACTAATACTTGAATAAAAAGGGTCATACTCATGAGTTTGAAACAATCCTTGTTTGCTCATTAGAAAGAGAAAAATTAGACCAAGAAAAGCTACAAATGACATTATCACAAATTTTTGATGAAAAATCCTAATCTTATAGCTAGATTTTCAAGAATGTTAACAAGATGATATTATTATCATTTAACAAAAGAACAAGATGAAATATTTAAAGCAATAAAAAATGAAACAAAATATATATATATGTATGGAAAGAACTTATAGATTTGATCAAACCTTTTCGAAATTAATTTCTTTCTTAGCAACCAAAATTATTATTTTCGTAATAATACTTACGCTTTTTTTTTTCTTTTCTCTAATACTTATTATACAATGATGCAAAGACTTGTTAGCTTTGAAGAGGTCTAATTAAATCTTTCTTTGAGATTAACACTACAAGTTTTATTTCAATAAAAAGTTTTGTCATAGTTTAAATTTATTTTAATTCAATGATTTTCTAAATTTTAGTATTAACCATAAAAATCATTCAAGAAAAATTTCAATTTCACAAGAAAAATTTTTTAAAATTTTATTAATAAAAATAGTTTTTATTTAAGTGTTGGTTTTCTGGATTATTTGTGAAGACTTCATGAGTATGAACCTTATATAATGAGGTAATAGTTGCCATCAACATTTGTTGAATAACTATGTAAATATGATAGTCTAATAACTCATTTATATTTTATTCATATATACTAGTTCAAACTTATGAAAGTCATATATGTCTTTTCTTTATTAACTCCATCTAGTAAAGAAGATTTTGGGTAAAAAAATGTTTTTTTTTTTTTTAAATTTATCATATGAGTCTCTTTTTTTATCTTTTGTCTTTTTTTTAATTTTTATTAACTTCTAATTTTTCTTTAAATTGACTTTTTAATGTTTTTAAATCATTTTCACTATTTTGTGTTAAAATATGTATTTCCTTTTAAGGATTATATATTTTTAATAATTCTAATTTTTTGGATATGTTTTCTAATAATTCATTTGATTTAGATTTTACTTTTGATCTTTTTTTTTTAGGTTATTTTTAGTAAAAACTATTAAAAATTTAGATATCAATTTAGATTTAAATATTAAAGTATTTTTTTTTATTTATCATCTTAATTGTTTTTTAAAGTTTGTATCTATCATGTAATTGAATTCAAGATTCTATTTGTATAGTTATTTTGATTTTATATATTTCATTTTGAGTAACCATAAAGTTTGAGCCTACTTTAGTGGATTTTATATGAACTATGAATCAAAGGGTCATACTTATGAGGTCTCCATAAATAATAAAGTAAACCAATAGTTGAAAAAAAATTATTTTTATTAATAAAATTTTAAAATCTTGCTTATGAAATCAAAATTCTTTTTGAATAGTTTTCATCGTTATACTAAAATTTTAAAAATAATTAAATTAGAATAAAATCAAACTATGATAAAAGTTTTTTGAAATAAAACTTATAGTGCTAATTTCAAACAAAATTTTAATTAATTCACTTTAAAGTTAATTTCTTTTTTAACAATTGAAAATATTATTTTTTTAATAATACTCACAATTTTTTTTTCTTCTAGTATTCATTTTACAATGATGCAAAGACTAAGAATTTTTTTACAACTTCAGTTGGTCCTTTGAGCTCTTCTTTGTCTCTTTTCGTAGTTGAAATAGTCAAATTTAAAGAGTTTTGCAGTCTGAATCAAGTCATTGCTTATCATAGTTATATTTGAAAAATCTATTTTGGAATAGGAAAAAACATGTTCTTAAGTTATCCTATATAAAAAATTTTGATGAAAAAAAATATATCAACTAAAGTAAGGCATATGAAAATGAATAAAAAATTATTAGAATATTATGAAAAAAGAAATTAATGACTTATTAAAAAAATGGATTATTAGACAAGCAAATCACCATCATCATGCTTAACCTTTTATGGCAATAATTAGGCTAAAATAAAAAAAGGAGTTCCAAGGTTAGAAATTAATTATAAACCATTAAACAAAATGTTAAAATGAATAAGATATTTTATTTAATAAAAAGAATATCAAGAGTTCCTATTTCTTAAAAATTAACATCAAATATGGATTTTAGCAAAGTCAAATTTATAAGGAAGATAAATATAAAGGTTTTGTCCATCTTATGATCAATAATGTTTTGATTCCTCATGTTGCTTTAATAATAAAATTGTCTAATCAATTTTGAGTCATAATTTGGGTCCTCATTCTCATACTATGGATCATTTTCTTAAGATTCTTCATTAGTTACCCAGACACCTTATACCATTGTAGAACAGTATGTAATAAGAATTGCTTGTCAAAAACATCATCCTATAAAGACATTATGCATAAAACAATGCTTGGAAGAATTTGGATAACAATTAAAGTAAATTGATCCGTTAGCTAAATTAGATTGAAAAATAACATGTAAAAATGTTGTAAAATTTAATATTCTTTTATCTCTTAAACACATTAGTGTAAGAATATATATTTTTGTTCTATGTAAAGGTTTTATAACAACTTGAACTAATCATATGTGTAAAAATTAATAATTTAGTTTATATAAATCTATTTCTTTTAATATAAGATTAATTTTTTAAATATTTGGATTAACATAATAAGTCTTTTGTATAATATTTATTATATAACTACTAAAGAAATTATCAAAATTTCCCTACTTTATATACTTTTTTTTTTGATTCTTTAGTTATATTTTAATTTTATAATTCTTATTCTATTTTTGCTAAATTATAGAGTTTATCTATTACAATCTAGTGTATTAAGTTCTTCATTATGATTAAAAATGTAAAGGTCATTTTGCTTAATGATCAATTAGTCTAGACATAGTTTATATATTTTAGATCTAAAAGTCTTTTATTGTTATTAGGAACCACTTTCCATAACCACTCTTTTCTTTTAAGTTAACAATGATCTTAGACTAGTCAACGGTATCTTAAAGATTTCTATTCTAAATCTATGAACTTGGCTAAACAATCTTATCTTAAACAAAATGATTTGCACATTTTAATTATATAAGGACATTTTTGAGGCTAATTTTAACTTTATTTATTATTATTATTGTTTATTTAATTTTTTTTTGTTTACAAATTTTTCAATAGTAATTATTTATAAAATATTTTCTTTGTTTCCACCAATTTAAATCCCATTAAACTATTTTACAATTAATAAAGAAAATTTAAGTATTATTTTATGCATAATATTTTTTAAGATGATATTTTTATTTTTATTATGTATTGACTATTAACCAATTAAATTTATTTTAGAAAAGGATGTCAAAAATTTAGTTTTCAAACAAATTTTTACTAGAGGAAGAAAATGGGGAATAAATTTTGTAAATGACTAAAGTGCTCTTTAATAGATGTAAAAAATATTAATACTTCATCTATGTATACAATAGTAAATTTAGTATAAAAATTTAAAATTTCATTAATAATATTTTAAAATTTACAAGGAGTATTTTTAATCCAAAATTGCATCACATTTTATTCATAATATCCAAAGGGAACTATTAAAGTCATTTTATATTTTATCTTTTTCATGAATTTGAACGTATAAAATCCAAATTTTATGTCAAATTTTGTGAAAATAATTGCTCCTAATATTCTCTTTATTAAATATCTCATATCAAGTATATGATATCTTATTCATTCTAACACTTTATTTAATGGTTTATGATTAATTACTAGCTTGAGAGCTCCTTTTTCTATTTTAGCTTAATTATTAACATAAATGCCTAAGGATAACTACAATGATTTACTTAATCTAATAATTTGTTCTTTTAGTAAGTCATTAATTTATTTTTTATAATATTCTATTAATTCTTTATTTATTTGTAGAGATCTCACTTTAGTTTATATATTTTCTCATCAAAGTTTTTTATATAAGGTAACTGTAAAACATGTTTTTATCTATTTCAAAATATTATAGATATATTTGAATACATTTCTTGATTTTGTTTTGTTAGGAGGTTTGATTGTTTTATTTGTAGTAAGTAGAAATAGATTATTTCTAGTTTAAGAAAATATATAAATTTGTTAATTTGGGAGGGAGATGTTAAAGTGCACGGGGAAAAGGACCTTACTAGATTCTTAAATGTTATCTTATCATAATTTTTTTGTTATAGATGAAGAAGTGCTCAAAGGATCAATAAGAGTTTTAGAAGAAATCCTTGCTTTTGCATCATTATGAAACAAGTATCCCAAATATTCAAGAAGTTAGTTTTATACCAAAAAAAATAAATTTATATAAATCAAATTATTAATTTTTACATATAAGATTAGTTCAAGTTACTATGAAACTTTTACATAGAGTAGGAATAAAGACCCTTATACTAATATTTTTAAGAGATGGAAAACTATTAAATTTTATAAACTTTTTACATATATTTTTTTTAATTTAATTTAGCTAATATACTAGCTTATTTTAAATTTTATCCAAATTATTCTATTTCTTTATTTGATCAAAGTATTAATAAAGTTTTAACATTAAATTTAGCCATGTTTAAGAATATGTTGCTAGGATATAAAAATATAATGCTAATTTATAAAGTTTATTATAAGGTATTACCTCTTACGCTTAAACCAAATGCTATAAGGAAGGCATATATGGGTATTTATGAAAGTTCATTTGTTAAAACATTGAAATTATTAGATTGGTCATCTCTTTTCTAGAAAAATGGGTTTTACCAAATATACACTTACCCAAACCAATAACTTTTAGAATTCAACTAGCTTAACTTATTCATAATAATAAAGGAAATATGAAAATAATAATTGCTTTTCAAAAAAGATAATATATAAACATATCATAATAAAAAAATTTTACTAGTGATATACCTTCTAATTCAAAAATGATTTTTTTTTTTTGAAGTAGATTTTAACAAAACAATTCCTTAAACACATTATAAGAAAGAAAAATGGCCATTTAGATCATCAACTTATAGTGAAATGCAATTTTTAGATTAATTAAATATAATTAAAAATAATAATTTTATATTAAACAAAGAGTTACTAAAAAAAAAAAAAAGTTTTATTCTAACAAAAAAAGGGTTAAGAGAATTACACTTTTGTTTTTTTAACAATTACTCAGAACAAAAATAAAAATTAATACAAGAAAAATTGTATGAAACTTGGAATCAGTTAAAAAATACACATGAAGTTTTTTGAATGATTTGAATTATATAAACATATGTTTTAAAAAGATATAAATGTAATTAAAAGTTAAAATCAAACTTGGCAAACTTCTAGAAATGATATAATTACATCAATAAAAAATGCTCCTTGTAAATTCCTTGATGCTATTTAGATTAAAAAAATCTACTCATTTTAAATTTCCAAATGTTATGAATGAAATTTTTAATCATTACACTAAATTTACTATTGTATACTTAGATTACATATTAATATTTTCTAAATCTATTAAAGAGCACTTTATTCATTTAAAATAAAAATTTTAATATAATTAAGAATAATGGGCTAGTTGTATTTACCAAAATGTTGAAATTAGGATTAACAAATTCAAATTTTGGGGATATAACAATTATCAAAGAACAATTACTCCTATAGCTAGATCAATAGCATGTGCAGATATATTTCTAAATAAAATAAAAGATAAAAATCAATTACAAATATTTAAAAGATGTTTAAATTATGTAACAAATTTTATTTTAAATTTAAGATTTACTTGTTTACCATTATATAAAAGATTTGGTATTATAATGGAGAGGAATGAATTCTTTTTCTTTAAATAAGTGATTATATTCTAATTTGGAAGGGTTAAAATTTGCATAATTTTAATTAATAGAAGATTTGATCTAGGTTAAAATTGTTTACCTAATTTTTTTTTTCACGTGAATTTACTTACAAAAAGAGATTACACAAAATGAATGAAAGATGTGTTACCAAAGACTCGTTTAGAATCAAAACACTAGTTTCATCACTAGTTTGCCTAGTTTCCTTGATGTATCTTACCACAATTTCTTTGTTATATATTTTTTAGTTTAATACTCCTCCATATTTTTATTAGAAGGACTAATTTCTATTATTAAAATGACTTTATGATTTGGTATACCTAAGTAAGGTAATGTTTTGACTAAAAATTTCACCCTAATAATAGTTTTTACTATTTATTAATTCCATTATGGAGAGTTTTTTTTAAGTCTTTTATATAATGGTAAACAAATGATTTTTAAATTTAGAATAAAATTTGTGCATAATTTAGACAACCTAAAAATCTTTACAATTAATTTTTATCTTTTATTTCATTTGGCAAGTTATTTGAAAATGCTAATTATTTCTTGATAAATATTATATCCCAAAAATCTAATTTTGTTAAATCTTAATTTCATTTTTTTTTAATTGATTTATTTTTATTTTTTATTTCTATTTATTTTATCCCAAAAATTTAAATGATATTGACCTATTTTTTACTATAGTGAACAAATCCAAATGAGTTTCACAAATGCCATCTATAAATAACAAATTAATATAAAAGTAACAAATTGAAATATGGGTTAGCAAATTCCAAATTAGTAGGGTTAATAAAATCCAAGTCACTGAGGTTTCTTTGGTTTAATATATGGGTTAACAAATTCCAAGTTAGTAGGGTTATCAAATTTCAAATAAGTGGGGTTTTACTAAAGATTTGATCCAAGATTTTGAAGAACAAGCAAATACCGAAGTGAGATTTTACCATGGTTTGTGGAGATTTAGCATAAGATTCAGAAGAACAAGTGGATGTGAAAATGAAGTTTTACCTTAGTTTGGGAGATTTGACCTAAAATTTGGAAGAATAAGTAAATGTAAAAGTCAATTATGTAGAGCAAGGACTTTTAATTTGCATGTATATGGAAAGCCCAATATGCCTATGAGCCATATCACAATACAAAACTATTGCTATATTTTTTTCTAAGAAAACAAAAATCCTTAGCATATAATTATCATGATGATATGGCTACCTAGACCAATTTCTTATATCTTAGGAATTAAAACCATCTTAATGGTAGCTACTACCTATTTAGCTCATAATGACTTTGATATAGTTACTCTTTGTATTTTATAGGAGGGGAATAGGATGATAGACTTGCTTGAATTTTGCTTTTTTTTTTTTTATTAAAAATATAGTTAGTAGGCTTTGAGAACAAGTCTCATTTTAGTTGGTATATTATTCTCATGAAAATTTTTTTATATATAGTAACTTAACAACATGTTATTATTTATTCCAAATTGCTATAGTTATATATAAGCATACTTCTTTTTAAAATTAGTTGTGTAATGCTTGTATAATCTCTTGATTTTTTTTTTTTTGGATTTCTTTTTTTATTCTTTTATAATTAATCTCTTGATTTAAAGAATGTAGATATCTTTTCTTTTGAATTGAGCTCCACAATCTAAAGGTCATCATTATAATCAAATGACAAGTCATAAGAGCTTGAATTAGAGGCCATTATAAAATAAGTGTTGAAGTTGTTCATTAACCGAATCATGTAATTCAAGGGTTTGAACTTTCTTGACAATTTTATAGTATCAGGCTATATGTCTAGTTGGCCATATTTCTAACAAGTAATTATTGGTTATTGGGTTTTGGGCTTAAAGGATTGTTTTTGTTTAGGAGTTGCTTTTGAAGTGGATCAAACAATTTTATAAGGCTTATAGGAATGGTAATAAAAAGGTCTTATTTTTCTTAAGAATTATTTTCCTTAGCATATAATTATCATGATTATATAACTGTTTTGACAAATTTTTTATATCTTAGGAATTAGAACCATTTTAAGTCTTTTCATTTCCATCATGACTTTGACAAGTTTTTTTCAACTTGATGTTATAATAGGTGGAAATATTTTGGATTAAATAAAGAAATCTTTCCTCATTCTATCAAATTAGTTATTCTCATTTTTCAAAAATAAACATTGATGATATTTCACCAAACTACTATTTTTCAATATTATTCAAATTTTGATAGATAATGAATTAAAATTATAGGGTTACTTAACTTTATGGAATAATTTATCCTAAATAGTTTGAAATACAAATAAATATTAAATGGTGGAAGTCTAAACCTAAAGGATAAATAGATTTACATGCAGTTACCACTTATTTAAATGTTAATACTATTGGAATAAAACTTCAATTAAACAAAGAAAAAAAAACTATATTTTTAACACAAAAAAGAGTAAAATTCAGTCAAATCTAATGCCTTGTTCATCTATTGAAGAATATAAAGAAAAGCTAAAAATGGTGTTATCACAAAATTTTGATGAAAAATCCTAAGCAAATGATCCATATTATGACAATATGGACCTAAATTATGACTTAAAATTGATTAGACAATTTTATTATTAAATTAATATAAGGAATTAAAACACTGTTGATTATAAGATGGACAAAACCTTTAAAACACCTCATATTGTACTCTTATTGGTCATCAGTCAAAAGTTATTAAAAGGAATAAATTGGGACAAACTTGACACCTAATCCCACACTTTTGTTAACCATGAATCAAAGCTATTCAAAAGAATTAATCAAGACAAACTCAAAACTGTTCAAATCTAATTATCATAAGCAATGACCTCATTTGGACTTCAAGACTTCTCAAATCCAACTATTTTAGTTATGAAAAGAGATAAAGAAGAGCTTAAAGGACTAACTTGAGTTTTAGAAGAAATTTTAATCTTTGCATTATTGTAAAATGAGTATAAAAAAATGTGAGTATTATTACAAAAATAATAGTTTCAATTGTTAAAAAAAAATGCTAGCTTATCAAAATTTTCTTCAAAATTAACAATATAAGTTTCCTTTTAATAAAATTTTTATTGTATCATTGAATTTATTCAAGTTTAATTATTTTCTAAATTTTAATATAATCATAAAAATTATTCAAGAAGAATTTCAATTCCATAAACAAGATCTTTAAATTTTATTTTAAAAAGTAGTTTTTATTTAAGTACTAGTTTACCTCATTATATGTGGAGACCTTATGAGTATAACTCGTTTACAATGGTATCATAATATGGATACAACCTTTGAGACACCCATGTCACATTTTTGTTGGCCAAACACCTCATACCCATTCTTATTAGCCATCAATCAAAAGCTATTAAAAAAAAAATCAATCATTAAGAACTTGACCCCTTATACAATACCTTTGTTGACCATCAATCAAAAGCTATTCAAAAGAATCAATCAGGACAAACTTAAATATTTTTTAAAATTGACTATTATAAGCAATGATTTTATTTGAACTTTAAGACTCTTTAAATATGACTGCTTTAACTATATATATATATATATAAAAAAAAAAGATAAAGCTCAAAGGACTAAATGAAGTTTCAGAAGAAATACTAGTCTTTGCATCATTGTATAATGAGTATATATTTTTTAAAAAAAAAAAAAGTCTGAGTATTATTACAAAAATATTAGTTTCAATTGTTAAGAAAAAAAATTAGTTTCAAAGAGCTTTGATCAAATGTTTCTTCAACATTAGCTTGATAAGTTTTATTTCAATAAAATTTTACTATAGTTCACAATTTTTTTTTATATTATTTTATAATGATGTGAATACTTAGATTTCTTCTGAAACTTTGGTTGGTCCTTTAAGTCATTATTCATCTCTTTGAAAAGTCTTGAAATCTAAATGAGATTATTACTTATAATACTTAGATTTCAAAAATCTTTGAGTTCATCTTGATTGATTCTTTTGAATAAAATTTTGATTGATGGCCAACAAGACTGCAATATGAGGTATCAAGTTTGTCTTGATTGATTCTTTTGAATAGCTTTTGATTGATGGTTGACAATAGCGTGATATGAGGTGTTTGGCTAACAAGAGCGCGGTATGAGGTGTCTTAAAAGTTTTGTCCATCTTGCAATCAATAGTGTTTTG
Source organism: Rhizophora mangle (assembly GCA_037832345.1). Taxonomy (NCBI): domain Eukaryota; kingdom Viridiplantae; phylum Streptophyta; class Magnoliopsida; order Malpighiales; family Rhizophoraceae; genus Rhizophora; species Rhizophora mangle. The sequence continues at coordinate 3,618,427 of JBAPLJ010000181.1, read as the reverse complement.
ATTCTTGACGTTGATTTAATGATAAACTTATCTAATAAATTATGAGCATGAGGTGTCTGATTGACAAGAGTGTGGTATCATGTGTCATGGTAGTTTAGTGGAAAATATCATTAATGCTTGTTTGTGAAAAATAAGAATAACCAATTTTGATATGATGAGAAAATGTTTCACAAAATATTTTTCACCAATTATAAAACCAAGTTGCAAATAGCTTATTAAAGTTATGATAGAAATAAAAAAAAGTCAAAAATGGATTCAATTGGGCTTACCACCCACCAAGAAGACCAAGTTTAGTTATCTCCTTGTGCCTATCACAGAGATCTATCGAGGTTGGACAATCAGAAACACGGACGACTTCTCTTTAGTTTTGGCTTCTGCTTGTTCTTGGGATTAAACTGAGATATATATATATATATATAGAGAGAGGGGGGGGGGGGGCAGATGAGACATGGAGGTTGAAGGGAAATAACTTGACGACGATGTAACAAGAACTAGAAAATGAAGATAAGGTAGGATAGCTGTTTGGGAATTTTTATATCTGTGTGTGTGTGTTTGTGCAGCTTGAATTTGATTAAAATTTTAACGAATCAACCTTAAACATGCCAAAAATTTAGTTGGGTTTGACTCGTTTACATCTCTGCCGATGTTTATTATCATTTTCTTGTTCTTAACTTGAATCTTCTATGCTTAATTACAGTTAGAAGACTCAATTTTAGTAAGTTTCAAGATGGACAATACTGCAGTTTGAAAAGTAATGAGTAAAGCTGGGCAAACTTTTCTCAGGGGGATTCTACTTTCAGAAAGGGCCATAAAAGGGGTGCCGAGCTAACAATGAAGGTTGTTAACGCTACATCTATTCAGTTGTGTATTTACTCACACTATAAATTGTTGGCTAACTAGAAACAACAATTTATGGTCGGAGGGTTCCTATGGCAATACACAGTCAACTCAATCATTACTTAGTGTGGGATTGAGAGCGAGAGGACTTTAAATACCGTTTCATCTCGTCTGAATTTAAAAATTCAGAAATCAAAGAATTCTTGATTCTTGATCAATTTTCTTCGACTTCGTTCTAATTGCGGTGGCGCTGGACGGACCTCCCCAGTGGTCCTCCATTGTTATCCTCATGACTGATTTTGAGAACATCTAATATCAAGACAAGATGCTAAAGCATTGACTTTTGTTGATTACATGCGAGTGGCTGGGAATGTTTGGGTATATACAATAAACCGCTCAAAAAACAATTCAGGAAAGCCATACTCGGAACCTTTCAGGGCAGTAGACAATCCTGAGCAAGGTTAAAACCTGAAAAGCAAGGCCCAGCAACTTGCATGTCAAAAAGGTAAATGAATGGCATTAGCCTGGCGCCAACAATCCAGCATCAACCCGTCAGTCTGGACATCTAATGCTCCATGACCGAAGACAAATGGTCGAGGCAATTCCACACAAGCAAACCAACGTTTAGACAAGAAGAATCCCCAATAAGCGAAGCACTGAATGGGCTGGAGCCAAGCCAAGCCAAGTTTTAACTTGTTCATGCTTTGGCCTGTTAACATTTCCGTGGAGCCATGGAATAAGAGCCCAGTTTAGGACAATTAGAGCTGGAATGGAACACAAACTTATATTTCATCTGAATCTTGAATATGTACATGCGATTTCCTTTTATGTTTCCTCTGTTCAATAATTAATGCAAAAACTCATCCCTCTCCTACAAAGTTCCCGTTCTTCTGACTAAGCTAAAATTCAACTTCCCGCACAATGTACATTTACAAACCAAACTTTCTTGGCCTCAGATAAGTGGAAGTGCCTTGCCGTAAACCTGGCATAGCAACTTGCTGCTGCTGTTTTGCCCTCCTTTCCCTCTCCTTCTTTTTGCTCTCTTTGTCTGCCTCTGCCTGCACCTTCCTCAAATTCTCCATTTCCTCTTCCATTGCAGTTTTTTCTTCCTTCTTTTTCTTCTTGTGCTCCAACATGGACGTGTCTGATTCCTTCACTGAAAAAAACATGGGTCCCAGCTCAGCCAACCACTGGGGCTCCACTGCAGTGACACACTCCATATATTCCTTTGTCGTTAACATCAATTCATGATAAACCACATAATCTGGAGTGTAACCTAAACCAAAAAGAGCACTGCTGGGGCGTAAATGGCATGGCATCCCATTTCTACAATTGACATACTCCCCAACACCCTTTAATCTTGCTGCATTGTGAAAATATGCAGAACAGATAGCCTTGCGTACAACATCCCAATCATGCCCACAGGATGTTAGTGGGATCTTCAATGTCTTGAGAATATCCAAGAGCTGAGATCTGACTTCTCTGGCCTTTCGTAATCCTTTAACCTGCAGAAAATGTGTCTCACACCAATCTCCCCTGTACTGGTGCTCTTTCCATTGCAAGTATATATTAAGCAAGGTCAAGTGGTCAGACTCTGGGACAAAAAATTTTTCCCTTGCAGCATCACTTTCCTCTGCCCTATCCTTTGGCCGGAAAAATACTGATGGCACCGACAGCATTGAAACAATTGTCAAAACCTCATTTATGCACTCTAGTTGTTCGCCCATCAGGAGCATCTTAGCTAGTGGGGGATCCAACGGAAATTCAACCATTTTCCAGCCAATATCAGTTAGATCCCCAACATTGTTAAGAGCACCCAAGACCCAGAGCTGATACATAGAATTAAGAATATTATCCTGTGGAGGCGGATCCATGAAGTCAAAATCCAGCAGGTTGTCAACTTTAAGAGACTTGAGCAGCAAAACCACATTACCAAGGTTTGTTCTTTGGATCTCTGGTACAGGACTGGGCAACATTTCATTAAGGTATGCACTTTCAGTATAAAGCCTATAACAGGTTCCAGGGCCAGTTCTACCAGCACGTCCAGCACGCTGATCAGCAGCAGCACGGCTAACAGGGAAAACTTGGAGTGCATCCATACCCATTCTAGGGTTGTACACTTTCATTTTACCATATCCTGTGTCGATAACATAAAAAATTCCATCTACAGTTAAAGAAGTCTCAGCAATGTTAGTGGCAACAATGCACTTCCGGGCCCCCTCTTCGGCTTTTTGGAATATTTTTGCTTGCAAATCAGCTGGGAGTTGTGAGTAAATGGGTAGTATCAACAGTTTAGGTACTGATTTCTTGGTGGTGGAGATGAGCTGCTCCATACGTTCATTAAGGGCATGACAGGCTGCCTCAATTTCATCTTGGCCAGTCATGAATATTAATGTCCCCTGGAGGACTGGTAATGTGTATAGTCATGGCCTGCTTCACTGCAGCTTCAACATAGTCCTCACAAGGTGTTTTACTATAAAATGTATCCACTTTGAATGTTCTCCCAGGAATATGAAAAATTGGTACGCTGCAGAAGGTAACAAAAATAATGTTTGAGATGCTGAGTAAAATAATTCATGAATTCAACTATATTTTGGCCATCAAAAGGACCATGTTACCTTCCAAAGAAATTTGAAAATTTCTCAGCATTTAGAGTTGCAGATGTCACGATGAGTTTGAAGTCACGTCGTCGTGCAACCACCTTTTTCAGTATCCCAAAGAGCACATCTGTGTTTAATGACCTCTCATGTGCTTCATCCATGACAATGACACTGCAACAATCACATCCACGAGACCAAATGATCTTGTTTTCATCAGCAATTAAAATTCCCTCATAAAATTGAAATGACACACTAGATTACACCATACATACCGATACTTATCAAGCTCCGAATCCTTTAGTGTTTCACGCAAGAGTACTCCATCAGTCATATACTGCAAAATTTGGCATGCAAGGACTTAGAATGCAAAGTTATTAAATTTCAGAGCCACAACAAAAGAGAAAAAGAACATAAGGGGGAAAAGGTCCCAACACTGTCAATACATTATAATTGAGATGATGCTCAAATGACTGCTATTTAGCATAAACACACATTAAACTTCAATTGAAAGGCTCAAATATAATCAAAAGTTGATCAAAGGGCCAATCTCAAGATTTTTTTTTTTTTTCATTCTTAGCTTTTGTTAAGCCTGATAGCTTTGCATCATTCTCAGAAATTTGGAAGGGTTCATATCAGCAGAGTTCCTTGCAAGTTTCCATCTCTTATATATACATACTAGAAAAATGACATGTGTTGCTATGTTAAAATATGTGCTAATTATATGACAAATAAATTGAATTATAAAGAGACAATAACATTAGCTTTGTGTATGAAATAAAATTGGAAGTCATGAAAAGTCTGTATAAAAACATTAATTAGTGTGGCACCATGTTTATTCCTCTCCTCGGGGGCCCAATTAAAGAGTAACTGAAAAATTGAAAGGAAGATCAAAGCTAAAAATTGAAAAAAAGAATTTGTGTAAATCATGGTTTGACACACACAGATTTTTTCTCTTTGTGGTTTTAATTCTGTCCTTCTCTTGTGAAATAATGAGGTGTAGACATTAGTCTTAATCAAGTTAGAGTGACCAAGTGAGTGAAAAAGTGATTACTGGATTTATACAAAATCATTGTGGGAGATAAGTTTGTAAAAGAAAAAAGATTAGTTTATCTAAAGAAGTGAAAAAATGAAATAGAATGAACAAAGAGGGCAGCTCATTGTTTGCTGTTAAAAAAATGGGAAAAGCTCTCTCAATTTAGAAGACACTATTAAAACTACAGGAACCTCCACATGAGAATTATTATATGGATAATATTCATTTGCCCTATATACTAACCATCAGCTACAACCTATTATTTCTTTCTCATCTCTTTGAAAGGATACAAAGTGCATTTTAGTGCATAATGCTCCCACACTATGGAGTTTGGAGGAGAGACAAGTGTGCTCAACCTTACCTTTGTTTTCACAAATAGGCTATTTTCACAACTTGAATCTATGATCTCTAGTTCACAATGGAGTTTACACAAAGGTTCACCCTTATTCTTCTTTAAAAAATAAGACACTACTTATCTTCCATAACACAACTATAACTACCTGAACACAAGAAAGGACAAATACCCAAATTGAGTTTAACAATTTAAGAAGCATCATAAGCAATGACGGGCTATTTTTCAAATGTACCACAAGACACTAACAAGACTATGCACCTTAATGATGGTGTTTGGCCCAGTGACATCCTCAAAGCGAATGGCATAGCCGACCTTATCCCCCAATTCAGTCTCCATCTCTTCACTAACTCTTTTTGCAACACTCATGGCTGCTACACGCCTTGGTTGGGTGCAACCCACTATACCCCTCTTTGTATACTCATCTTCATGGAGATACTGAGAAAATTGGATTTCCGATTCCACATTCAAGTTAATGAGGTATATAAACTCTTCAAAAACCAGAAAAACATGTTAATTATCAAAAGAAAAATTGTAAAGCATAGGCTACCTGTGTCAGTTGGGTTGTCTTTCCAGAACCAGTTTCTCCCACAACAACAACTATCTGATTTTCACGAATTATCTGTTCAATGCACAATCAAAAACAAAATGAGATGACTGGGGACAGATAACTAAGTTATATATACTTCAAATAATGTAGTTAATAGAAAAGCAATTGTGAATGGATTGTCCTGCATTAAACAAAACCTAATAGCCCATGGGGAGATTTTGTCTCTGAGATCACATAGATATGCTGAAAATCTTAGAAGAAAAATAGTGCATGTGTCAGAAAATGAAAAATAGAGAGAATCAAGAAGAATTTTGACCAAAAGTACCATTTGTTTTAAGGCAAGTAAGTGGCCAGATGATTGGCTTCAGTCAATTTCTTGATATAAAAATCCATCCCACAATTCCCAACAAACCCACCCTTTCTCTTTTTCCCCACTCCACAGAGAAAGAGGTCACATCACCCAAATTCATAAAAATATTAGTGTGTCTATTCTCAGACCTGTAATAACTCATCCCGTACTGAAAATATGGGCAGATATTGCCGTTGCTCTGCAATGGTTTTTGACATTGCAAAATCACTCACAGCTTCCCCTTTCTTCATATGCTGTGCAAATTTTGCCTCTTCCTTAAAATCAACTTCACCTTCTTCACCAACTTTAGCAGTATCTGCATCAATCTAGGATTTAAAGTGGAAAGAAAAAAAAAAAATAGTTCTAGATATCTAACTGAATTACATTTTGACTGAGATATTGAAGTGCCATACCTGTTCAGCTGTTTTCTCAACACCAAGAATATCACCAAGTTTTGAGCCAGCAAGCTCCCAAAAACGTTGGCGTGACTTATGCATACTTTGCTTTTCGTGAACTTCCCTGACCAAAGCTGATCCTTTGCGCGAAATGATTGCCATATCTGAGGTGGGATCTTTTATGGGCATTACTGGCTCCGCTTGTTTGGTAAACACAACCCTTCCATCCAAGAAAGGAGGCTTGGTATCTACACCAGAAAGAGGGTCAAAAATTTAGCTAAAGGAAATGGCAATGACTCCAGTTGTTTCATCAGTATAAGATTCTCTTACCATGTACAAGAAGAATAACTTTGCGCTCTTCCTCATCATCAAAATCAGTCTGCACCTCAGTACCTCTAACAGCCCCAGATCTCAAAAGTTGTCTATCTTCCCACTGAGCATTGTCAGCAGTCAGCTGAGACAACCTTTTGCTCTGAGCAAGTGACATTCTGGTGCCATCTCTTCGAACCTGTATGAAAGAACTTGAAATTGGTCAATGATAAAGTTCAGCAAAGTAGACTACTTAAGCAATGCTCAACAAAATGCCACAACAAAGTAGTTACAGTGTGCAGAGGTCAGAAATTGAACAAAGCACACAAAAGAAATTCACATTTCCATAGAAACACCTGGTATAAATTTCCTGCACTTATATTCAAATTTTGCTCCAGATATGGACTGAACATTGCCATAAAATTTTCTGCACTGGTACATCTAATCAATGGAGATTACCATTGTGCCAATTCATTGACCGCAAAAAATATACATACAAATATTACATGAAAGAGAAAGTTCCATTAAACAACAAACTAAATGCTTAACAAAACAATAGTTTGAACTTGAGGTAAGCACACAAGTGCTGGATTAAATAGGCAGCAAAAGTGGACTGCACTTAATACTAGACAAGAATTATAGCATCTAAATAACATGACAAACCATTTCCCATGCACACAAGAGCAAACATGCAAACACACAGAGAGAGAAAGAGAAAGGAAAAAGAAATTTTCTCGAGTACCAGTCTCTTGGCCAACTCTGTCCTTTTTTTCTCAAATGATGCCTCTTCCTCAAGGAAAAATGATGAACTATCAGCATCAAACATGGTATTACCTTCTTCTCTGTCATACCTATCAAATAAAACTCTTTTAAACAAATATAAAGGTGTGGCAACTTGTGCATCAATAGCCAGTAAGCCCATGGTTCCAAGACTCAGTATTGATAAATGAGATATTGGAGTGGATATGAGAAAGGAAAATACCATGCTCGATCAGCATCATATTCCATCTCAAGACGCATGTCCTCGGTAATCTCATGATTATGTTCTTCAGATGTGTAAGATTTATCTGCTTCTTGATTCTACACAAATGAAATGACACAAACTTTGGTAAGACAATCAAATGTATAATTGATTAAAATCAAACAGCACAACAGTCTGATTAATTCAACAGTATCCAATCCTTTTAAAAGAAAGAAATTAAGCCAAAAAAAGGAAAAAAAGAACAGAAAGAACAATCCTACATTACCTCCGACATTTGTGAGCGTATGGTAGAGAAAGCAGGTTTATGGGATCTCCCATAATGTCTAGAACTAGAAGACTTAACTGAAGATCCAGAAGCACGTATTGGAACTGGCGAGGGAGAGATATGATCCCAAGGAGACACAGTAGTGGCTATAGTTTTATTGAGCCAAAAGTTAGCACTTGAATAAAAAAATTTTAGGGTTAATTTGAGGTTCATCTTCTAAAATAACAAAACATGCACAGAGGAGACAAAAATCTTTACATACCAACAGAACGAGGTGTACGACCATCCAACCAAGGAGAGACTAATCGTGCATCAGGCGAGGCTCCAATGAACATTGGTGATCGTGAGGGCTGATGATGTTGCTTGGCATTAGAGTGACCATCCCGCCGTGGTGTTTCTTCCCATTCCCATCTTCCATCATCCCAGTCAGACCTGCCTGCAGGATCAACATCTATTTATTAGATTAACTAGGCACCCATGACATTAGCAGCAAAATGAATCAAGACATCTCTCTTTCTCTCTCTCTCTCTCTCTCTCTCTCTCTCTCTATATATATATATATATATATATATATATATATATAGGTGTATAAAAAGAGGCCCTTTATCTTATCAACCTCATAGCCCTTCTTCCCCAATATGCACATTACAAATGGTTTGCCAGCCTATATACAAAATGCAGCCGAATCTTGGGAGTCATCTCCAAAATTCAATAGAAAACAAATCTTACACAAATCCATACCTGGTGTCCTGCCTGAGCCTTCATATCTATTTCGTTTCCTTCCAAAATCTCGTTCATGGGCTTCCCTTCCATGATACTGCTCCTCACGGCCATTGCTGTGCTTGGGTCTGACCTGTCTATTTTCACGCCGGGTATCTTTCTTGAAAATTTTTCTGGCACTATTATGGTTATCCCTCTCACTCTTTGGGCTCCTGGACTGGACACTCTGAGTAGCCCCAACAGAGCTAGTAAAATCCTTCATTTCAAAAACACATACAAATTAAGGAAAAAAAAAAAAGAGAGAGAGAGAGAGAGAGAGAAAGAGAGAGAACACTTAAGTTGTGCAAGCCATGTGCAAAATGTACGATAAATACTACAAGAATAAAAATTTCATTGAAGAAGCCGCAAATATAGAATCAAAATGTAACAACCTTGACCAAAGCATAATCCTCTTCCAAACTGATCCTTCAACATTTTGTAGATTGTGTTTAAGGTAAACACTAATCAATGCAAACCATGTAACCACATAGGAGTAACAACACAACTTTGTTTCGCTTAAAGCCCACGAAACTTTTTAGCACAGCCATCAATTTAACTGGGTTAGCAATGTGGAAGGTTCATGCTTGAGTCACATGAGAAAAAGATGCACCGAAACTATTTTACCCAGAAACAAGATGTTATGTTTGAAGAACCTACAATTAACTATGTTTGACAGGGAGAATAATAGACCAACTACTTGACATTTGATTTTAATACTACAATCCAAAACTTGCATTGGTGCTGCCAACTTTTAGGCCTCCAAAGGTTATTCTTATAACAAAATCAGCCCCTAATACCCACAGGTTTTGCATACTTAGAATCTTGATCATAGCAAACAGGTATATTGGCATTGAAAAAGAAGTAACTTACATATGAAGACATGTTTTCTCTCAAGTGGTGAGTCCGAGGTGCATCACTAATTGATCCTTCTCGAGTCATAACACTTTCTACAATATGACCAAAAGAACACTTTATGTAAGCAAAAATGGAAGAAAACATATCAACAAACAATTAAGACAAATGAATAAATGCATAAGTACGCATAGGACTTTATAAGACCACCATTCAAGTTTTCATTTATCCAAACATTTATCATATGTTTACAAGGAATTGTTGTTGCACAATTGGGGTGGTAGATCTCATTAAAACAAATTAATGATCAACAAAACTAGAGATCTAGTTAGTCTATGACTAGAGATTCACTTAGCATTGGAGTTAAATAATTTTTATCGCCCAACCTGGCACTGGCGCAATCAATCAAAAATACTTAATAATTATGGCAATCTCCATTAGAAATTATACCTTACATGGATACAAACCATACCAAAAACAAAGAAAACAATATTTGGAAGATAAAAAAAAAACCTGCAAATGCTGAACTTGTCTCAGCTGTAGATGCTTCGCGATAACATCTCCTAACATGGACAGATGCACCATCAGTTGTGCTATCCCCTGCTTCACTAATTTCAGAAGATGCTAGGTCTTCTTCCTCATCGAGGGATGCTACAACAGATGTAACTCTTTCTCTAGGGATCTTAAATCCCACATTTGCATCAGATCCTCCCCGTTTTGCATTTGCAAGAACATCTAATCCTGTTCACTTTTCAGTGTTAATCAACAACAAAAAGCAACCAGGATATTACAACATGGCACATAAGGGTTTCCATAACCTTTTGTTTTCATCTAACCTGCCCTTTTTGGTGCAGGGCGGGCATAAGTAAGGCAGGAAACAGCCAATCAAAGCAACTGAAGAAACATTATTCAAAGTACAAAGGTCGTACAACCTAAAGAAGGTGACACAGCAAGTATGAAATTAAGTCTCATTGACCAACCTCAGTAACTGGACATAACAATTAAACTCGAAGCCACCACATTCTAAGCAAATATTTCAGAAATTGCATAGCTGAAACTAGTTCACGATTTGGTCAAGCACATATTTAGCTGAAGAAGAAGATGAAGCCATCAATTGGATTCGGAATTGATGTCAAGAAAAAGAAGAAAAAACAAAAAAAACGTCATGCCAAATCTAAAGGCAGTATGCCACCAAACGCTAATGGTCGAATTCGTGTGGAATGGCAGTATAGATTGGAAAAAAAAAAAAGGGGTAAAAAATCTAGAAGAGAATTAGAGACTCACCTAAGAGGGATTTTTTCTCGGGAGCCCTAAACTCCAATCGCTCCTTAACGGGAACATGCAATCCACCTCTGGTGCTTTGCTCAGGCTCCATAATCACCATGCTCTTGTCTATATCAACGACGCCGCCGCCGCCACCGTCATCCCTTCGTTCCTACGCGTCACATGCAACATAAATTTTAGGCAGGCTCAGTATTCAAACCACAAGCACGAAAGGGAAGAAAGAACAAAATCTTTTTTTTATTAAAAAAAAAAAACAGAGAAAAAAAAATCAAAGAAAAACAAGAAGTTGTTGAATCCGAAACAAACCTCCATTTTAATTCCTCTAATGCTCAGAGCACACAAGATCCCTTTGCGATGCAGATGCACTTACAGAATGCTTATATTAAAAAAAAAAAAAAAAAAAAAAAAAAAAACGGAAAGAAAGGAAATTGTGAATTTTCAAACTTCTGTAAATCGTATCAGATAAAATACAAGAGGGGCTTACAAAAGAAAAATAAAAGAAAATAAAAAAATAATAAAAAGAAGAAGACGAAATGCAGGGCCAGTGGAAATTGGAAAAAAAAAAAAGGGACCCGGCCCATGCAACTGAAGGACCAGGCCCAAACTACCCCTTTAGGTTTTTTTTTTTTTTTTTTTTTATGATTTCCTAAAATTTATGGAAACCAGGCTAGGAAAATGCCACGCACAGAGCCCACGTGTCAGCTTGCGAACAAATCGGAACTATTCTCGTCTCTGTCGCCTACAAAAGGCAAGCCGAAGTCCCAACCAGAAAATGGCTACGCCCGCATCGAGTGGTAAGCTGTGGACGTATCTGGCGTCTCTTCTCTTGAGACAAAGAGTAAAGCTAATACGGCCGTGGAATCACAGTGCAACCTCATCGCCCATATTCCGAACCCGGGTTACGCTCTCGATTCGAATCCGACTAATGTATACGAGCGCAAAATCGACTTCTCAATCAATCTACCATGTTCCGGGACTAGACCCGGATGAGATGGACCACATTGCTGACCAAGCCTTTGAGAAGTACTCGTCAGGGACGAACAAGAGGAATGGTAAAGGGACTGCTATCGTTTGGTTCAGGAACGATTTAAGAGTATTGGACAACGAGGCCCTGTACAGGGCTTGGGTTTCGTCCGAGGCGGTTTTGCCCGTTTATTGTGTGGATCCTCGGCTTTTTCAAACTACCTACCATTTTGGCTTCCCGAAAACAGGAGGTATGACACCTTTCTGTTTACAGTTGGTAGCTGTTGGTTTCGGGTTGCTAGTGAAATGGAGAGTTTATAACTCTGATAACTAACAACAACACACACTCACGGGGTAGATTCTGTAATGGTGAAACGTGCCCTTCCGATTCACTTTGAGGTGGATCTATGAAGCGTAAATTGTCTTTTTTTTTTTTTTTTTTTTTTTTTTTAAAATTGTGTTCTGGCTGAGCAGCTTTGAGAGCGCAATTTCTCATAGAATGTTTAGCGGACTTGAAGAAGAACCTGATAAAGAAGGGCCTCAACCTGCTTATTCGATGTGGGAAACCTGAGGAAATTATCCCTTCGCTTGCTAAATCTTTTTCCGCCCATACAGTTAAGTTTGCGGCCATTTGCTCCCTTCCTTCACTTCATTGTTATCTGTGAGTCTATTGGAATGTAATATAGGCAATAACTTATTGATTTAATCCAGTCAGGTATATGCGCATAAAGAAACATGCAGTGAGGAGCTAGACGTTGAAAGACTGGTTAGCAAAGGACTACGGCAAGTACAATTGCCAGCTTCTTCCGAGAATTCCACCAGCACCAGTCAGACTGCTGCAAGGAGTCCTAGGCTACAGCTTGTTTGGGGTGGCACTATGTACCACATGGATGACCTCCCATTCAGTGCGGCCAATTTACCTGATGTTTATACTCAGTTTCGCAAGGCATAATCCTTTAACACACTGTTTTAATGTTTGGAATTCATGCTGCTTCTATTATAGGTTTAGTTTCTTTTGTTTGGGATGTCCTTTGCCTATTAAATTATTGATGCAAGGCTGTACTTTGCAGTCTGTTGAAGCAAAAACTGCTGTTCGAGGTTGTGTTAGGATCCCGGTGTCTCTCACTCCACCACTTGATGTTGAGGATTGGGGATGTGTTCCATTGATCAATCAACTTGGGCTTCAACCACAAGAGGCAAAGTTTATCTTTCTCTGGTCACAAAGTGCCACAATTTTGCTATTATCATCGCTGAAATCTGTCTGACACAAAATTAATAGTGCCATCTCTTGATGTAGGTTGGCAGAGGCATGATATTTCATGGAGGTGAAAGTGCTGCACTAAGCAGAGTATTTGAGTACTTCTGGGAGAATGTAAGAAGAAACTGCTTGCCTTGGTTTTTGTTAGTACCCCTTTGGGTAGAAAAAAGAGCCATAAATGATCAACAATTTAACCTTTATTGTGACAAAAACAGCATTTCAGAATAGATCTCCCCATCTTTATGATTAAATGCTTGCACCATTTGTTTCTTAGTGTATAGTATCATCTATATGGATGTATTTTTCTGACCGTAATCTTTGGTGCTGTCTATCTAATACTAGATAAATGAATTTAGAAGTAATCACTATTGGCCCCTTTGTGTAATTTGTAATAGTGGTATCAATTTTGGAAATTTTGAGCACAGTTTATGATGGTCTGCAGAAGGACCATGTCTTAATACAACTAACAAAATTGGTTGATCAGCAATTCTTGGTCTTGGGTGTATAAAAACAGGATTTGCTAAAGACATATAAAGAGACTAGAAATGGGATGTTGGGACCTGGCTACTCGACAAAATTCTCTCCTTGGCTGGCTGCAGGATGCCTCTCTCCTCGTTACATATATGAAGAGGTTGAGTGAATTCTGGACCTTTTCACTGTTGCAATTGCTGATTCTATTGTATTGGGAGAAATCAATTGGTATGAGAAAGATGTTTAGGATAATTTCTTCGTTGTATAGGTCAAGAGATATGAGAAAGAACGGCAAGCAAATGACTCATCATACTGGTCACTCTTTTTTCTCCCTTGGCCTCACCACGTTAGATACACAAAAACACAATTTTCATCATTGGCAGTGCTTCCTTTTATCCACAGTTTTTAGTTTTAAGTGATAGCTACTCTGTCACCCTACTGGATTTTTTATATCTTGTCCTAAATTTGGATCCTTGGTTTCAGGGTTCTGTTTGAATTGATATGGAGGGATTACTTCAGATTTCTCTCAGTCAAATATCGAAATTCCCTTTTTCATTTAGGTGAAAATTCTGGAATTCCATCAAATCACAGAGTCTCTGGCTGTTCTAATCACTTCTGGCCAAGAATTTTTGTGTTATAAAAATTTCTATACCTTTCCATTCTGTCATCTTATCATTACAATTTGTCTGTAGGTGGCCCAAGAAAAGTTGAGCGCAGATGGAGTCAAGACCAGAGATTATTTGAGGCTTGGAGAGATGGCCACACAGGGCACGACTCTTAATCCACAATTTTTATGGATTATTTCCTTCATTCTGGTCAAGGGCATCCATCATGATAAAATGCTCTCATTGTGTTAACTTTTTGTGGATTTGTATGATGAGAATTACAGCCACAAACTTCCAACTTCAATTTATGCATTTGGTTCTCTCTTCTCTAATTAGGAATCATTTTAATTGCATACTTTTTTTTTTCTTTTTTTTTGTTAATATTTCCCCTCTCTCCCTCTCTCTCTCTCTCTCTCCTCTGGCCTTCCACCGGCCACCTAATGTGAAACCTTTATGAATTTCTAGATATCCCCTCATAGATGGCAACATGAAGGAATTGGCCACTACTGGTTTCATGTCAAATCGGGGACGGCAGGTAAGCACATGGTTAAGATTTCAAAATATGCCTGCAGTTTTGGTCTGGGTAACTAGCAGTAGAATGACATTCTGTTCATACCCTGGGCTTGTATATTTCTCTTTTCACAGATCGTTTGTTCCTTTCTTGTTCGTGATATGGGCATTGATTGGCGCATGGGAGCTGAGTGGTTTGAAACTTGCCTCTTGGATTATGACCCATGTTCCAATTACGGGAATTGGACCTATGGTGCAGGTGATGCATATGGCTGTAGGCCATTCTTTACTATTTACAATTTGTTCATATGCATCTATTACTTAGCTCACGAATATCCAGCCTTTTATCCAGGAATTGTCTTTATTTGAAACTTCCATAATCTGGCTGTCATTAGTAATTTTTAGATGCTCATGTTCTATATTGTCATGTGAAGGAGTTGGCAATGACCCTAGAGAAGATCGTTATTTCAACATCACCAAGCAAGTAAGCGCATTTATATTTGATTTTTGGAAAGAAAAATAAATTTTCACCTCTAAGAAATCCCTAGAGCAATAGTGAACCCATACTGGAGTATGCTTGGTGAAAACTGCATTTCAGGATGAACATACAACTTTCCAGGGTTGTTTGGAACCTGAAATCCCAATCATACAAACATTGATCAAACATCATAATTATGGTAACAGAAAATAAGCACATACAATCCTGTGAAGCTGTACTGATGGACTCTGGCCACAAAGCAGCCAGTTAGAAATACCAATATGGCTTTTCCAGATATCTATGAGTATCTGAGATACTTTCAAACCTTTTCAGGCACAAGTCTATGATCCTGATGGCAACTATGTGGCATTTTGGTTACCACAGCTGCAAAAACTTACAAATGATAAGCGAAACTTTCCTGGAAAGTCATACATTGAGCAAATTGTGCCTCTGAAATTTGGAAATCCCATCCGGTCATGGCAGGGCAAGGCCCTTCTCACAAGAGAAACCAATCATGCAGAGAGGCAGACCAAAAGACATGGATAGCTGATATGAAAAAAGACCAGTATGGTGCGCTCAGGGAAATGGGTAATATTACTACCCATGGACAAAAAGTTGCTCACAGGCCACAGCAACATTGTATTAGAGAGCAAGCAGCTTAATTAAGAAGTGAGTTTGTTAGAGTAGAAGATTTCTCCTAGCAGGCAAGCTTTATTTCAATAGATCCAATGTATTTTGTAAAGGCGCCACTTTCTGTTGTAACGGAGAAGTGCTGTAAACCTTACCCAGTTTGACACTCGTTGATTTCCAAAAGTGCGTCTCTATAAAATAGGTGAGCCAACGAGAGACCCAGCTGAAGGGTAATCACGAATTTGGTAAACTTTTTATTTACACCAATAGGCCGTCACGGTGACAAATAAATTGCAAGCGTGTTTATCAAGGGGCAATCATGCCTGAAATCTTGACACGGCTTAAGGACGCCCCACCACAACTCTGCTTTTATGGGACAATGCAAGGCAAGTTAAATCGTTTATTCACAAAGGGAACATCTCAAACAAAATAACAAAAGAACATCACAATGGCCAAAAAAACGTAGATTCTACATTCATGTTTCATCAATAGGAATTTTGAACCAAGTTCGTAAGGCCAACCAGGGAAGATGGATCAATCATTGTGTTAGAGAATGTCTACGCTTTCAATGCCTCAATGTAAAGCAGACAATCACCTCTTCACTTCTTAAGAAACCCTCCATTCAGCCAGCCATGTGAAGCACAACTCTATGTTCCCACTGTCAGACTGAAATTGGAAGCCCAATGGGGTACGAAGCGAGATCTAAAAAGTTAAGTTTGTAGTTTTAATGTCTAACTCGTAGCTTTGCAGTGTTGAAAAAAAAAAAATGAAAGGAATGGTTGAACTCCTAGAAGAAACCAAAATCTGTTGTTCTTTCAAGGGAAAGAAACCTTTTTTCTATGTTTCCAAGCTGGCAGCTGGGCATCAAAAGTTGTCATTTATCAGAACAACATTGCCGTCTATATTTCAATTACAATAAGGCACCTTTTTTTTTGGTATATTGGAAAATGGAATGTGCTTACTTTGGGTTGGGTTGGATGCACTGCCACCGTTTTATTCGGATGAAATTCATTTTCCTTTTCTAGCAGATAGGCGAGACCTCAACTGCACAGTAATTTAATGGTTCAAAACTTGAAACTTCAAAAAAACAAAACCAAAACAGCAATCATGGTTTAAGAATGGACAACCACATTTATCATGCAATGTTTACTGCCAGATGAACCACGGTTAGATATTTTATCAGTAGACAACAAATGCAGTTCAAGAAACAACACAATTTGTAGGAGGTTTCCCTTCTAAAAGCCATACATCCCAGATGTCAGCAAGATGATGATTTCAATCAATTAGCACACACAATTCAGACTGTTAACAGAAACTCAACCATATACAACCAATTTGCACAATAAAATTTGGACAACTTCAAACCACTTTAATTGATCTTCTTTTATTTATTTATTTTCTTAGGCATACTGTAGGTTTTGTAGCGCTGACTAAGCCTAGTGTTATTATAAGGTCATACCACAATTCTATGCAATTTAGCCAAAAAAAAAAAAAAAAGCAATTTAGGAGAAAAGTTATGGTGATGGGAGATTTTTTGTCAGTCAATGAACATAAATAAATAGAATGCAAATCAAAATGCACCGAAAAAAAAAAAAAAAAATATCATTTTACCCAACAAAGCCAACTACCAATCATCAATTGCCATGCAAAATAGTATAAGGTCCACAAACAGCACATACCCGCTCCAAATGTTGCAGCTCCAATAAAACTTTATCAGTCTCCAACTCCTGGAAATAAGAAGATACTATCTTAACCCAGAAATATATGGACCTTTAAGAGTCTTCATGGGAGTTTATGATACCATTATAATTTAAAAATGACAAAAACTAGCATGCAAATTAAATGCCTTTGAATAAGCCTTTACAAATAATCAGTGATTATAATTTCAAGAAAAAGAAGAAAACAAGTACTTGCCTGAGGAACAGCACAATCTGCATGGGCTCGGTCCCAACGAACACAGCAAAAGCATTCCCAGTCATCAGTTTGGACCTCAGAAAATGGTGCCCTATAACATCAAAAGCTTTATTACAACTTAAATGATGGCATTAAGCCAACCAAGAAGTACTTTGAGATATATATTAAATAATTGAGTTCACCAAAAGGAGTTTCAATAGATTTTCAAATCAAGGATACAAAATTGCCGGACTTGATAATAGAATGATTATGAAGCAAATGTTGCATATCACATACATAAATCCTTTGCACGAGCTTCTACACAATTTCAACATACAGCATAACTTAAACACTAAGAAGGTACAAAACAGCAACTTGGGATTTACCGGCGCCACTTCCCACACACAGTTTTGCCACTTTCTCCTGCCTGACCATAAAGTTCACCTCTACACTGGAGCCAATTCCTCTCCCTGCCTGTGGGGCATCCCTGTCACAACAAAATTTTTCATAACAATACTCAATTATCCCTACTAAAAGTAAACCTACCTAACCACAGCCTTCCTGCTTATGCACACCTTTAAACACTGCATATTTAAGCCACCAAGAAAAAAGCATGCTAGCGTATGCCCAGAAGGTAGTAATCCCCGAAACTAAATGATGGCACATTGCAATCATCAAAAGATGTCTGCTATGACTTTAAAACTCTTTTTAAGAGTAACAAAATAACTGTAACAATCTAGCTCACTTACCCCCATTCCACTATTGCCAAAGTGGAATTATTCTTCAAACCCTGAGTCAACAGAACCTTGTGCACATTGAAAAAGATTTACTTGCCTTTGAGTTAAACGTCTCTGCAGGATCCATTTCCTCTGGCTCGCCAATGTCATCAAATACTCTGCACCAGTGTATGTAATGTTAAAAATCAGAAAAGATGTAACTACATACATCCTCTAGTATCAGTCAACGAATATAATGCAAGAGAATAGTTGTCATAACTGAAGAAAAGATACCCAATATTCAATTCTGAGAAAAAAATAAAGAAATGAATAAAT